>SSNP01000231.1:67840-92756 GCA_006937955.1 Pachypanchax playfairii
TTCTACGAGTTCCATGACAGGTTCCATTAAATGATCCTGTATGAACGAGTTCTAAAAGAACGTTCTACGAGTTCCATAACAGTTTTAATGTAAGATGTAATAAAGTAAATCCAGGTGAGCTGCACTACAGGAACCAGCAACCTGCAGTAAAACTAATGTGCAGGTTCCGTATCAGATGCTGAATAGAAACTAAAGAACATACAGCATTTATTTATGTTTGGAGAAACACTTTGTAATTCTGATCTCTGTTCTGCAGCATCTTCCTGAAGGAACTGGAGAACTACGAACAACTTCCTGAAGATGTGGGACACTGTTTTGTTACCTGGGTAACCACACGGCTTTTACATACATGTATAGAACACTGTGTTTTCATTGAGAAAGCAGTAAAGTGAATCTGTGTGTGCTTGTTTCTCTCCAGGCGGATAAGTTCCACATGTATGTGACGTACTGCAGGAACAAACCAGACTCCAGTTTACTGATCCAACAACACGGCGTGACGTTCTTTGAGGTTTGAGTTTAACCAACAGTAAATCTGACCTGATGTTCCACCAACACAAGAGAGATTAGATTCAGTTCAGGGTCCCCTGATGGGGTTCTTTGTTCTATGTCAGGTTTAAAAACACCTGGAAGAAGCAGGTGAAGGTCATGGTCATGTGTGGAAACACCTCGCTGGAGGGTTCTCATGATGTTTCCATCATGTTATTACTTGATCATGTCCATGTGTTTTACATGCATACATGTAGTTCCTGCTGGTGTAAGAACTGAGAGATGATAAGACCAGTACATGATCATCGGGTCAAGGAAAGGGACTGATGAAGAACACTGAAGAACATTTACTCCAAAAGTTTCTTTTGTCTTGGACAGGAGGTCCAGAGGAGACATGGTCTGGCAAACTCGGTCTCCTCAGCTCTAATTAAACCCGTCCAGAGGATCACAAAGTACCAGCTGCTTCTGAAGGTACGGAACCGAGATCACCGAACTGCTGCGGGTCAAAATATCAAACTAATCTGATAACAACAGATGATCATGATTCATACTCACATTTCTAAGATGATGAGAGCTCTGCTTCTTTAACATATTTAACATATACACTCACCGGCCACTTTATTAGGTACACCTGTCCAACTGCTCGTTAACACTTAATTTCTAATCAGCCAATCACATGGCGGCAACTCAGTGCATTTAGGCATGTACACATGGTCAAGACAATCTCCTGCAGTTCAAACCGAGCATCAGTATGGGGAAGAAAGGTGATTTGAGTGACTTTGAACGTGGCATGGTTGTTGGTGCCAGAATGGCTGGTCTGAGTATTTCAGAAACTGCTGATCTACTGGGATTTTCACGCACAACCATCTCTAGGGTTTACAGAGAATGGTCCGAAAAAGAAAAAATATCCAGTGAGCGGCAGTTCTGTGGGCGGAAATGCCTTGTTGATGCCAGAGGTCAGAGGAGAATGNGAATGGAAGGAACAACTGAAGTGAGGAGGACTGAAGACGTCCTGCTTGATGTGGACATGTTTGCAGGAGCTGCTGGCGTGCTGCGAAGAGGGAAAAGGCGAGATCAAAGAAGGCCTGGACGTGATGCTGAGCGTTCCAAAGAGAGCAAACGATGCTATGCATGTTAGCATGTTGGAAGGTAGCACATGAACTTCACATGAACTTCACATGAACTTCACTGTGAGCTGCTGGGACTGAGATAAAACTCTTTCTATGTCACATACCAGGTCTGGAGGAGGGTTTGGAGGTCCAGGGTGAGCTCCTCCTGCAGGACTCATTCCTGGTCTGGGAGCCCAAGTCTCTCATCAGAAAGGGGCGGGACCGACACCTTTTCCTGTTTGAACTGTCCCTCATCTTCAGCAAGGAGATGAAGGACTCATCTGGACGGACTAAATACCTGTACAAGAGCAGACTGCGGGTAGGTAACATGCTTTACCTGAACGTGCTGCGATATGTGGTAACGATCTGGTCTGACCTGAAATGTGTGTCAGACCTCAGAGCTGGGGGTCACAGAGCACATAGAGGGGGATCCCTGTAAGTTCGCCCTGTGGGTTGGACGCACGCCGACCTCTGACAACAAGACGGTGCTGAAGGTACGAGCAGCTGGACATATTTAGTTTCATCCTGCACAAATTCAGTTCAAATGATTCATAACAACATCTTCTACCTGTTGGACCGTCAGGCATCTTCGTTAGAACTCAAGCAGGAGTGGGTTCGTAGTATCCGACAGGTGATCCAGGAGAGGCGGGGTCACCTGCGGGGGGCACTGAGGGAGCCCATCCCCCTCCCTAAAACACCCAACCCCACTCTGGGGCGACAGCGTAGCATCACGCGCAGGTTAGATCAAATTCACAAGTTCTTTAATCAATAAACACAGAGAAATGCAACGTGCGCACACACACACGTTCAGGATCATTTAAACCATTTGAATAAATCTGGTTTTCCTTCAGGGAGACGAGCGAAGACGCAGACAGTGTAGGAGACGCCAGCAGTCAGCCGGACACCGTCTCCATCGCGTCCCGAACATCCCAGAACACGGCAGACAGTGACAAGGTAAACACACACACACAGTAACACACACACACATTAAAACACACACATTAACACACACACACACAGTAACACACACACACATTAAAACACACACATTAACACACACACACACACAGTAACACACACCGTAACACACACACACACACAGTAACACACACACACCCGCACACATTAACACACACAAAGATGGATGTGTGGCACTGGCTGATGACCTCATCACTGCTGCAGCTGGGTGTGTGTGTGTGGAGGGGGGGGGGTGTTTAAGGGAGTTTTCCACACTTCATTCTTCTTCTCCAGATGTTCTCTGCTCTGCAGACGAGGTACGTTTGATTTCCTTTACCTGCTGGTAGTTCGAGGTGGGAGGGGCTAAAGGCTGTAACCTGTGAGGGTGCAGCTGTCGTGTTCAGAGTGTTGAACCTGGAGACGGCAGCTGAAACTGGAACGTGGACAGAATGAGCTGGAAGACATGAGAACATGCAGATGATAGCAAAGAATTTCTGTCTTTCACAGATTTAAACAGTAAAATATAGAAAATCTTATTTAAAATATCAGTTATATAGAAATAGATCAGAAAATTCAGATTCTATAATAATAACATGGAACTAGAAACAGGAACCGTGTTGATGTTTTAAATGCATCTAAATGTTGTTGATGTAAAAAGTAAGAAACATTCAGTTGTTTTCTCTGTGTTTGTGAGAACTCCTCTGAGGTTCTGCAGGGTTCTGTAGTGGATCTGAAGAACCAGCGTGTGGTTTTGTTCTGCTGGTTCTGGTCCATGTTGTTGTGTCGGTTGTTCTGTGTGGATCACAGCTGCGTTGCATTTAGAGGGAACTCCCCTCTGTTCCCAGTGTTTCCTCCCACAGCTGGAGCCCATGTGATAGAGTCAGCTGTAACCATGGCAACCCTGTTCCTTGTCCAATCAGAATGTGGGTGTGGGTTGTGCAGCAGGATGATGTATGTGTTTAATCTGCTGCTGAGACAGAAGAACTGGAATGTTTCACCATCATTAGAACATAAAAACTTTATCAGGAAATTTTTAGTTGAAATAGTATAAAGAAACTAAAAACTAAGAATAAAGTTTATTTAAAGAAAAAAGAAGGTTGTAATGTGGATTCTCAGCAGCTCATTGATCCTGATTTATTCCTCTGAGCTGCAGTTATTGATCTGAACAGATGATCAGAAGTGCAGGAACAGCTGGTGGATTTCTGGTGTGTTGTTGTGTGTGTGTGGTTTGTGATTCTGCAGCATGTCAGTGTTCAGGTGGGTAACAGTCAGCTGGCAGCAGGAAACCCTGCAGGCTTAGTGACTGATACAAGTTTGGAGTTCTGTGGATCCTGATGTAGACCGTTCTGCAGACTGTGTGTGGATGGAAACAATGTCATGTGACACTGACAGGGTGTGTGTGTGTGTCTCCAGCTGTCAGGAGGCTGCGAGTTAGTGGTGGTGCTGTTGGATTTCACCTCTGCGGGTCCTGGAGAACTCAGCGTTCGGTGTGGTCAGACGGTGGAGCTGGTGGAGCGCTCAGGGGATCGACCTGGTTGGTGTCTGGTCAGAACCACAGATCAGACGCCGCAGCAGGTAACGAATCAAACAAGGAGACACACTGAATGTGTAACAAGCTGCTGCTTCACTGACGTGTCTGTTTCCTCACAGGAGGGTTTACTGCCCATCAGCGCCCTCTGCCTGTCACACTCCCACAGTGCAGCCGACATGGAGGGGCTCGTCCCGGCCTCCACCGCCGCCTCAGGCTCCTCCTCCACCTGCACCACCATCTCTACCTGTAACTCCTCCTGTACCACCACCCTCACCTCGTCCTCCAACTCGTCCTCTGCTGTGAGCTCAGGGAGGGGTGAGTCTCCAGACTCCATCTGTCTGCAGGACGAGCGTGTCCCCACTGCTGCTGACAGATGTGTTAATGATGCATCACCCCTCGTGTAACAGGCAGCAGCTGAAGCTGTCACATCTGCAACAACATGCAACAACAACACAATGTTTAACATGGTTTAACTACTGCAGCATGGTGCTGTGATGTCACTTCCTATTTAAACTGAAGGGTTTTTAAACAGCCACAGCAGTCTGTGTGTGTGTATCAGTCTGTGTGTGTGTGTGTATCAGTCTGTGTGTGTGTGTGTGTGTGTGTCAGTCTGTGTGTGTGTGTGTGTGTGTGTGTGTATCAGTCTGTGTATGTGTGTGTATCAGTCTGTGTATGTGTGTGTATCAGTCTGTGTGTGTGTGTGTATCAGTCTGTGTATGTGTGTGTATCAGTCTGTGTGTGTGTGTATCAGTCTGTGTGTTTGTGTGTGTGTGTATCAGTCTGTGTGTTTGTGTGTGTGTGTATCAGTCTGTGTGTGTGTGTATCAGTCTGTGTGTGTGTGTGTGTGTGTGTGTATCAGTCTGTGTATGTGTGTATCAGTCTGTGTGTGTGTGTGTATCAGTCTGTGTGTGTGTGTATCAGTCTGTGTGTGTGTGTGTGTGTGTATCAGTCTGTGTATGTGTGTGTATCAGTCTGTGATGTGTGTGTATCAGTCTGTGTGTGTGTGTGTGTGTGTCTGTGTATGTGTGTGTGTGTGTATCAGTCTGTGTATGTGTGTGTATCAGCCTGTGTATGTGTGTGTATCAGTCTGTGTGTGTGTGTGTATCAGTCTTGTGTGTGTGTGTGTGTATCAGCCTGTGTATGTGTGTGTATCAGTCTTGTGTGTGTGTGTATCAGTCTGTGTGTGTGTGTGTGTATCAGTCTGTGTGTGTGTGTGTGTGTATCAGTCTGTGTGTGTGTGTGTGTGTGTGTGTGTGTGTGTATCAGTCTGTGTATGTGTGTGTGTGTGTATCAGTCTGTGTATGTGTGTGTATCAGTCTGTGTGTGTGTGTGTGTGTGTCTGTGTGTGTGTGTGTGTGTATCAGTCTGTGTATGTGTGTGTATCAGTCTGTGTGTGTGTGTGTATCAGTCTGTGTGTGTGTGTGTATCAGTCTGTGTATGTGTGTGTATCAGTCTGTGTGTGTGTGTGTGTGTGTGTATCAGTCTGTGTATGTGTGTATCAGTCTGTGTGTGTGTGTGTATCAGTCTGTGTGTGTGTGTATCAGTCTGTGTGTGTGTGTGTGTGTGTATCAGCCTGTGTATGTGTGTGTATCAGTCTGTGTGTGTGTGTGTGTATCAGTCTGTGTGTGTGTGTGTGTGTGTATCAGTCTGTGGGTGTGTGTGTGTGTGTGCGTGTATCAGTCTGTGTATGTGTGTGTATCAGTCTGTGTGTGTGTGTGTGTGTGTGTGTGTATCAGTCTGTGTGTGTGTGTGTGTGTGTGTGTGTGTGTGTGTGTGTGTGTGTGTATCAGTCTGTGTATGTGTGTGTGTATCAGTCTGTGTGTGTGTGTGTGTGTATCAGTCTGTGTGTGTGTGTGTGTGTGTGTGTGTGTGTGTATCAGTCTGTGTATGTGTGTGTATCTGTCTGTGTGTGTGTGTGTATCAGTCTGTGTATGTGTGTGTATCAGTCTGTATGTGTGTGTATCAGTCTGTGTGTGTGTGTGTATCAGTCTGTGTATGTGTGTGTATCAGTCTGTGTGTGTGTGTGTGTGTGTATCAGTCTGTGTGTGTGTGTATCAGTCTGTGTGTGTGTGTGTGTGTGTATCAGTCTGTGTGTTGTGTGTGTGTGTATCAGTCTGTGTGTGTGTGTGTGTGTGTGTGTGTGTGTGTGTGTGTGTGTGTGTGTGTGTGTGTGTGTGTGTGTGTGTGTGTGTGTGTGTGTGTGTGTGTGTGTGTGTGTGTGTGTGTGTGTGTGTGTGTGTGTGTGTGTGTGTGTGTGTGTGTGGGTATGGGTGTGTGTGTGTATGTGTGTGTATCAGTCTGTGTATGTGTGTGTATCAGTCTGTGTGTGTGTGTGTATCAGCCTGTGTGTGTGTCTGTGTGTGTGTGTATCAGTCTGTGTGTGTGTGTATCAGTCTGTGTATGTGTGTATCAGTCTGTGTATGTGTGTGTATCAGTCTGTGTGTGTGTGTATCAGTCTGTGTGTGTGTGTGTATCAGTCTGTGTATGTGTGTGTATCAGTCTGTGTATGTGTGTGTATCAGTCGTGTGTGTGTGTGTGTGTGTGTGTGTATCAGTCTGTGTATGTGTGTGTGTGTATCAGTCTGTGTGTGTGTGTGTGTATCAGTCTGTGTGTGTGTGTGTGTGTGTGTATCAGTCTGTGTATGTGTGTGTATCAGTCTGTGTGTGTGTGTGTGTGTGTATCAGTCTGTGTATGTGTGTGTATCAGTCTGTGTGTGTGTGTATCAGTCTGTGTGTGTGTGTATCAGTCTGTGTATGTGTGTGTGTGTGTATCAGTCTGTGTGTGTGTGTGTATCAGCCTGTGTATGTGTGTGTATCAGTCTGTGTGTGTGTGTGTGTGTGTATCAGTCTGTGTGTGTGTGTATCAGTCTGTGTGTGTGTGTATCAGTCTGTGTATGTGTGTGTATCAGCCTGTGTATGTGTGTGTATCAGTCTGTGTGTGTGTGTGTATCAGTCTGTGTGTGTGTGTGTGTATCAGTCTGTGTGTGTGTGTGTATCAGTCTGTGTGTGTGTGTATCAGTCTGTGTGTGTGTGTGTGTATCAGCCTGTGTATGTGTGTGTATCAGTCTGTGTGTGTGTGTGTATCAGTCTGTGTGTATGTGTGTGTATCAGTCTGTGTGTGTGTGTGTATCAGCCTGTGTGTGTGTGTGTGTGTGTGTGTATCAGTCTGTGTGTGTGTGTATCAGTCTGTGTGTTTGTGTGTGTGTGTATCAGTCTGTGTGTGTGTGTGTGTGTATCAGTCTGTGTGTGTGTGTGTATCAGTCTGTGTGTGTGTGTATCTGTCTGTGTGTGTGTGTGTATCAGCCTGTGTATGTGTGTGTGTGTGTATCAGCCTGTGTATGTGTGTGTATCAGTCTGTGTATGTGTGTGTATCAGTCTGTGTGTGTGTGTGTATCAGTCTGTGTGTGTGTGTATCAGTCTGTGTGTGTGTGTGTGTATCAGTCTGTGTATGTGTGTGTGTATCTGTCTGTGTGTGTGTGTGTGTGTATCAGTCTGTGTGTGTGTGTGTGTGTGTATGTGTGTGTATCAGCCTGTGTATGTGTGTGTATCAGCCTGTGTATGTGTGTGTATCAGTCTGTGTATGTGTGTGTATCAGTCTGTGTATGTGTGTGTATCAGTCTGTGTATGTGTGTGTGTGTGTATCAGTCTGTGTGTGTGTGTGTATCAGCCTGTGTGTGTGTGTGTATCAGTCTGTGTGTGTGTGTGTGTGTATCAGCCTGTGTATGTGTGTGTATCAGTCTGTGTGTGTGTGTATCAGCCTGTGTATGTGTGTGTATCAGTCTGTGTGTGTGTGTGTATCAGTCTGTGTGTGTGTGTGTATCAGTCTGTGTGTGTGTGTATCAGTCTGTGTGTGTGTGTGTGTGTTCAGTCTGTGTATGTGTGTGTATCAGTCTGTGTGTGTGTGTGTATGTGTCTGTGTATGTGTGTGTGTCTGTCTGTGTGTGTGTGTGTGTGTATCAGTCTGTGTGTGTGTGTGTATCAGTCTGTGTGTGTATGTGTGTGTATCAGCCTGTGTATGTGTGTGTATCAGTCTGTGTATGTGTGTGTATCAGCCTGTGTATGTGTGTGTGTGTGTATCAGCCTGTGTATGTGTGTGTGTGTGTATCAGTCTGTGTGTGTGTGTGTATCAGCCTGTGTATGTGTGTGTATCAGCCTGTGTATGTGTGTGTATCAGTCTGTGTATGTGTGTGTGTCTGTGTGTGTGTGTGTGTGTGTATCTGTCTGTGTGTGTGTGTGTGTATCAGTGTGTGTGTGTGTGTGTGTGTATCAGCCTGTGTATGTGTGTGTATCAGTCTGTGTATGTGTGTGTATCAGCCTGTGTATGTGTGTGTATCAGTCTGTGTGTGTGTGTGTGTATCAGCCTGTGTATGTGTGTGTATCAGTCTGTGTATGTGTGTGTATCAGTCTGTGTGTGTGTGTGTGTATCAGTATGTGTATGTGTGTGTGTGTGTATCAGCCTGTGTATGTGTGTGTATCAGTCTGTGTATGTGTGTGTATCAGTCTGTGTGTGTGTGTGTGTGTATCAGTCTGTGTGTGTGTGTGTATCAGTCTGTGTGTGTGTGTATCAGTCTGTGTGTGTGTGTGTGTGTATCAGTCTGTGTGTGTGTGTGTGTGTGTATCAGTCTGTGTGTGTGTGTGTGTGTCTGTGTGTGTGTGTGTGTGTGTGTGTGTGTGTGTGTGTGTATCAGTCTGTGTATGTGTGTGTATCAGTCTGTGTGTGTGTGTGTGTATCAGTCTGTGTGTGTGTGTGTGTGTGTGTGTGTGTGTGTGTGTGTGTGTGTGTGTGTGTGTGTGTGTGTGTGTGTGTGTGTGTGTGTGTGTATCAGTCTGTGTGTGTGTGTGTGTGTGTGTATCAGTCTGTGTATGTGTGTGTATCAGTCTGTGTGTGTGTGTATCAGTCTGTGTGTGTGTGTGTGTATCAGTCTGTGTATGTGTGTGTGTGTGTGTGTATGTGTGTGTATCAGCCTGTGTATGTGTGTGTGTGTGTATGTGTGTGTGTGTGTGTATGTGTGTGTGTGTGTGTGTGTATGAGTCTGTGTGTGTGTGTATCAGTCTGTGTATGTGTGTGTATCAGCCTGTGTATGTGTGTGTATCAGTCTGTGTATGTGTGTGTATCAGCCTGTGTATGTGTGTGTGTGTGTATGAGTCTGTGTGTGTGTGTGTATCAGTGTGTGTGTGTGTGTATCAGTGTGTGTGTGAGTGTGTGTGTGTGTGTGTATCAGTCTGTGTGTGTGTGTGTGTATCAGTCTGTGTATGTGTGTGTGTGTGTATCAGTCTGTGTATGTGTGTGTATCAGCCTGTGTATGTGTGTGTATCAGTCTGTGTGTGTGTGTGTGTGTATCAGTCTGTGTGTGTGTGTGTATCTGTCTGTGTGTGTGTGTGTGTCAGTCTGTGTGTGTGTGTGTATCAGCCTGTGTGTGTGTGTGTGTGTGTGTGTATCAGTCTGTGTATGTGTGTGTATCAGCCTGTGTATGTGTGTGTATCAGTCTGTGTATGTGTGTGTATCAGCCTGTGTATGTGTGTGTATCAGTCTGTGTGTGTGTGTATCAGTCTGTGTGTGTGTGTGTGTGTATCAGTCTGTGTGTGTGTGTGTGTGTGTTTCAGTCTGTGTGTGTGTGTGTGTGTGTGTGTATGTGTGTGTATCAGTCTGTGTGTGTGTGTATCAGTCTGTGTGTGTGTGTGTGTGTGTGTATCAGTCTGTGTATGTGTGTGTATCAGTCTGTGTGTGTGTGTATCAGTCTGTGTGTGTGTGTATCAGTCTGTGTGTGTGTGTGTGTGTGTGTATGTGTGTGTGTGTGTGTGTATCAGTGTGTGTGTATGTGTGTGTGTGTGTCTGTGTGTGTGTGTGTGTGTATCAGTCTGTGTATGTGTGTGTATCAGCCTGTGTATGTGTGTGTATCAGTCTGTGTGTGTGTGTGTGTGTGTGTGTGTATCAGTCTGTGTGTGTGTGTGTGTGTGTATCAGTCTGTGTGTGTGTGTGTGTGTGTGTGTGTGTATCAGTCTGTGTATGTGTGTGTGTGTGTATCAGTCTGTGTGTGTGTGTGTATCAGTCTGTGTGTGTGTGTGTATCAGCCTGTGTATGTGTGTGTATCAGTCTGTGTATGTGTGTGTATCAGTCTGTGTGTGTGTGTGTATCATGAGTCTGTGTGTGTGTGTGTGTGTGTCTGTGTATGTGTGTGTATGTGTCTGTGTGTGTGTGTGTGTGTGTGTGTGTGTGTGTGTGTGTGTGTGTATCAGTGTGTGTGTGTGTGTGTGTATCAGTCTGTGTGTGTGTGTGTGTGTATCAGTCGTGTGTGTGTGTGTGTATCAGTCTGTGTATGTGTGTGTATCAGTCTGTGTGTGTGTGTGTGTGTGTATCAGTCTGTGTGTGTGTGTGTGTATCAGTCTGTGTATGTGTGTGTATCAGTCTGTGTATGTGTGTGTATCAGTCTGTGTGTGTGTGTGTGTGTATCAGTCTGTGTATGTGTGTGTATCAGCCTGTGTATGTGTGTGTATCAGTCTGTGTATGTGTGTGTATCAGCCTGTGTATGTGTGTGTATCAGTCTGTGTATGTGTGTGTATCAGTCTGTGTGTGTGTGTGTGTGTATCAGTCTGTGTGTGTGTGTGTGTATCAGCCTGTGTGTGTGTGTGTATCAGTCTGTGTGTGTGTGTGTATCAGCCTGTGTATGTGTGTGTATCAGTCTGTGTATGTGTGTGTATCAGTCTGTGTGTGTGTGTGTGTGTATCAGTGTGTGTGTGTGTGTGGGTGTGTGTATGTGTGTGTGTGTGTCTGTGTGTGTGCGTGTGTGTGTCTGTGTGTGTGTGTGTGTGTGTATCAGTCTGTGTGTGTGTGTGTATCAGTCTGTGTGTGTGTGTATCAGCCTGTGTGTGTGTGTGTATCAGCCTGTGTATGTGTGTGTATCAGTCTGTGTGTGTGTGTATCAGTCTGTGTGTGTATGTGTGTGTATCAGCCTGTGTATGTGTGTGTATCAGCCTGTGTGTGTGTGTGTGTATCAGTCTGTGTGTGTGTGTGTGTGTGTATCAGTCTGTGGGTGTGTGTGTGTCTGAGTGTGTGTGTGTGTGTGTATCAGTCTGTGTGTGTGTGTGTGTGGCTGTGTGTGTGTGTGTATCAGTCTGTGTGTGTGTGTGTATCAGTCTGTGTGTGTGTGTGTATCAGTCTGTGTGTGTGTGTGTATCTGTCTGTGTGTGTGTGTGTATCAGTCTGTGTGTGTGTGTGTGTGTGTATCAGTCTGTGTGTGTGTGTGTGTATCAGTCTGTGTGTGTGTGTGTATCTGTGTGTGTGTGTGTGTATCTGTCTGTGTGTATGTGTGTGTGTGTGTATCAGTCTGTGTATGTGTGTGTATCAGCCTGTGTATGTGTGTGTATCTGTCTGTGTGTGTGTGTGTGTATCAGTATGGGTGTGTGTGTGTGTGTGTATCAGTCTGTGGGTGTGTGTGTGTGTGTATCAGCCTGTGTATGTGTGTGTATCAGTCTGTGTGTGTGTGTGTATCAGTCTGTGTGTGTGTGTGTGTGTGTATCAGTCTGTGTGTGTGTGTGTATCAGTCTGTGTGTGTGTGTATCAGTCTGTGTGTGTGTGTGTGTGTCTGTGTGTGTGTGTGTGTGTGTGTGTATCAGTCTGTGTGTGTGTGTGTATCAGTCTGTGTGTGTGTGTATCAGTCTGTGTGTGTGTGTGTGTGTCAGTTGTGTGTGTGTGTGTGTATCAGCCTGTGTATGTGTGTGTATCAGTCTGTGTGTGTGTGTGTATCAGTCTGTGTGTGTGTGTGTGTGTGTGTGTGTGTATCAGTCTGTGTATGTGTGTGTATCAGTCTGTGTGTGTGTGTATCAGTCTGTGTGTGTGTGTGTGTATCAGTCTGTGTATGTGTGTGTGTATCAGTCTGTGTATGTGTGTGTATCAGCCTGTGTATGTGTGTGTATCAGTCTGTGTGTGTGTGTATCAGTCTGTGTGTGTGTGTATCAGTCTGTGTATGTGTGTGTATCAGCCTGTGTATGTGTGTGTGTGTGTATCAGCCTGTGTATGTGTGTGTGTGTGTATCAGCCTGTGTATGTGTGTGTATCAGTCTGTGTATGTGTGTGTATCAGCCTGTGTATGTGTGTGTATCAGTCTGTGTGTGTGTGTGTATCAGTCTGTGTGTGTGTGTGTATCAGTCTGTGTGTGTGTGTATCAGTCTGTGTGTGTGTGTGTGTATCAGCCTGTGTATGTGTGTGTATCAGCCTGTGTATGTGTGTGTATCAGTCTGTGTATGTGTGTGTATCAGCCTGTGTATGTGTGTGTATCAGCCTGTGTATGTGTGTGTATCAGTCTGTGTGTGTGTGTATCAGTCTGTGTGTGTGTGTGTGTGTGTGTATCAGTCTGTGTGTGTGTGTGGGTTTGTATTTCTGACCTCCTGAGGACCAGTTTCCTGACTTTTACTATCTTTCTGGGGTCCGAGGGTTCTTGTGGGGACCGAAGCCTGGTCCCCATGAGGGGGACTCCCCTTTTTAGGGTTAGGGGTTAGGTTTATAGGTATGGTGTGAATAGAGTTTTAGTTAGTCTTAGGGTTAGTTATAGATCAGTAATGGTTAAGGTTAGGAAAAGGGTTTGGGTTAGGTATAAATCTAGTTACTAAAATCAATGGAAGTCAATGGACGGTCCCCATAAGGATAACAAAACACACTTGTGGGTGTGTGTGTGTGTGTGTGTATGTGTGTGTGTGTGTATGTATCAGTCTGGGGGTGTGTGTATGTGTGTGTGTGTGTGCACGCGTGGACATGTTGTACGTCCTGTCTCTCCCTCTGTGTCCCTGTAAATATTTTAATCTGTGATTATGTTGTTGTATTCAGACACAAGTCCCAGAGTAAAACATGGAAAATCTTCGCTGCTTCACATAAACGTCACAGTTTGTTCATGCTGCACTTCTGACAAAGTGCTTCACTGATGCACATCGACAGAAAAAGTTTTCACCAATGAGACCACGCAAGAAACCCATCAACACAACCAAACAAGTCTGCTGTGCATTAAAGTACATTAACACTTAATCCAAAAAAAAAAACAACAAAAACAAACACGTTTCACTGAAAGGAACAAATTCAACGAACTCCATAAAGCTGAAAGTATCAATCAGCTGCTTCTGCCCTGAGATCTGGTCCAGATAAATTAACAGGAAGCTCCACCTGAAGCTGGTAGCTGGGTTCCAGACCTGGAATCTGGTTGGATAAGATGTGCACGCACACACATATACTCAGACAGGCATTCCAGAAGTAACATGGGTTCAGAGTTAAACATTGACCTGAAAGAGTTTCATACTAACAGGAAACTGCAGTTTAATATCCTGAGAGAGTGTATGTGTTAGTGGGGGGGGGGGGCACCTGCTGTGTCCTTTTCCTGAAACAATGGGAGCTTCAGTTTAAACATACAATTGTATTTTCCCTCAAACTGCTTCTTGTAACTTTTTAATGTTACAACTTAAAGCTTTAAATGTTAAACAACAAAATGTTTTTACCAGAAGTCTGTAAAACAAAAATTAAATAGATTTACTTTTTTACTTATTCTTCAAATGGACTTTGAAATAAACAGATTGATTTCACTTTACTTTTAACCTTGACTGGTTTATGTAATCTGATAATGCTACAGGCCACACCCCTGATTTTACTCCCGCCCCTTGTTGTTTGTCCCGCCCCCTACCTCACTCTGCCGTGTAGTTTCATTCAGCTCTGTTTAGTGAAACACAGCTCTGTGTTGGTGCATGTACCTGCATTTCTGCCTTCCTCTGAGTGGACTGAAGCATGCGGCGAGGCAGAAGTGCATGCTGGGATTGTTCAGGCGTTTTGGGATGTATTGTGGGAGAGGATGAGCAAGGTGGGTTTGTTGTGAGAATGAGAGAGACTTAGAGGAGACAGGAATAAGTGTGTGTGTTGGTTAATGACTGACAGATGGAAGTGACTGGAGGTCACTTTGTTTCTTCAACTTTACAGCAGATACTTTCTAAATGACACGTTCTCAGAGAACAAGCAGGTTCATTTTATCATGATGGACAATGGTATGAGGACGATGTCAAACCCGAAGACTTGTCTTTTTATCAGGAAAAACAGTCAATGGTTCTATCTGAATGCAGTGTGTCTCAAGTACAGTTCCTTTACAGGTCCTCCTACAGATCGGACCGCGTCCAGGCGGTTCTGTAGCTCGGTCTGTGTTCAGGTGGTTCTGTAGATCGGACCGTGTTCAGGTGGTTCTGTAGATCGGACCGTGTTCAGGCGGTTCTGTAGATCGGACCGTGTTCAGGCGGTTCTGTAGATCGGACCGTGTTCAGGCGGTTCTGTAGATCGGACCGTGTTCAGGCGGTTCTGTAGATCGGACCGTGTTCAGGCGGTTCTGTAGATCGGACCGTGTTCAGGCGGTTCTGTAGATCGGACCGCGTTCAGGCGGTTCTGTAGATCGGACCGCGTTCAGGCGGTTCTGTAGATCGGACCGTGTTCAGGCGGTTCTGTAGATCGGACCGTGTTCAGGCGGTTTTGTAGCTCGGTCTGTGTTCAGGCGGTTCTGTAGATCGGACCGCGTTCAGGCGGTTCTGTAGATCGGACCGCGTTCAGGCGGTTCTGTAGATCGGACCGCGTTCAGGCGGTTCTGTAGATCGGACCGCGTTCAGGCGGTTCTGTAGATCGGACCGTGTTCATAAACAACCGATTTGTTTTGTTTTTATTTTCGGCGTCGTCTGTTTGACTGAAACGTTTATTTGTTTTATTTATCTACTCCACAGCGTTTTACTGATTGATCTGTGTGTGATTTTTGAATAAGATTCTATAATTCTAATAATTAATAACCGTCTGTGTGTCAGTAGAATCCAGTCTGTACAGCTCTGATGGTTTAAGTCTCCAGAATCAAACCACCAGCCAAAGTAAGACAGAACAGAACACGTCAAACTCCCAACACACTGAGAAAACACTGGAATGACGGACCTGTTCTTCTTCTGTCAGGTGCCACCTCCCCCACTGTGTGTGGAGTGGGTGGAGCTCCAGGGGGCTCTGTGGGGTCTCCAGGACCAAAACGCACCGGCTCAGGGACCGGAAACACCCTGAAGGTAACATCTGATTGTTTGGATTACAAAATGTTCTGATTTTCTAGTGTCATGAGTTTCTCTTCAAAGTGCATCACAGATGAAGTGAGTCGGTATTTAATAACAATAAAAATGAATTTGTCATTTAACTGTTTGCTCCAGCGCTGGCTCACCAGTCCTGTTCGAAGATTAAGTCAGGGCAAAGCCGATGGACAGAAAAAGCCTCCAATCAGAACCAGGAGGCGGGACAACAAGCCAGAGTTGACCACACCCCTCACAGGAAATGCACAAGCGGTAAAAACAAACACTAAACACTGGTGATTACACAAAAATGCCAAATCTAAACAAAACAGTTCTCTATTCTGCAGAAGGCTAGAAAGGAGGAGGCGGGGCATAGTGGAGGGGAGGAGGAGCCTGAGGAGGAAAGCCACACCCCTCTGCCTCCTCCTATGCAGATCATTAAAGATCCCAATAACCCTGAGGTAAGAACAGCATCTCAGTTACTTCACACAGATAAACTATAAGGGGACAAAATCAACTTGGAAATGACACGAGCAGGTTGAACCTGTTGGTCCAAACTTCACCTGCACCTGTAGAACTGCTGAGACGTTCTTAGTCAGGATCAAGACCAAAACGACAACAAGTCAAAGGATTATAATGTTCTGGTTTTTCAGGCTCTGGATTCAGATCAGGGGTCTAACGAGTCTGACACGGAACAGAGAAATAAAGCTCTGAGAGGACGGATGTAAGATAAACACAAACATTACTGCATCATATAGAATCAACTGAACAAACCAAACGGAAAGTTTCTGACTCTCTTTGTGCAGGTTTGTTGTTAACGAGATGGTCCAATCAGAGAAGGACTATGTGAAGGACCTGGGAGTGATCGTTGAGGTGGGACCTGAATAAAATACCCTGATCATTTTAAAGACACAGATGAATCTAACTGTTGTTGTTTGTCAGGGTTTCATGTCCAGGCTGGAGGTCAGAGGGATTCCAGAGGACATGAGAGGGAAAGATAAGATCGTCTTTGGTAACATCCAGCAGATCTACGACTGGCACCGCGAGTACGTCACGCAGACACATGGTAGAGCCTTCAGACAACCATCATGCTAACTGATTGTTTGTGTTCCAGCTTCTTCCTGGTTGAGTTGGAACGTTGTCTCCAGAATCATGACCTGCTGGCAGACCTGTTCATCAGACACGTGAGTTCTTTAAACACGCCCTGTCTGGAGGTCCAGTGACTCATTAAGGACAAAGTCTGAAGTGAATTTAGAACTCTGTCTTATGGAGCAGGAACTAAAGCTTGAGTTTATTACAGGTCCTGACTTGAAACCTGGTAACTAAAGACTTGGGTCTTAAAGGTCTGGGTCTGCTTTTAAATTCTTCCTTTTTTACATTTACATCATGTTTGTGGTTTATATCTAGTGGAACTGCAGTTAAAAGGTCTGGATTTATTATTATAGTAATTCTATATGCTGCTCTTTTACTCCTGATCAGACAGGGTCTGCAGAACAACTGGTTTTGGTTCAGTCCCTTTAAATGTGTTGGACGTGCTGCAGACCGCGCCCCCCTCCAGGTCACTGACCCTTCCACTCCATTCAGATATTTTTGTAGTTTGATAGAGATCCTGTAGTCTACCGCTCCAGAAACTTTTTATTCACAAATTAAAAAAAATAAAAACTGTGGGAGGAGTTTTCTATCCAGCCGGACATGTTGGAACCAGAGTCTGTCCCTGAGAGGACAATGAAGACGAGTCTGTCCGTGAGCGAGAGGAAAATACGTCATACAGCCTGACATTCCATATATAATTGAAAGCTCTGATTCTCCTCTTTCTGGTGATATAAACCATTTTGACATGTAACAACCAGAACACTGACACTAAAGCCTTTTTACAGAGAAGCAAAGACTTCAAGAGTTAACTTTCTTTCTAGACGCTTTCTACATGTAAAAAATTATTTCCATCAAGATGTTGGTCTCATTCTGTCCGGACAGTTCCAGGGAATATAATCCAGTAAAATTATTAGGTTCATAACACAGAATACATCCTTAAAGGTACAAAAACTACAGAAAACGTTCCAACTTAAGATCAGCTCAGACAGATTTTTCATTTATATTGGTCATATCAGGCTTAATGTACTGAAATAAAGATGGCAGATTAACTCTGCCTTCAGCCAGAAGTCCATGACCATGTTTGGCATTTCCAGGGTATGGCCTGTGATGTAATAGATAATAGAACTGAAAAATTAACACCTTGAAAAATATGACCAAAACTTTTTTTGCAAATATATCTCCACAACACATGTTGAAGACCCAGCCAGAGTATCAGGAATGCAGCATCATGTGTTTTACTGAGACGTGCCTAAAGGAACATATCCCAGACGCCAGCGTGTCTCTGTCTGGCTTTCCAACAATATAGGCAGACAGAGATTTGAAGAGGAGCGACAAAAGAAGAGGAGTTTGTCAGCTGATCACACCTGCAGTCACCTGTTGGGGGCGGAGCATCAGAGCAAGTGACATGAAGAGGCTGAACAGATGGATAAGGAGGACTGATTCTGTCCTGGAGACTGAACTGGAGTCTCTTGAGTTGATTGTCCAAAGGAGGATGAAGAACATGATGGAGAACCCTCATCATCCTCTTCAGAACACAGTAACTCAACAACAGAGTGTCTTCAATCAGAAGATTCTTCATAAACCGCTGCAGCACAGACCGCTACAGGAGATCCTTCCTGTCCACACCTAGAACCCTCTACAGGAGATCCTTCCCGTCCACAGCTAGAACCCTCTACAGGAGATCCTTCCTGTCCACAGCTAGTACCCTCTACAATATTTCCCTTCGGGGATTAATTAAGTATTTTTGATTTGGTAGAAAGTATTTTTGATTTGCTATAAAGTATTTTTTGGTTGGTTGGTTGGTTGGTATAAAAGGTTGGTTGGTTGGTATAAAGGGTTGGTTGGTTGGTTGGTATAAAGTGTTGGTTGGTATAAAGTGTTGGTTGGTATAAAGGGTTGGTTGGTTGGTATAAAGTGTTTGTTGGTTGGTATAAAGGGTTGGTTGGTTGGTTGGTATAAAAGGTTGGTTGGTTGGTTGGTTGGTTGGTATAAAGGGTTGGTTGGTTGGTTGGTTGGTTGGTATAAAGGGTTGGTTGGTTGGTTGGTATAAAGGGTTGGTTGGTTGGTTGGTATAAAGTGTTGGTTGGTATAAAGTGTTGGTTGGTATAAAGGGTTGGTTGGTTGGTATAAAGGGTTGGTTGGTATAAAGGGGTGGTTGGTTGGTTGGTTGGTTGGTTGGTTGGTATAAAGGGTTGGTTGGTTGGTATAAAGGGTTGGTTGGTTGGTTGGTATAAAGGGTTGGTTGGTTGGTTGGTTGGTTGGTTGGTTGGTATAAAGGGTTGGTTGGTTGGTTGGTTGGTATAAAGGGTTGGTTGGTTGGTTGGTTGGTTGGTTGGTTGGTTGGTTGGTTGGTTGGTTGGTTGGTTGGTTGGTATAAAGTGTTTGTTGGTTGGTTGGTTGGTTGGTATAAAGGGTTGGTTGGTTGGTTGGTATAAAGGGTTGGTTGGTTGGTTGGTTGGTTGGTATAAAGGGTTGGTTGGTTGGTTGGTATAAAGTGTTGGTTGGTATAAAGGGTTGGTTGGTTGGTTGGTATAAAGTGTTTGTTGGTTGGTTGGTTGGTTGGTTGGTATAAAGGGTTGGTTGGTTGGTTGGTATAAAGGGTTGGTTGGTATAAAGGGTTGGTTGGTATAAAGGTTGGTTGGTTGGTATAAAGTGTTTGTTGGTTGGTTGGTTGGTTGGTATAAAGGGTTGGTTGGTTGGTTGGTATAAAGGGTTGGTTGGTTGGTTGGTATAAAGGGTTGGTTGGTTGGTTGGTATAACGTGTTGGTTGGTATAAAGGGTTGGTTGGTTGGTATAACGTGTTGGTTGGTATAAAGGGTTGGTTGGTTGGTATAAAGTGTTTGTTGGTTGGTTGGTTGGTTGGTATAAAGGGTTGGTTGGTTGGTTGGTTGGTATAAAGGGTTGGTTGGTTGGTTGGTTGGTTGGTATAAAGTGTTGGTTGGTATAAAGGGTTGGTTGGTATAAAGGGTTGGTTGGTTGGTTGGTTGGTATAAAATGTTGGTTGGTATAAAGTGTTGGTTGGTATAAAGGGGTGGTTGGTTGGTTGGTTGGTTGGTTGGTTGGTATAAAGTGTTGGTTGGTATAAAGAGTTGGTTGGTTGGTTGGTTGGTATAAAGGGTTGGTTGGTTGGTATAAAGGGTTGGTTGGTTGGTTGGTTGGTTGGTTGGTTGGTATAAAATGTTGGTTGGTATAAAGTGTTGGTTGGTATAAAGGGTTGGTTGGTTGGTTAGTATAAAGGGTGGGTTGGTTGGTTGGTTGGTTGGTTGGTTGGTTGGTATAAAATGTTGGTTGGTATAAAGTGTTGGTTGGTATAAAGGGTTGGTTGGTTGGTTGGTATAAAGTGTTGGTTGGTATAAAGTGTTGGTTGGTATAAAGTGTTGGTTGGTTGGTTGGTTGGTTGGTATAAAGGGTTGGTTGGTTGGTTGGTATAAAGGGTTGGTTGGTTGGTTGGTTGGTTGGTATAAAGTGTTGGTTGGTATAAAGTGTTGGTTGGTATAAAGGGTTGGTTGGTTGGTATAAAGTGTTTGTTGGTTGGTATAAAGGGTTGGTTGGTTGGTTGGTATAAAGTGTTGGTTGGTATAAAGTGTTGGTTGGTATAAAGGGTTGGTTGGTTGGTATAAAGTGTTGGTTGGTATAAAGGTTTGGTTGGTTGGTTGGTTGGTTGGTTGGTTGGTTGGTTGGTTGGTTGGTATAAAGTGTTGGTTGGTATAAAGTGTTGGTTGGTATAAAGGGTTGGTTGGTTGGTTGGTTGGTTTAAACCTTTTGCATTCCTAGACTCTAAATTCACTTCACAAAGTATTTAAGGACTTAACAAGTGGAATTCTCATGATATGTCCCCCTTAATGGTCTGAACTTCCAAAGACATTGGACCTGACTCAGGATTTGAAAAGGTGGTTGACTTGCTGGTTTTAAATGAGAACTTTGGTCTTGTCCTTGATTCAGGACACTATTTGCCTTACTGTGGACATGACTTGGACATGAGACTTTTTGGTCTTGACTTGGTTGTAACCAATAAGTCTGAATGTATTGGAACCTGATGGGACTCTTTTTAGGAGACATGGATCACTGTGTGCTGGTCTTATTCCAGGGATCAGCCTAATTTAAAGACTTGTTGAAGAACTTTGAGTCTAGTTTAAAACTTGGGATTGGTTTGTTGTCAGTTTGCATGTATCTGCAGTAAAAGCTGAGGTCTTCGGTACGAGGATGATGAGTCGTGCGTGTAGACATGATGTTTTCTTGTCCCTGTAGTAACATCTTGAGCACCAGACGGATCCCTGTTAGAGAATCAGCTGTCATAATGAGGTGTGTGTTTTTCTGCAGGAACGCAGACTGCACATGTACGTGGTTTACTGTCAGAACAAGCCCAGGTCCGAGTTCATCGTCATCGAGTACGAGACCTTCTTTGAGGTAACATAACACTTCTTTTCTATTGGATTTATTTCAGTTTTTTATGATCTGAAAAGCTTCATCGATATTTGAAACAATATTATTTATTTTACTTTCATGAAGGATCTTTATCACTTCAGATGTTGCTGATGAGTTAAATGTGAAGATATTTTATGAGTTTGAGTAAGTAGAGACGATGTGTGTTCCATCTGCAGGAGATCCAGCATGAGATCAGCTGTCGGATGTCCATCAGTGATTATCTGATCAAACCCATCCAGAGAATCACCAAGTACCAGCTGCTGCTTAAGGTCAGTATAAACTTTAACAGGTTGTCCTTAAACGTCTCTGTGAGGTTTCAGATTGTGGGACATTTCATGACTTGAAGGAACTAAACTTTGTGTCAGATGGTTTTTATTCCAAACTGGACTTGATTCTGGACTTGTTGTGCTTTTTACTTCATGATGTTTTTTGTCAGAAACTGAGTTCATCTGTATTTATTCCATTTTGTGATTATATCAGATCTACAGTTGAAGTCTGTAGGACAGGAAACACCTGTGAAATAGATCCAGTCCTTCTTATGAATAAATGTTCCTGTTAGTGGAATTATAACAGACTGTGACTGGGAACTACGGCAACTCAGTCATGAAGACGTCACTCACGGAACATGCTGAGGACCACAGTGACCTGAACTCCTGTAGAGTCAGGACCTGCAAACTTCATGTGGTCTTCAGCTGAACAGCAGTGTGCAGGGAATGTGTTCCCATGGTGCAGCTGCATCCAGCCTCACATCAACTGGTGTAAAGTTAAGCACCGGATGTAGTGATGTAAAAGCACACCACGTCTGGGTCAGGTGGTTCACAGGAGACCAGGACCTGTCTGATGGACGGGTCTGGTGGTTCCCTGTAGACCAGGACCTGTCTGATGGACAGGTCTGGTGGTTCCCTGTAGACCAGGACCTGTCTGATGGATGAGCCTGGGTCAGGTGGTTCCCAGAAGACCAGGACCTGTCTGATGGATGGGTCTGGGTCTGGTGGTTCCCAGGAGACCAGGACCTGTCTGATGGAGCCTGGGTCTGGTGGTTCCCTGTAGACCAGGACCTGTCTGATGAATGAGCCTGGGTCTGGTGGTTCCCTGTAGACCAGGACCTGTCTGATGGATGAGCCTGGGTCAGGTGGTTCCCAGAAGACCAGGACCTGTCTCCACATCAAACCCTACAGATTATAGGTCAGAGGTCATTTAAGGTCACGTACTGGCAGAAGTTCTTATATTTCTGTCAGTGTTTTGTATCAACTGACTTGTTAGACATTAAATAAAAGTTGTATCTTCTGAGTAGATGAACTTATAAAGATGTCTAACTGTGTTCAGGTTCAATGTGTGTTCTGCTTTTAACTGGATCTGATGTAAACCATGTGTTTGTTTCTTTCAGGACTTTTTAAAGTACACCTCCAAAGCAGGACTGGACTCTGAGGAGATTGAAGTGAGTTCTATGTTCTGATCTTTTCACCCTCCCTCAGAATGTATCTAAGAACTAGACAGAGGACTTGTTTTACATTGAATGTCTGCAGTGTGCCCCCTGGTGGCAGGTCATAGCATGCTTCATAAGCCACGCCCCTCCATCTAAACAAATAGACCAGAACTTACAAAAGTATATTTTCTGAAATATGGGTTCTGTCCTACGAGCTGATGCCGGGTTCACACGGCAGGATTTTCAAGCTGATTTTGCCCCAATTTTCCTCTTCTGACAAGCCCCGACTATCGAGACAACTCTTAAGATAATTCTAACCGATATTCCTGCCGTGTGTCAAGAGCAATCAGTTGAACTCGCAAGGACATCTGATCGCAAATCGGGAATATCCAACATTTTGGATTGTTTTGGCCCGACATCGCAGCGTGTGTGGTGTCCTGCGAGGAGAACCGAGCATGCAGCGACATGTAATCTCTTTTGCAAAACAGACTTTGAGGTGTAATCGCGATAAATGGCCGGTCGGAAACAACGCGTGACAGCATCGGTGGAAATTGGGATAAATTCGAGAGAAAGGTAGATGTGGGAGATTTTCGGGAGGGGCACTGAAAATCGTGAGTCTCCCGGGAAAATCTGGAGGGTTGACATGTATGGTCCTCACTCCTAAATGAAGTTCTTCCCTTTGGCAATGCAGATCTGCTATTGGCTAATTCGATCTAAGAGCCCGCCTCCTGAGGGCGCTCTCTCCAGCGCCCCAGAGCTGAACTAGACACATGAGAAGTGAAGAAGCGGGAGGAAATCATGTCTTTCAGAAATCATTTATACAATCTTCTCAGTATGTAAATATACAGTGGGGCAAAGAAGTATTTAGTCAGCCACCAATTGTGTAAGTTCTCCCACTTAAAAAGATCAGAGAGGCCTGTAATTTTCATCATAGGTATACCTCAACTATGAGAGACAAAATGAGGAAAAAAAATCCAGAAAATCACATTGTCTGATTTTTAAAGAATTTATTTGTGAATTATGGTGGAAAATAAGTATTTGGTCAATAACAAACGTTAATCTCAATACTTTGTTATATAGCCTTTGTTGGCAATGACAGAGGTCAAAGGGGTCAGAGGGATCACAGAGCTGGTCTGAGAGCAGCTGAAAGGAAATGGCGCAAATCCAAAAATCTCTCTGACTTGTCCGAATACCAGCAAAAGCTCTCTAGCTTCACATCCTGCTTAAAGGCTGCCAAGATAGCTTTTTATCAAAACAAAATCCAAAATGCTCCTAGCATGGGAAAACTATTCAAGACATTCAATACTCTTATCCGTCCTCCACCTGCTCAGCCACCCACCGGGCTGACTGCAGACATGTTCGCCACCTACTTCACCGACAAAATCGCCTCCATTAAAAATCAGTTTTCTGAGCCTGACAATCACAGTCTGGTCCATCCTTCCTCCGGTCAATCGCTCTGCTCCTTCCGCTCACTGAATGAGGACGAAGTCTCCCGACTCGTAGTGGAATCTAACCCAACCACGTGTCCTCTGGATCCAATTCCTACAGATATCCTGCTGAGCATTCTTCCTGCTGTCAAACCTGCAATAACCCACATTATAAACTCTTCCATGAAAACTGGCATCTTTCCTTCAGTTTTCAAGCAAGCCACTGTCACTCCGCTGCTGAAAAAACCGTCGCTCGACCCGGCCCATGTAGGAAATTACCGGCCAGTCTCGCTCCTACCGTTCATGTCCAAGATCCTAGAGCGAGCCGTTTTCACTCAAGTCTCACAGTTCCTCCACGACAACGACCTACTTGATCCTTATCAATCAGGCTTTAAGCGAGGCCATTCCACTGAAACCGCTCTTCTCTCAGTTGCAGAGTCACTACGGGTTGCCAGATCGGCTGGTCTCTCCTCAGTACTCGTACTCCTTGACCTGTCTGCTGCTTTTGACACCGTCAACCACCTCATTCTCCTCTCGACGCTATCTAAGCTTGGCATCTCGGGACCGGTCCTCTCGTGGTTCACCTCGTACCTTGGGGAAAGATCTTTCAGAGTCTCGTGGCATGGACAGATGTCCAGTCTGCATGAGCTGGCGACGGGTGTCCCCCGGGCTCGGTCTTTGGTCCTNTATCGAGACAACTCTTAAGATAATTCTAACCGATATTCCTGCCGTGTGTCAAGAGCAATCAGTTGAACTCGCAAGGACATCTGATCGCAAATCGGGAATATCCAACATTTTGGATTGTTTTGGCCCGACATCGCAGCGTGTGTGGTGTCCTGCGAGGAGAACCGAGCATGCAGCGACATGTAATCTCTTTTGCAAAACAGACTTTGAGGTGTAATCGCGATAAATGGCCGGTCGGAAACAACGCGTGACAGCATCGGTGGAAATTGGGATAAATTCGAGAGAAAGGTAGATGTGGGAGATTTTCGGGAGGGGCACTGAAAATCGTGAGTCTCCCGGGAAAATCTGGAGGGTTGACATGTATGGTCCTCACTCCTAAATGAAGTTCTTCCCTTTGGCAATGCAGATCTGCTATTGGCTAATTCGATCTAAGAGCCCGCCTCCTGAGGGCGCTCTCTCCAGCGCCCCAGAGCTGAACTAGACACATGAGAAGTGAAGAAGCGGGAGGAAATCATGTCTTTCAGAAATCATTTATACAATCTTCTCAGTATGTAAATATACAGTGGGGCAAAGAAGTATTTAGTCAGCCACCAATTGTGTAAGTTCTCCCACTTAAAAAGATCAGAGAGGCCTGTAATTTTCATCATAGGTATACCTCAACTATGAGAGACAAAATGAGGAAAAAAAATCCAGAAAATCACATTGTCTGATTTTTAAAGAATTTATTTG
>SSNP01000231.1:92766-114235 GCA_006937955.1 Pachypanchax playfairii
TAATTTTTGGCGCAGTATGTTTCTAGTAGGGAGGGCAGCGCTCTTTAAACTGTCCCATGTAAAATCTTTCCCTGAGAACACGGACAGGAAGTAATTCATCATCAGATGTTTTGGTTTTAAAGTCAAAGAGCTGCTTCATGTGATGATAAAAGATTCATCAGCCTGTAAAACCTCCCACACATCTGGAATATTTAACAAATGTCTGTCTGTGTGTGTGTCTGTTCACAGAAAGCGGTGGAGCTGATGTCACTGGTTCCCAAACGCTGTAACGACATGATGAACCTGGGACGCCTGCAGGGATACGAGGTTCGCTCGTCCATCTCAACAAACATCTGCATCATTTAAATTAATGAAATAACTCTGACAAACGTGCCGTTAGAAGTTTCCTTCCCACCCGTGTCCAAAACATGTTCATCCAGCTTCACGTGTAGAGAACACGTGCACGGCGTGATGAATAAATGATGAGCTGTTTTTTGGGTGAATGTGAGTGAGCTGTAAGAGTTACCGTGTGTGTCTCATCCAGGGGAAGTTGACGTCTCATGGGAAGCTGCTGCAGCAGGAAACATTCTGCGTTTGGGAACAAGATGGCGGAGTTTTATCTCGCAGCAAAGAACGCAGAGTTTTCCTCTTCGAGCAGATCGTCATCTTCAGTGAACTGCTGCGAAAAGGCTCCAACAACCCCGGGTACCAGTTCAAGAACAGCATCAAGGTGAGGATGGTCCACGGTTCTGAGACTGGAAGCTGGTTCCAGGTGTGTGGAAGACTCTTATATGTTATTGTTACCTTCGTACTCCATCAGGTGAGTTACCTGGCCATGCAGGAGAGTGTGGATGGAGATCCCTGCAAGTTTGTGTTGTGGTCTCGTGGATCAGCCGAGCGCTTCACACTGCAGGCGTCTTCAGCCGGCATCAAGATGACCTGGGTGGAGACCATCAGTGCTCTGCTGGATGCACAGAACAACTTCCTGTCAGGTGACTACAGTTTCAAAAGAAATCTGTTCATCATCACCGATTTGTCCTTAAAAACCTCGTAAAGCTGCAAACGTTCTCGGAGGGTTGCTGTGAATCATTAGTACCAAATTACAACTAATCAAACATTCGTAAATCCACCCAGAAGACCAGCTTCAGCTTGAGAAACATGGCAGACACCCTGAACCTCTGCAATTCTTCCATAAAGTGACTGAACTATGTAAATCAGGGTCTCAAACCCCCGGCCTCGAGAGTCCTAAACCTGCAGGTTTCAGATGCACCTCTGCTTCAGATCCTCTACATTTCAACAAGTCCTGCAAGAGCCTGTTAACGACCCCTTCATTGGAGTCAGGTGTGTAGAAACAGAGAAACATCTGAAACCTGCAGGTTTGGGACCCTCGAGGCCGGGGGTTTGAGACCCCTGATGTAAATAAAAGGTTTTTCTTTAGTTCTTGTTCTGAATCTCCTCAAACCGTCTTCAGTCTGAAACCTTTAACACAGATCTGGTTCATTCTCTTTTGGTCACAGCTCTCCAATCACCCATTGAATACCAGAGGAAAGAGGGCGGGATCTCTGTGACCCGCCCTCTGTCGTCGGGGCGACCACCATCAGCTCCGCCCACCCCCAATGGCCATGCCACTCAGCCTCCTGCTGACAGTGACCAAGATGACCAGGTTTGGCTTTCGTCCATCTATCTGCCGTAATAGGTCATTCTTTCAGTGAAACTGGATTTTAAACCCGTATTTGACCCGCCAGGAGCTGGTTCTGGTGCTGCAGGACTTCGTGGCGGTGCGGGAAGATGAGATCTCAGTGTTTCGAGGGGAGAAAGTCCAGATTCTGTCATCCAACCAGCAGGGTCAGAGTTTGGTTTATCGTCCGGCCAACAGCGAATCACCTGCTGCTGAGGGATGGGTTCCACGGAGCGTGCTCAGAACACACTGACACACACACTGACCGCAGGGCCAGAGTCTGGTTTACTATACACGCTTCAACACTGCAAACCCACAGGGTCGAAGAAACAACAAACTCAGCGAGAAGCGTGAGTGTGGTGATGTTGACCTGTTCTGGACCAGTTGGTCCAGAATGAGTCCAGTCTGATGTTGTGTTTGTAAACACAGGTTAACTAACTCAAGCTCAGTTGGTTAATGTTGAGAGAACAACTTCCTGTTTACTCCAACATGTGCCTTAGTTACATTATGAATGGATTGATTATTGATTGGAAGTATTACAGGACTTTATTCAGGGTCATTTGCTGGATTATTTTAAAGTCATAAAACAGAGATTTTTATAAAACCTACTATAATTGGAGGCTTGAAACAGGAAGTAAAGCACCTGTTGTTCATCCATCCACCTGCTTTACAGATCGATATATTTCCATCTTTTATTCTGTGTGAACATACGATTCATGAACCTGCTGCATTCTGGGAGAGTTTAGATAAAGACTGAAGTGATAGTTTGATACTGATACACAGTTTTCTGTTAAAGTCACAGGGATGTTATCTGAGTCATTGTTTACTAACATTCAGGAATCTGATCTGAGAACAGGACTAGCTGTACCTGATGATGGAGAGACTTCATCATCTCCTGCTGTTGTTGTGATGGACCAAAGTTAAAGTCCCACTTCGTTTAATCCTGGACACGTTTAGTTTCATGTCCTGATGAAGGACAGAGTTTCTTCTCACAGCTCTCATTCATACGAACAGACGACTGACACGGCAGGAGCGTTAGACCGAAGCAGCCGAATGCAGAAATAACATGAAGAGATTTGACTTGGAACTTCGACTCCTCTGAACATGTGGGATCACAAAAGCTGAGCTAGTTTGTCCCTCCTGGGTCACTGTAGGAACATGTTTGTTTTGTGTGAACCCTCCACATGTTCACAGGACGTGTGTTTGGTGTTGGATTTGGACCTGAACAGGTCGACATCACCGACCTTTAGGCTTCATATTCAAGACTGTGATACTGACTGAATGTTCACACACACACACACACACACACACACACAGACACACCCACACAGCCCCAGCAGCAGGTACTGTTTGACTTCTTCCTCCTTCCTGGTGCTTCAACTTTTAGCAAAAACAAAGCAGCCCTTCTCTGCCCTCGCCTCATCCAATCAGACGCTGCCGCCGTCCATGGAGCAGCCAATCACACACTCCAATGACTTCACAAACTGTTTCCTGTGGGACAACAGGAAGGTCGTCACATGACGTCATTACAAACAACCATTCATCAGTCCCATCTGAGCGGGACTGCAGGAAGCTGCCGTTGCCTAGCAACCAGAGACAGTATTTAAAGAATAAAAGCCTCCTGAAGAGAAGAGGCGTAAAGAGCCGTCAGCCAATTAGAACTGAGCTCTTTGTGTTGTTCTGTTTATAGTGTGTATAAAGACTGAGGACACACAAATACACACTCTGTGCACATGTCACTGCTATGATGAAGATTAATATGAATTAAGAATGATAGATTCTGTTTTTCACCTCAGTAGAGACGAAATGAGAGAAACTGTTTGTCATATTAATATTTATGTGTGTGTGTATGTCTGTGTGTGTGTGCGTATATGACACTGTCTTGTGTGTGTGTGTGTGTGTGTGTGTGTGTGTGTGTGTGTGTGTGTGTGTGTGTGTGTGCGTGCGCATGTGTGTGTGATTGTGACACTGTCCTGTGTGTGTAGGTTTTTATGGACAGCTGTGGCGTCCCGATGTAGCGTAGTTATGATTAATTGTGTTTGCGGTGACGCTCTTCTTACTTTGAGTTTTTTTGGTTAGTGAACCAGAGCTGCTGCTGCCTCCTGCCCTTTTCCCTTCACCTGGTCTCCCCCACTGCTGTTTCCATAGCAACCGACAGCAGAGGAGGAGCCAGCACGGCGGCCCCAGCTTTGGTTAGGTTGGATATTCTGATTATGCATCCCTTGTTTCTGTATATAGACCAGAAGTCCACAGCAGCTACTCCACAAACTGTGGACGTGGAACTCATCTGTCTCACATCTGTCTCCTGTTTCTTCTGAAATAGAAGCAGTAACCCTCTACACACCTCTCTCCTGTCTCTCTACCTTTCTCTTTCTCTACCTCTCTGTCCCTGTCTCTCGGTTTCTCTGGTGCCATTCTCAGACAACACCCCAGTCCTTAAGGGGCTTTGCAGCCTGTCAGGTGCACTGAACGGGGGTCAGGTGGAAAAACTGCACTATGAAGGGTTTAGGAGACACATAGCACACTGTTTAGGGTTTAAAGTGGAATAATTAGTGTCAAAGTACAGGTCTGAGGATTTCATATCTTATCTTAATGCAGCGTTCACATGTAGATATGCTGATTGAATCGTGTGATCCTGGATCACACGATCCAGTTCTTTGAAGTTTTTACTTAAGGTAACTAAGTGGACTTACAACAGAAGTATTATAACATTTTAAGGATGAAAGGACACGACATGACTCGACATGACATAACTCGACTCGACTTGACATGGCATGATTCGACGTGGCATGACTCGACATGACTTAACATGACATGATTTGACATGACATGACATGACGAGTACGTAAGCACAACGAAATTGGGGTACAGCTCTCCTTATGTGTGAAATTAATAACATTATTACATTAATAACAAGAGGGGGAGCAGGTGTGAAGCTTCATGATAGGAGGAGCAGGTGTGAAGCTTCATGATAGGAGGAGCAGGTGTGAAGCTTCATGATAGGAGGGGGAGCAGGTGTGAAGCTTCATGATAGAAGGGGGAGCAGGTGTGAAGCTTCATGATAGGAGGGGGAGCAGGTGTGAAGCTTCATGATAAGTGGGGGACCATGTGAGAAGCTTCATGATACGAGGGGGAGCAGGTGTGAAGCTTCATGATAAGAGGAGCAGGTGTGAAGCTTCATGATAAGAGGGGGACCATGTGAGAAGCTTCATGATAAGAGGGGGAGCAGGTGAGAAACTTCATGATACGAGGGGGAGCAGGTGTGAAGCTTCATGATAAGTGGGGGACCATGTGAGAAGCTTCATGACACGAGGGGGAGCAGGTGTGAAGCTTCATGATAAGAGGGGGAGCAGGTGTGAAGCTTCATGATAAGAGGGGGAGCAGGTGTGAAGCTTCATGATAAGAGGAGCAGGTGTGAAGCTTCATGATAAGAGGGGGACCATGTGAGAAGCTTCATGATACGAGGGGGAGCAGGTGTGAAGCTTCATGATAAGAGGGGGACCATGTGAGAAGCTTCATGACAAGAGGGGGAGCAGGTGTGAAGCTTCATGATAGGAGGGGGAGCAGGTGTGAAGCTTCATGATAAGAGGGGGAGCAGGTGTGAAGCTTCATGATAGGAGGGGGAGCAGGTGTGAAGCTTCATGATAAGAGGGGGAGCAGGTGTGAAGCTTCATGATAGGAGGGGGAGCAGGTGTGAAGCTTCATGATAAGAGGAGCAGGTGTGAAGCTTCATGATAGGAGGGGGAGCAGGTGTGAAGCTTCATGATAGGAGGGGGAGCAGGTGTGAAGCTTCATGATAGGAGGGGGAGCAGGTGTGAAGCTTCATGATAAGAGGAGGAGCAGGTGTGAAGCTTCATGATAAGAGGGGGAGCAGGTGAGAAACTTCATGATACGAGGGGGAGCAGGTGTGAAGCTTCATGATAAGTGGGGGACCATGTGAGAAGCTTCATGACAAGAGGGGGAGCAGGTGTGAAGCTTCATGATAAGAGGGGGAGCAGGTGTGAAGCTTCATGATAAGAGGAGCAGGTGTGAAGCTTCATGATAGGAGGAGGGAGCAGGTGTGAAGCTTCATGATAGGAGGGGGAGCAGGTGTGAAGCTTCATGATAAGAGGGGGAGCAGGTGTGAAGCTTCATGATAAGAGGAGCAGGTGTGAAGCTTCATTATAGGAGGGGGAGCAGGTGTGAAGCTTCATGATAAGAGGAGCAGGTGTGAAGCTTCATGATAAGAGGGGGACCATGTGAGAAACTTCATGATACGAGGGGGAGCAGGTGTGAAGCTTCATGATAAGAGGAGCAGGTGTGAAGCTTCATGATAGGAGGAGGAGCAGGTGTGAAGCTTCATGATAGGAGGGGGAGCAGGTGTGAAGCTTCATGATAAGAGGGGGACCATGTGAGAAGCTTCATGATAAGAGGGGGAGCAGGTGAGAAACTTCATGATAAGAGGGGGAGCAGGTGTGAAGCTTCATGATAAGAGGGGGAGCAGGTGTGAAGCTTCATGATAAGAGGGGGAGCAGGTGTGAAGCTTCATGATAAGAGGAGCAGGTGTGAAGCTTCATGATAAGAGGAGCAGGTGTGAAGCTTCATGATAAGAGGGGGAGCAGGTGAGAAACTTCATGATACGAGGGGGAGCAGGGGTGAAGCTTCATGATAAGAGGGGGAGCAGGTGTGAAGCTTCATGATAGGAGGGGGAGCAGGTGTGAAGCTTCATGATAAGAGGAGCAGGTGTGAAGCTTCATGATAGGAGGGGGAGCAGGTGTGAAGCTTCATGATAAGAGGGGGAGCAGGTGAGAAACTTCATGATACGAGGGGGAGCAGGTGTGAAGCTTCATGATAAGAGGAGCAGGTGTGAAGCTTCATGATAGGAGGAGCAGGTGTGAAGCTTCATGATAGGAGGAGGAGCAGGTGTGAAGCTTCATGATAGAAGGGGGAGCAGGTGTGAAGCTTCATGATAGGAGGAGCAGGTGTGAAGCTTCATGATAGAAGGGGGAGCAGGTGTGAAGCTTCATGATAGGAGGAGCAGGTGTGAAGCTTCATGATAAGAGGGGGAGCAGGTGTGAAGCTTCATGATAAGAGGGGGAGCAGGTGTGAAGCTTCATGATAGGAGGAGCAGGTGTGAAGCTTCATGATAAGAGGGGGAGCAGGTGTGAAGCTTCATGATAAGAGGGGGAGCAGGTGTGAAGCTTCATGATAAGAGGGGTGTAGGTGAGAAACTTAATAACAAGACTACTTATTCCAAGTAGAACATAAACAACATGTCAGATTTTAAAACATATTTTATCATTTCATAGAGCTCATTTTGAATGTGGTGGCAGAAAAATGTCTGAAAAAGTTGGAACAGGCAACAAAATGTTTGAAAGGTAACTGAAACGTGTCAAGAACACCTGGAAGAACGTTTAACTGAGCTAGACATGTCGACGTCTCTGTCCTGTGACATCATCTGTAACACCAGGATGAGTTCTGAGGGTGTAAAGATGGACACAGATGGACACAGACCTGAGACATACTGTCTTGCTGCCATCAAATTCTAAATGAGGCTTTCGGGAATTCATGAAATAAAGACTGTGGTACCTCTAGTTTTATACTCCAATACTGTGGAGTAAATATTAATACTGTACTATGTTAAATACTTGGGATTGATTATCAAAGCAATGATTGTGACAGTAACAAATGTCATTAACACGACTGCAGTGAAACTGTCTGAATTAGTTTAAAATGTTCAACGTTAGACAGAGATCAGCTGATATAGACTGTTATTCAGAACCATCATGTCCGTCGTCGTACATGTGAGCGTGGCATCAGGTTTGATTGAAACCTCTCTCCTTTCCTTAAACAGCAGCTCACTCATGTCCAACAGCTACAGCAAGACGTGCATGTGTTCGGTCCTGTTGTCATGTCTGCTGGAGCAGCTGGTGGAACAGTACAACTTCCAACAGTTAGCGTTCATCTCATGCAAAGTCCTGCTCTCACTGGCATCTGCCCAAAATACCTCCAAGTCTAAATCCTTCATAAATCCAATTCAACCAGAAACACTCAGCACCTAAATGAAAACATGCACGTAAAAAGAATTAAAAACCTGATCCATCACTTAAATGCTGAGTTCAAGTCCACAAAGACCCAAATCCACGGTGGTTTTCATGGGTGGAGAAATCCAGATTTTCTGGTCCCTTAAAACCAGAAGTGCTTTGAACAGGAAAACACTGACGGTTCTTTGTTTCCAAGATTGTTGATGCAAAACGAGAAACAGAAACCAGCTGAACTCTGAGTGCACAGGAAGGGTTCGGGTTGGAACTGTAGACGCTGATCGTGCACTCTGATGGGACGAACGTAGTGCACTGTGAACTACTGATAAGGTGGATTTTGCTGCACTATGAAGAGTTGCAGGTGGATGTTGGTGCACCTTGCAGAGTTACAAACAACTCCAGGTGGTTTTAGTGAAAAGTTGCACATTTTGAAGGGTTGAAGTGGGAGACGTGCACTAAACAGTTCAGCTTGTGGGAGCTGGAAGAAAGCACATTACAGCAAGCTGTGCACTCGTAGGAATTAGTGGTAAAGTTTAGAGTAGAAGTTGATGCGTTCCAGAGGGTGCTGTTTGAGACCTCGCCTTGTTGCCACCTGGCATCTTCAATTAACCAATTAAACAGTGTTATTTGTACAGAACTAACAGCTGCTGACTGACTGCTAACAGCTCTCTGTCGTTGTTTGTAATAAACTTCATTTTTCATCCAAAACCATCAGAGTGGCGTGTCTGTTGGCTGGAGTGGTGTGAGTTCCACCAGGTATCAGACCCAGTTCCTGAGTCCAGACTCAGATGTTCCACATGGTCACGTGTGTCTGTGTGAGAAAACTTGAGTTTTCTTTAAATATTCAAATGTGAGTCTGTTCAGTTCTTCATCAGCCTGAATGTTTGGATCTCCGTTTGTTCCTCACCTGTTACCTGCTCATGATCTGCTCACCTGTACTCACTGTCCTCTGCTGTTAGAAGAAGACTGGAGGTCCCCTCATGAACATTCAGACAGATCAAACTGAAAACAAGCTGATGATCAGAACAACATGGAGCTTCAAACTGACCAATTAGGTTTAACGAGGACTTCAGCATGAAGAACACCAGATGTTTCCTCACTGAGAGCGGTCCAGTCCAGGTCCAGTCTGATCCTCTGGAGCTTCTTCTGCACTGAGAGGAGTTCAGGTAGAGCTGCTGGTGACCCTCTCAGTCCCTTCCTGTGTCCAGACTCTGCAGACGCACCAAGTGTCCAGACTTGACTGTCTCCAACATCAACGTCCCAGACCTTCTGAGCTCAGGACATCATCAAACTTTGTCTCACACTGCTCAGATCTTCAGGCAGGACGAGGTCTGGATCTGCAGTGTTTGGGTCCAGAATGATGGGAGTGTCCTTCATGTTGTTCCAGATGTTGAAGGCCAGGTTGCCTAGATGTTTGGCCTGGTCTATCAGAGCTCCTGAGGGCAGCTGTGGATCATCCAGCAGGGGGCAGCGCTGGACTCTTTCCACTGCAGCCTTGTAGTTGTCCAAGAATGAGACGTCTTCAGCTCTCAGCTGTTCCTCTGAGGTTCTGACTGTGTCTGAAAGAGCTTCTATCTGTCTGCTCAGGACCTCCATCTTCTCCTTCATCATCCCACTCTTCTGTTCCTCTTCCTCCCTCAGAGCAGCCAGCCTGGCCTCCTCTTCCTCTGTTAGAAACTGATGAAGCTTCTTAAACTGCTTCTTAATCTGCGTCTCTGTGTGTCGGGTCTGGACCTTCATGTGTTCTGATGTCAGATCAAACTCCTGTTTAACTTTAGTCCAGATCTTCAGTTTCTTCTTTAAGGGCTGCAGATTCTCTCTCTGATCCTGTGCAGCTTCATCGATGGGTCTGAATCTGTGGTCACTGTGTTTCTCTGAATCTCTGCAGACGAGACAAACTGGCTGCTGATGGTCCAGAAAGAAGAGTCTGAGTTTCTCAGAGTGCAGACTGCAGAGACCCTCTGAAGATGTCAGATGTTTCTCCTGTAAGAAGGACTCACACAAGTTCTTCAGAACCAGGTTTCAGGGTGGTTCATCCTTCGAAGAGCTTCTTTTACAAACTGGACACTCATGTATTAGTCTGTCTGTCCACCAGGTCTTCTGACGGACTTTACAGTAGATTCGGCTACATGACAGAAGAACAGGGTCTCTAAAGACCACCTGACACACCAGACAGCAGAAGTCCTCCTCTGATCTGGAAGCCATTTAGTCCTGGTTCCTCGACCTCCCTCTGAGAAGCTGCACCTTCTGCTAAAGCCGCTGTCACGCTGTGGAGACAAACTGTTCATGGTTTACTTCAGGTAAGGGGCGGAGCTTAAAGGGCCTGTAGCTGTGGTACATTTCACTTTAATACTCAGAGTTTGAAGTTTCCTATTTTCTCAGCATGAACAGCTCAGCAGGCTCTCAGTGTGTGGACTTGTCCTTCAGACCTGCTGTCTGTCCCCAGCAGTTACCTGAGCACCACCCTTTCATTGTCTACATCCACCACAGGAACTACAAAACGCTGTAACATCAGTTTGTGTGATTAAAGACTCGGATCTGTTGAAAAGACGTTCTGGGTGTGAAACGCTGCTGCTCATCAACATGTGGAGTGTCAAAGGTCATTTACAAACTATCTGCACTCCAGCCAAAGTCATGCTACCATGAAGTTCTCATCAAGACATTTCTAATGTTACTGACATGAACTTTAACCTTTGACCTGCTGCCTTTGACCTCGGGGATAACTTACTGAGACGTCCACTCCTGGGAAGAATCGGAGGCATTTTAAGTGTTAAATTAGGATTAAATGATGTCATCAGAGGGGTCAAAGTACATCACAATGATAACTATATAGATTATGATCCCTGCAGGGAAGAATTGTGTTATATTAAGCATCATAATGAGTCAGTAAAACATAATGAAGGTTCAATGATAACAAGTTTACAGCAGGGAGTTTCTCATTTCTTATTTAGATAAGACAAATAAAAGCTACGTTCAGCAGAACACGTTTCCTCGTCACACCGACATCTTCAGAAATAAAAACAATGAAATTATTCAAAGTCTTTGCTGCAGATTTTTCATCATACGTTTCCTTCTAGTTCTGAGTTTCATCAGTTAAACTGCAGAGCACTTACCAGACTTTTATTGTGAAAAGCTGATCAAAGTCCAGAGCACTTATATAATATGAATGCCTGAAGCAGATTTGTGCCTGATAAAAGCTGCATAAATTAAGCAGATCAGAGTTACTGTGTTACTAGAAAACACGACTCTGACACGCCGACATGCAGTCGTTCATCGCAAAGAACAGATCAGAGACTCCAGAACCCGTGACAGCTGCAGTGAAAGGTAAGTTCATTAAAAAACACGTCTATAAAGGATTAATTAGATAACATGATGATTCCTCCAGTTTCATGTCACAGTTCTACAGTGTTTCACACTCAACACTGAGGGGTTTCATCCAAAACCAGGACCAGATTCAGTCTCTGGATTATTTTAACAACATTAAAAATATAATTATCTGAATGAACTTTGTGTAAAACGTAGAAGAATTTTCTAACTGGAATAAATGATCAGCTGAATTATTAGATATTAAAATCATTTCAGAGAGTTTTGTATATTTTTCTCACTCATGGAACTAAAGTGTGACTTTTTATTGTGAAATAATTATTAAATGAATGTTTGTTTTCAGCATCATTCCTCTCTAACGAGGTTTTAGAACAAAAAGAATCAGAACTCTATAAAACAGAATAATCTGGATTCTGAGGTTCAGTTTAGGGTTTCAGATTAAAAACACAAATCAAGAAAACATTTGTGTCTGATTTTTTTACACCCCGACAGTTCAGTAACAAACTGTGTAATATAATGTAAGAGAGGTTGCAGCAACATGCCGGAGGTGAACTAAGGACATCAGCAGTGGATTTACTCCCAGCAGAACAAGTTTAACATCAGTGGCTCAAACATGCTGCTGGTTCAAGTTTGTTCCAAAAGGTTCTAAAAGCGAGGGAGTCAGAATCCTTACGTTCTAAAAGGAACCAGCAAGAAAAGATTCAAAACTACATCGAGTCAACAGCTAAAAAACTTCTACAAGGTCAAGAACAGGTTAAACTTTGCTCAACATCCAATACTTTCAAAGTAAAAGCATAAAACAAGTTCCATACCTCACACAGATCAGAACTTCCACAGAGCAAGACAGGACCCAGTTTGTTGGTTCTTCAGACACGATGTGGAGCCGATAATAAAGACACAACTAAATGTGTGAGTTCCTCCGCAGGTCTGTTGTGGCAGAGATTTTGGTTAAAAATAAGTCAGGCGAGTGAATCTTTATAAAGAAGATTTGATTCCATAAAATCCTGCATGAAGTGAGTGTTCAGACAAATGTAGAGGCAGATGCACAAAGACTCTGGAGGTCACTGCAGATTGGCTGTTTTTATAGGTACACTGATACCGTGAGCTATCAGAATATGGTCGTCATAATATATCTGAGACTGCAGCTGGAAGCTTAAACAAGAACTCTTTGTCACTGTGACTTGTCTGTAGAAATGTTAATAAAATTTGGCCTTCATAGGTCGCACTATAACAGAACTTAGAGCACAATCAGAGTAAACAGCAAGCAGTCCTGAATACAACAGGGTCCAACATACCTGCTGTGGGAGTCTACATCCTGTCTGAACACACCTGTTTCCTCCTGACGTGCAGGTGTGACCAGAGTCACGTCATCCAGGTGTGACCAGAGTCACGTCATGCAGGTGTGACCAGAGTCACATCATCCAGGTGTGACCAGAGTCCAGGTGTGACCAGAGTCACGTCATGCAGATGTGACCAGAGTCACTCCATCCAGGTGTGACCAGAGTCACATCATCCAGGTGTGACCAGAGTCACATCATCCAGGTGTGACCAGAGTCCAGGTGTGACCAGAGTCACGTCATGCAGATGTGACCAGAGTCACTCCATCCAGGTGTGACCAGAGTCACATCATCCAGGTGTGACCAGAGTCACATCATCCAGGTGTGACCAGAGTCCAGGTGTGACCAGAGTCACGTCATGCAGATGTGACCAGAGTCACTCCATCCAGGTGTGACCAGAGTCACATCATCCAGGTGTGACCAGAGTCACATCATCCAGGTGTGACCAGAGTCCAGGTGTGACCAGAGTCACGTCATGCAGATGTGACCAGAGTCACTCCATCCAGGTGTGACCAGAGTCACATCATCCAGGTGTGACCAGAGTCACATCATCCAGGTGTGACCAGAGTCCAGGTGTGACCAGAGTCACGTCATGCAGATGTGACCAGAGTCACTCCATCCAGGTGTGACCAGAGTCACATCATCCAGGTGTGACCAGAGTCACGTCATCCAGGTGTGACTACAGTCACGTCATGCAGGTGTGACCAGAGTCACGTCATGCAGGTGTGACCAGAGTCACGTCATCCAGGTGTGACCAGAGTCACATCATCCAGGTGTGACCAGAGTCAGGTAATCCAGGTGTGACCAGAGTCACGTCATCCAGGTATGACTACAGTCCCGTCATCCAGGTGTGACCAGAGTCACGTCATCCAGGTGTGACCAGAGTCACATCATCCAGGTGTGACCAGAGTCACGTCATGCAGGTGTGACCAGAGTCACGTCATCCAGGTGTGACCAGAGTCACTCCATCCAGGTGTGACCAGAGTCACATCATCCAGGTGTGACCAGAGTCACGTCATCCAGGTGTGACCAGAGTCACGTCATCCAGGTATGACTACAGTCCCGTCATCCAGGTGTGACCAGAGTCACGTCATCCAGGTGTGACCAGAGTCACGTCATGCAGGTGTGACCAGAGTCACGTCATCCAGGTGTGACCAGAGTCACTCCATCCAGGTGTGACCAGAGTCACATCATCCAGGTGTGACCAGAGTCACGTCATCCAAGTATGACCACAGTCCCGTCATCCAGGTGTGACCAGAGTCCCGTCATCCAGGTGTGACCAGAGTCACGTCAGCCAGGTGTGACCAGAGTCACGTCATCCAGGTGTGACCAGAGTCACGTCATCCAGGTGTGACCAGAGTCACGTCATCCAGGTGTGACCAGAGTCACGTCATCCAGGTATGACCACAGTCCCGTCATCCAGGTGTGACCAGAGTCACATCATCCAGGTGTGACCAGAGTCCCGTCATGCAGGTGTGACCAGAGTCACGTAATCCAGGTGTGACTACAGTCACATCATCCAGGTGTGACCAGAGTCACGTCATCCAGGTGTGACCAGAGTCACGTCATCCAGGTATGACTACAGTCCCGTCATCCAGGTGTGACCAGAGTCACGTCATCCAGGTGTGACCAGAGTCTCGTCATCCAGGTGTGACCAGAGTCACGCCATCCAGGTGTGACCAGAGTCACATCATCCAGGTGTGACCAGAGTCACGTCATCCAGGTGTGACCAGAGTCACGTCATCCAGGTATGACTACAGTCCCGTCATCCAGGTGTGACCAGAGTCACGTCATCCAGGTGTGACCAGAGTCACGTCATCCAGGTGTGACCAGAGTCACTTCATCCAGGTGTGACCAGAGTCACGTCATCCAGGTGTGACCAGAGTCACGTCATCCAGGTGTGACCAGAGTCACGTCATGCAGGTGTGACCAGAGTCACGTCATCCAGGTATGACTACAGTCCCGTCATCCAGGTGTGACCAGAGTCACGTCATCCAGGTGTGACTACAGTCACACCATCCAGGTGTGACCAGAGTCACATCATCCAGGTGTGACCAGAGTCACGTCATCCAGGTGTGACCAGAGTCACTCCATCCAGGTGTGACCAGAGTCACGTCATCCAGGTGTGACCAGAGTCACGTCATGCAGGTGTGACCAGAGTCACGTCATCCAGGTATGACTACAGTCCCGTCATCCAGGTGTGACCAGAGTCACGTCATGCAGATGTGACCAGAGTCACATCATCCAGGTGTGACCAGAGTCACGTCATCCAGGTGTGACCAGAGTCACGTCATCCAGGTATGACTACAGTCCCGTCATCCAGGTGTGACCAGAGTCACGTCATCCAGGTGTGACCAGAGTCACGTCATCCAGGTATGACTACAGTCCCGTCATCCAGGTGTGACCAGAGTCACGTCATCCAGGTGTGACCAGAGTCACGTCATCCAGGTGTGACCAGAGTCACGTCATCCAGGTGTGACCAGAGTCACGTCATCCAGGTGTGACCAGAGTCACGTCATCCAGGTATGACTACAGTCCCGTCATCCAGGTGTGACCAGAGTCACGTCATCCAGGTGTGACCAGAGTCATGTCATGCAGGTGTGACCAGAGTCACGTAATCCAGGTGTGACTACAGTCCCATCATCCAGGTGTGACCAGAGTCACGTCATCCAGGTGTGACCAGAGTCACGTCATCCAGGTATGACTACAGTCCCGTCATCCAGGTGTGACCAGAGTCACGTCATCCAGGTGTGACCAGAGTCACGTCATCCAGGTGTGACCAGAGTCACGCCATCCAGGTGTGACCAGAGTCACGTCATCCAGGTGTGACCAGAGTCACGTCATCCAGGTATGACTACAGTCACGTCATGCAGATGTGACCAGAGTCACTCCATCCAGGTGTGACCAGAGTCACATCATCCAGGTGTGACCAGAGTCACATCATCCAGGTGTGACCAGAGTCACGTCATGCAGATGTGACCAGAGTCACTCCATCCAGGTGTGACCAGAGTCACGTCATCCAGGTGTGACCAGAGTCACGTCATCCAGGTGTGACCAGAGTCACTCCATCCAGGTGTGACCAGAGTCACGTCATCCAGGTATGACTACAGTCCCGTCATCCAGGTGTGACCAGAGTCACGTCATGCAGATGTGACCAGAGTCACATCATCCAGGTGTGACCAGAGTCACGTCATCCAGGTGTGACCAGAGTCACGTCATGCAGATGTGACCAGAGTCACATCATCCAGGTGTGACCAGAGTCACGTCATCCAAGTATGACCAGAGTCACGTCATGCAGGTGTGACCAGAGTCACGTCATCCAGGTGTGACTACAGTCCCGTCATGCAAGTGTGACCAGAGTCACATCATCCAGGTGTGACCAGAGTCACGTCATGCAGATGTGACCAGAGTCACTCCATCCAGGTGTGACCAGAGTCACGTCATCCAGGTGTGACCAGAGTCACGTCATCCAGGTATGACTACAGTCCCGTCATCCAGGTGTGACCAGAGTCACGTCATCCAGGTGTGACCAGAGTCACGTCATCCAGGTGTGACCAGAGTCACTCCATCCAGGTGTGACCAGAGTCACGTCATCCAGGTATGACTACAGTCCCGTCATCCAGGTGTGACCAGAGTCACGTCATCCAGATGTGACCAGAGTCCCATCATCCAGGTGTGACCAGAGTCACGTCATGCAGATGTGACCAGAGTCACTCCATCCAGGTGTGACCAGAGTCACATCATCCAGGTATGACTACAGTCCCGTCATCCAGGTGTGACCAGAGTCACGTCATCCAGGTGTGACCAGAGTCACATCATCCAGGTGTGACCAGAGTCACTCCATCCAGGTGTGACCAGAGTCACGTCATCCAGGTGTGACCAGAGTCCGTCATCCAGGTATGACCAGAGTCACGTCATCCAGGTGTGACCAGAGTCACTCCATCCAGGTGTGACCAGAGTCACATCATCCAGGTATGACTACAGTCCCGTCATCCAGGTGTGACCAGAGTCACGTCATCCAGGTGTGACCAGAGTCACGTCATGCAGGTGTGACCAGAGTCACGTCATCCAGGTGTGACCAGAGTCCAGGTGTGACCAGAGTCACGTCATGCAGATGTGACCAGAGTCACTCCATCCAGGTGTGACCAGAGTCACATCATCCAGGTGTGACCAGAGTCACATCATCCAGGTGTGACCAGAGTCCAGGTGTGACCAGAGTCACGTCATGCAGATGTGACCAGAGTCACTCCATCCAGGTGTGACCAGAGTCACATCATCCAGGTGTGACCAGTCACATCATCCAGGTGTGACCAGAGTCACGTCATCCAGGTGTGACCAGAGTCACTCCATCCAGGTGTGACCAGAGTCACGTCATCCAGGTATGACTACAGTCCCGTCATCCAGGTGTGACCAGAGTCACGTCATCCAGGTGTGACCAGAGTCACGTCATCCAGGTATGACCACAGTCCCGTCATCCAGGTGTGACCAGAGTCACGTCATCCAGGTGTGACCAGAGTCCCGTCATGCAGGTGTGACCAGAGTCACATCATCCAGGTGTGACCAGTCACATCATCCAGGTGTGACCAGAGTCACGCCATCCAGGTGTGACCAGAGTCACACCATCCAGGTGTGACCAGAGTCACGTCATGCAGATGTGACCAGAGTCACTCCATCCAGGTGTGACCAGAGTCACATCATCCAGGTGTGACCAGAGTCACATCATCCAGGTATGACTACAGTCCCGTCATCCAGGTGTGACCAGAGTCACGACATCCAGGTGTGACCAGAGTCACATCATCCAGGTGTGACCAGTCACATCATCCAGGTGTGACCAGAGTCACGTCATCCAGGTGTGACCAGAGTCACGACATCCAGGTGTGACCAGAGTCACGTCATCCAGGTATGACTACAGTCCCGTCATCCAGGTGTGACCAGAGTCACGTCATCCAGGTGTGACCAGAGTCACGTCATGCAGGTGTGACCAGAGTCACGTCATCCAGGTGTGACCAGAGTCACATCATCCAGGTGTGACCAGAGTCACGTCATGCAGGTGTGACCAGAGTCACGTCATCCAGGTGTGACCAGAGTCACGTCATGCAGGTGTGACCAGAGTCACGTCATGCAGGTGTGACCAGAGTCACGTAATCCAGGTGTGACTACAGTCACATCATCCAGGTGTGACCAGAGTCAGGTAATCCAGGTGTGACCAGTCTCACAGTGTTTTTTCCCTGCAGGATGTCTCCCGTCCTGGCTGCAGGGAACTCTGCTGAGGAACGGGCCGGGTCTCTTCTCCATTGGCAGCTCAGAATACAACCACTGGTTTGATGGCTTGTCGCTCATCCACAGTTTCACCATCAGTAATGGTCAGACTTTGATGAAACCCTGTCAGCAGGATTTTAGAATAATTTGAGTTTTGATGTGGTATTAAATGTGATGTTGTTGCAGGTCAGGTGACTTACAGAAGCAAGTTTCTGAAGAGTGACACCTATAAGAGAAACATCAAGGCTGACAGGATCGTGGTCTCTGAGTTTGGGACCATGATTTATCCTGATCCCTGCAAAAACATCTTTGCTAGGTACAGCACCTCGAGGAGGCATAGAATCCGGTTTTACTTCATCCAGAACAGAAACTGAACCGTTAACTGAGTTTGTGTTACACAGAGTTCCAGACAGGAACATTCTATTCCATTCAGAACATACATCATTTCTCTTTCTGTCAGAGTTCTTCTATGAAACCATCAAATCTTTACAAAATATAGATATTGTGAACATCAGCTGATTTGTGATCAGTAAATATCTATAAGAAATCTTTGAGACGGTCAATGACATGTACTCGCTCATGTGGAGAGGAACTGAAGGATCTTGTGAAACCTTCTCACCAGGGCGATGACACATTTCCGTAACATCATCCCTGACTTCACCGACAACAATCTGATCAACATCATTCGCTATGGTCAGGATTACTACGCCTCATCTGAGATTAACTACATTAACCAGATCGACCCAGACACCTTGGAAACTGTTGGCAGGGTGCGTTCATGGACTCTGGCTTTTTTAAGCGTGGCATGTTCTGCAGTGAATCACATTGTTTATGCTTGATTCCAGGTGAACTACAGGAACCACATCGCTCTGAATTTAGCCACTGCTCACCCTCACTATGACCGCGAAGGCAACACCTACAACATGGGCACTGCCATAATGGGCTTTGGTCGACCAAAATACATTATTTTTAAAGTCCCTGCAAATGCCTCAGGTATAGAGCTGGTTTGTTTAGTGATGAGGTTATGTCTGCATTCAGTTTATTGATTTACAGAATGCTGTAAAAGGCCCTTGACATCAGCTGACCCAATAAATGCTTGCGAGACAAAGATCAAAAACCTGCAGCATTTATTTGGAAATTTACAAAAACAATCCTTCAAAAAGTAGCACGAACCAACCAGAGCCAGGTGAAGGTACGCTCGTTTATCACTACAGTCAAATACTCTGCATAGAAAACCTGCAGCCTGACATTCACCTGGATGTTTCTTACACGGTTGTTTCCCGTGTTTATCATTTCATACACCAACAACATGTAGAGAAACAAAGAACATGCTAAAACTCTCAAGGTTTGTGTCTGAATCCAGACTGCAGATAAACAACAGGAAGCAGAATGATGGGAAGACAAACAGATAAATATTTAGGACAAGAATTGAATGAACCAGGAATGTTATAACACTGAGACAAGGTGATTACTGGAAGGGTAAAACTCAGACTTCAGGGTTAGAATTAAAGAGTTCCTTCCATTAAAAACAGTGTTTCTGAGGTTTCTGTTGAATATTTTAGCTCCACAGGTGTTCTTACCTTCATAGTGGGTGTGAAAACAGGTCAACAACTTCTCTTTCAGTTTTAATCTCTCAAACTACGCAGGTGGAGATAAAACCAGAGTTCTCCCGAGTTCTAACGACCTGTATCTGTTACATCACAACTCCTTTGTTTGTTAGTATTCATCAGCTCCTGCAGTTGAAACCACACCTAGCATGCTGCTAGCTAAAAGCTGTTAGCATAAGACGTAGCAAATAGGAAGAGAGAACGTCTGACGTTGTCATGCGCAGGGGCAGGAAACAGTATACCTAAGAGAACTAAGAGAAGTTGTTGACCTGTTTTCACCCACTATGAAGGTAAGAACACCTGTGGAGCTAAAATATTCAACAGAAACCTCAGAAAAACTGTTTTTAATGGAAGAGACTCTTTAAGAAATAACCTCAAAGTCCTGAAATTTGTATGAAATGGCCTCTTTAAAGTCAGGGTTAGCGTCAGAGTCATGAGATGTTTGCTGAAGCTACACACGACTGTGATTATAATGAGACAACTGAGGACGGAACAAAGTACCTGTAAAGAATTTATCCTAAGTTTTATAAGACACGAGGATTTTATGAGATCATGGAAATGACCAGTCTGCATGTTCTGCATCATGTTAATTCAACATGTAGTTAATTCTGAAATTTGAATATTTTTAAGCATCGAGCAGTGAGGAGAGTCTAAGCTGTAATGTTTGATTATTAACACAGTATGAACTGATTGGTTCCAGATAAAGAGGACAAAAGGCCGTCTCTGAGGACAGTACAGGAGATTTGTTCCATTCCTTTCCGCTCCACTTTGTTCCCAAGCTACTTCCACAGCTTCGGCATGACTGAGAACTACATCGTGTTTGTGGAGCAGCCTTTCAAACTGGACATAATCAAACTAGCAACCGCTTACTTCAGAGGGATCAGCTGGGGCAGCTGCCTCCTCTTCGATGAGACGGACACTGTAAGTCTTAAACATGCACGTGAATATTTTCACATTAACATGATGCAGGAAACAGACGTGATGCTGTCAGGTTTCATCTGGTAGCATAACTGACTTTATCCTACCCGTTACCATGGTAACGCGTTCAATGATAATAAAATTATTCACTTAAAAAGTTCCCACATCCACACTGAATGTCCCACAAGCTGAAGGACGACAGCTGAGGCTGCAGCTTTAACAAGCTGCTCCCAGCATCAATCAGGATCCTCTAACATGGAGGAAACACGTTTGGATCCTCTGGAGAAATCAGGATTTGTTTGTTTAAAGCTGATAAATTAATATGACAGTCCTACAAAACTACTTCTCCTTCCAGACCGTGTTCCATGTGATCAATAAAAAGACAGGAAAAGCAGTGTCCACTCGTTTCTGCAGCGACGCCCTGGTGGTGTTCCACCACATCAACGCTTATGAAGACGATGGTCATGTGGTGTTTGACATGGTCACCTACAAGGACAGCAACCTGTACAATATGTTCTACCTCCACAACATGAAACAAGAAACTAACAGCTTCATCACGACCAATAAGGACTTCTCCCCTCCTGTTTGCATGAGATTTGTCCTGCCGCTCAATCTCCAAAAGGTAGAGAACTTCCACCACAAGATGTCACCTTTACACTTCACTTCATTCATGCTTGTGCATCTTTCAGGAACCTCCCAGAGGAACCAACCTCGTAACTTTGACTGACACAACAGCTCAGGCGGTGATGCAGGAGGATGGATCCATCTACTGCCAACCAGATATTCTTTTTCAAGGTTTGGAATCTGTAAAGTTGGTGATAGAAGAAAATATCCTGCAGATCTAAAGAGTCTGACTCGTAATCCTGCAGACCTAAAGAGTCTGACTCGTAATCCTGCAGATCTGAAGAGTCTGACTCGTAATCCTGCAGACCTAAAGAGTCTGACTCGTAATCCTGCAGACCTAAAGAGTCTGACTCATAATCCTGCAGACCTAATGAGTCTGACTCGTAATCCTGCAGACCTAAAGAGTCTGACTCGTAATCCTGCAGATCTAAAGAGTGACTCGTAATCCTGCAGATCAAAAGAGTGACTCGTAATCCTGCAGACCTAAAGAGTGACTTGTAATCCTGCAGATCCAAAGAGTGACTCGTAATCCTGCAGATCTAAAGAGTGACTCGTAATCCTGCAGGTCTAAAGAGTCTGACTCGTAATCCTGCAGATCTAAAGAGTGACTCGTAATCCTGCAGGTCTAAAGAGTCTGACTCATAATCCTGCAGATCTAAAGAGTCTGACTCGTAATCCTGCAGATCTAAAGAGTGACTCGTAATCCTGCAGCTCAAAAGCTGT
>SSNP01000231.1:116806-178675 GCA_006937955.1 Pachypanchax playfairii
GAACCAGTCTGGCCATTCTCCTCTGACCTCTGGCATCAACAAGGCATTTCCGCCCACAGAACTGCCGCTCACTGGATATTTTTTCTTTTTTGGACCATTCTCTGTAAACCCTAGAGATGGTTGTGCGTGAAAATCCCAGTAGATCAGCAGTTTCTGAAATACTCAGACCAGCCATTCTGGCACCAACAACCATGCCACGTTCAAAGTCACTCAAATCACCTTTCTTCCCCATACTGATGCTCGGTTTGAGCTGCAGGAGATTGTCTTGACCATGTGTACATGCCTAAATGCACTGAGTTGCCGCCATGTGATTGGCTGATTAGAAATTAAGTGTTAACGAGCAGTTGGACAGGTGTACCTAATAAAGTGGCCGGTGAGTGTAAATAGTCTGACTCGTCCACAGGTCTGGAGCTGCCAGGGATTAACTACAACTATAACAGCAGAAAGTACAGATACATCTACGGCTCCAGGTTGGAGTGGTCTCCTCATCCCAACAAGGTAAAAGCTGTCAGAGCTCATGAGGTGTGACGATATAGAACAGGTTGTAGAGAACGTGTCAGGTCCCAGTAGATCTCTGTAGAGTCATTATCTAAGTGTGTAATGATAACATATGAGCAGAACTGTGGTTCTGTTCCATCTGCTGCTAATAAACATCCTGATTCAAACCCTACCAGAACCAAAGACAGATCCTGCTACAGCTGATCCAACTGTTTCAAACCCTTCCATTCAACAGATTGCCAAGGTGGACATCATCAGCAGGACCCACGTGGAGTGGCACCAGGAGCAGTGCTACCCTTCAGAGCCGGTGTTCGTGGCCTCTCCAGGAGCAGAGGAGGAAGATGATGGTGAGTTCCAGGAGCACGTCGCTGGTTTGATCCTTCTCCTGTTCTGACTGGGATTGTATGTTCTTCCTGCAGGAGTTATTCTGTCCTCCATCGTTTCTTCAGATCCCAACGTTTCTCCATTCCTGCTTGTCCTTAATGCCAAAACGTTTGAGGAGATGGGCCGGGCCTCCATTCCTGTCCCCGTCCACATGGACCTTCATGGACTTTTCATCCCTGCTGCTGTTTGAGCTGTGAAACATCAGCTGGAGGAAACATGAATGATCACAGAGCGTTAATAATATATAACAATGTAACTACTGACTTTAATAAGGGTCATAAAAAACTTTGTTATTGTAAACGAGTCTGTCGTTTAAACAAAATCATCATGTACCAAAATGTAAATGATTGAGGGGCTGGAAGGGATGCCTGCAGTGCAAAATCAAAACAAACAATAACAACGAGATGCTCCTAAACAGAGCGTGCATGTGACTGTGCATGAGAGCTGGTGTGCACCTCACACCTGACAGGTGGACACGATGTGACAGCAGCTACTGGGTCTGAAGGAGAGATCACAAACAGGCGAGTTGGTGTTTGTTGTTCGTGTGTTTAAAACGTGGATCATTTTATAAAATGTTAGTTGTTTTTACATGATGTGGTTTGACACGTGAAGTTTTGGACTTGATATTTATAAAAACCTGCTGCTTGTTTAGAGACGCCATGTTTGATTCTGGATCACGGATTCAGAACTTTTAAACATGTAAACAAACAACGAATGTTTACGATGTAAAAGATCAGAAATAAACTTCATATTTAACTGCTGGATTTTCAGTATTTGAGGGAATTTTTCAGCACAAAGTGAAATTTTTTTTTGTATTTATTTGATTTTTATTTACACACAGTGGAAGTTTAAACTTCATTCTTCTGCAGAAACATCAACTGCAGGTTTTATTAGAATCATGGGAATTTATTACATCAACATTTGCAGCAAAAACCTTGTAAAATCTTCTCCGTCGCTTCATATCCACCCCAGGACCCCCCCCGGCCTCCCGACACGGACGCCAGGCGGCGCGGCACAGTGACCATCAACCAGTCTGTGAAAGAAAAACACTCGGAGATGTTTGTCACTGTGGTTAGGTGGGAAAAGGGGCAGAGCTTGGACATGAAGCAGCAGCCATTAATCAGAGGAGAAATGAGAACGTTGATGCTGAAGAACAGGCACGTTGGAATACTGAGTGTGTGAAATGTGTCTAATCTATCACTGTTTACAACAGTCTCCATTTCTGTCCGTCCATCAGTCCCATCAGCTGTTCCTCATGTCCTTCAGATGATCTCAAAGGTCTTCTTCAGCTCCATAATCAGCTGCCAATCAGATTTCTGCATCTCATCCCTGAACCAGTTCTTTAGGGCGTCGATGGACGCTCGCGTGATCTGAAACAAATACACACATTTCTTCACTGCGTACGTTTCTGAGTGGCAGTGAGACGCGTTCTGAGTGGGCGTGTCCTCACCTTGCTGACGATCATGTCAGTAGCTTCAAAGTGGCGGCCGTACATCTTAGGCGACTCTCCGGGGATCGGCTCAATCTTGATGCAGATCTCCTGACCTTTCTTGGCGACGTCGACAGATTTGTGATTTATCTCGATGCTGGTAACCACGCCGATGTCCACAAACTGAAACACACGCAAAGGAAGTCAAGTCGACGATGTCATTACCAAATATCAAACACAGACGTGGTTTCAGGTGAGTCTCACCCCTTTGCTGGGAACGCAGAGCGGCGTGCCTTGCTTCAGGAGTCCAGCCTCAACAGAAACACCCATCACGATGGGATCTCTGGAGTTAAAGATGAACTGAGGAAGAACTCGCAGCTTAACTGGAAACACGGCGATATGCCTGGAAAAACACCAGCCAAGGTGACATCATGATTTATTATCCCTCTGAAGAAAAACACCTTCCAAAACCAGAGCAGACAAATCTAAAGTCTAAAACACAGACTCAACAGACAACACGGGACTTTAAGAGCTGCAGCGTTTATGTGTCAGATATCCTCACTTCACTTCTTATACAGATCATGTATCATGGATCTCTAGTGTCAGAATGACGGGGCTCCATGTACGAACATGGTTAGACCAGGGTTTCTCAACGGGGGCTGTAGCGCCCCTCAGTGGGCGTTCAGACTATATAAGGGGGCGGTGAATGTTTATTGCCACTGAAGGGGGTGCCGAGATGCTTCTGGTGGGCTCTAGTGATACAGGACATTCATAACGATGGCTCAGAATAAGAAGTGTCGGCAGTACAATGTGGACTACCTTAGGTATGGATTTATTCCTTCATCTATGAATCCACAACTCCCCATGTGCCGGATTTGTGAACAAATTTTTTCAAATGAGGCAATGAAACCCTCCCGGCTAAAGGAGAACCTGTCCAAAATGCATCCAGACAAAGCTTCAAAGGAACTTTATTTTGAAATCTGTTCATTTTGCAATTTGAATATTTGCAGTTTTTCCTGTTGTACTTAACTGTTACTGATAACTGGTGCTCTGATCATTAAAATATGATTTTTGTACCCAAAAACTTTCTGTTTCTCTGCATGGGACATTGGTGGGCAGTAAGGGATTTTAGGGACTTAGGGGGGCGTTCAGCGGAAAAAGGTTGAGAAACCCTGGGTTAGACCATCACCTGGTCGGATCTCACCTACATCCCTGAACATTTAGAATAAAGTGCAGGTTTTCCTACTTGAACTCTTCCTGCTTGGACTTCTTGTAGTCTTCTCTGTACTTAGTGAAAGCATCAAAAAGATGGTAGATGATCTCAGCTGAGAAGATTCGAACTCCCAGACTGTCGGCCATCTCCTGACTCTCCCTCTCCACCTTCACATCGAACGCCAGGATCACAGCGTACCTGCAAACACAGACAGGAAGGTCTCTCACTCCTACAGAAGCTGAATGAGGGTTCTTTAAAACAGGTTCAGTGACTCGATCCTGTTGTGTTTGAGAAACAGGAAGTAACACATACTGTGGGTCGTGCTCCAACATGGTCGACGCCTTCATCACATCTTTTTTATGAACTGGACCGATGTTGATACCAGCATACTGCACAACACAAGAAAACAGACACTTTCATTAAAGACAGGTGCGTAAACGGAGTAAGAACTTAAGACAGGTGTGTAAACAGAGTAAGAACTTAAGACAGGTGTGTAAACATGGAGATAACTAAAGACAGGTGTGTAAACAGAGTAAGAACTTAAGACAGGTGTGTAAACAGAGTAAGAACTTAAGACAGGTGTGTAAACAGAGTAAGAACTTAAGACTGGTGTGTAAACATGGAGATAACTAAAGACAGGTGTGTAAACAGAGTAAAAACTTAAGACAGGTGTGTAAACAGAGTGAGAACTAAAGACAGGTGTGTAAACAGAGTAAGAACTTAAGACAGGTGTGTAAACAGAGTAAGAACTTAAGACAGGTGTGTAAACATGGAGATAACTAAAGACAGGTGTGTAAACAGAGTAAGAACTTAAGACAGGTGTGTAAACAGAGTAAGAACTTAAGACAGGTGTGTAAACATGGAGATAACTAAAGACAGGTGTGTAAACAGAGTAAGAACTTAAGACAGGTGTGTAAACAGAGTGAGAACTAAAGACAGGTGTGTAAACAGAGTAAGAACTTAAGACAGGTGTGTAAACAGAGTAAGAACTTAAGACAGGTGTGTAAACATGGAGATAACTAAAGACAGGTGTGTAAACAGAGTAAGAACTTAAGACAGGTGTGTAAACAGAGTAAGAACTTAAGACTGGTGTGTAAACATGGAGATAACTAAAGACAGGTGTGTAAACAGAGTAAAAACTTAAGACAGGTGTGTAAACAGAGTGAGAACTAAAGACAGGTGTGTAAACAGAGTGAGAACTAAAAACAGGTGTGTAAACATAGAGAGAACTAAAGACAGGTACAGTGGGGCAAAAAAGTATTTAGTCAGCCACCAATTGTGTAAGTTCTCCCACTTAAAAAGATCAGAGAGGCCTGTAATTTTCATCATAGGTATACCTCAACTATGAGAGACAAAATGAGGAAAAAAAATCCAGAAAATCACATTGTCTGATTTTTAAAGAATTTATTTGCAAATTATGGTGGAAAATAAGTATTTGGTCANNNAGTAAGATTTCTGGCTTTCACAGACCTGTAACTTCTTTAAGAGGCTCCTCGGTCCTCCACTCGTTACCTGTATTAATGGCACCTGTGTGAACTCGTTATCAGTATAAAAGACACCTGTCCACAACCTCAAACAGTCACGCTCCAAACTCCACTATGGCCAAGACCAAAGAGCTGTCAAAGGACACCAGAAACAAAATTGTAGACCTTCACCAGGCTGGGAAGACTGAATCTGCAATAGGTAAGCAGCTTGGTGTGAAGAAATCAACTGTGGGAGCAATTATTAGAAAATGGAAGACATACAAGACCACTGATAATCTCCCTCGATCTGGGGCTCCACGCAAGATCTCACCCCGTGGGGTCAAAATGATCACAAGAACGGTGAGCAAAAATCCCAGAACCACACGGAGGGACCTAGTGAATGACCTGCAGAGAGCTGGGACCAAAGTAACAAAGGCTACCATCAGTAACACACTACGCCGCCAGGGACTCAAATCCTGCAGTGCCAGACGTGTCCCCCTGCTGAAGCCAGGACACGTCCAGGCCCGTCTGCGGTTTGCTAGAGAGCATTTGGATGATCCAGAAGAGGATTGGGAGAACATCATATGGTCAGATGAAACCAAAATAGAACTTTTTGGTAGAAACTCAACTTGTCGTGTTTGGAGGGGAAAGAATGCTGAGTTGGATCCAAAGAACACCATACCTACTGTAAAGCATGGGGGTGGAAACATCATGCTTTGGGGCTGTTTTTCTGCAAGGGGACCAGGACGACTGATCCGTGTAAAGGAAAGAATGAATGGGGCCATGTATCGTAAGATTTTGAGTGAAAACCTCCTTCCATCAGCAAGGGCATTGAAAATGAGACGTGGCTGGGTCTTTCAGCATGACAATGATCCCAAACACACCGCCCGGGCAACGAAGGAGTGGCTTCGTAAGAAGCATTTCAAGGTCCTGGAGTGGCCTAGCCAGTCTCCAGATCTCAACCCCATAGAAAATCTCTGGAGGGAGTTGAAAGTCCGTGTTGCCCAGCGTCAGCCCCAAAACATCACTGCTCTAGAGGAGATCTGCATGGAGGAATGGGCCAAAATACCAGCAACAGTGTGTGAAAACCTTGTGAAGACTTACAGAAAACATTTGACCTCTGTCATTGCCAACAAAGGCTATATAACAAAGTATTGAGATTAACTTTTGTTATTGACCAAATACTTATTTTCCACCATAATTTGCAAATAAATTCTTTAAAAATCAGACAATGTGATTTTCTGGATTTTTTTTCCTCATTTTGTCTCTCATAGTTGAGGTATACCTATGATGAAAATTACAGGCCTCTCTGATCTTTTTAAGTGGGAGAACTTACACAATTGGTGGCTGACTAAATACTTTTTTGCCCCACTGTATGTAAACAAGGTAAGAACTTAAGACAGGTGTGTAAACAGACTGAGAACTAAAAACAGGTGCGTTGCATCATTTAATGATAAAAATGATCTGCATTGCGGATGAGAACAATATTATTTCAATCATGAAGGTCTCTGTAAAAACCAAAACCCTGAGCAATGCCATGCAGACCTGTGAGGTTGTGTAGACCAGAGAACAGAGGAGAACAGAAAGGTATCCAGATGGACTGGTACTCACAGGAACTTTAGATGTTCGCAGGAACTCCAGCAGAGCCTCCAGTGATCCCAGTGTAGACGCCTGGACATAAACACCTTTCTCCTCCAGTTTGATGGAGTTCAGGGTCTGTTTCAGCTCTCGCACAAGTTCATCCTGAAAACCAGAAAGAGTGAGTTTCAACTGAACCAAGAGAAGCTCAGAGCCTCCTGTGTGTGTTTATCTAACTTATACACCCTGACTGATACCTTTAAAACAGGAATCTCGTCTTCTTTGTGGGCCACCAGCAGGGGGAGCCCAGCCAGTGTCTTCTCCAAGTCTTTACCCAAAATCTTTACTCCCTGAGACGTGGACACCTCTTTGTGCTTCTCATACTGGTTCTACACACAAGAAGACCAATCAGAAGATATGATAGCCCAAATCTAATGAGCTGAATGAGAATCAGTCTTCAGTAAAGAAAGCAGTAAAATAACAAGCTACATTTCACTGCAGTTACATGACATTTTAATCATAACTCAACTTAACGATGGAACACCAACATTCCACAGGTCACTGTGTCTGGAAACAACCTGAAACTTAGAAACATGGTACTGTCCACCCTCCATACAGATTATTCTGCAAACATGCTGCTTAGTCAACATCAGACTCACTGCAGCTACTGATGAAAGTTCTCTCAGGATCATCAGTAAGATCTGGACCAAAGAAATCTGACAATATTGACACCTTCTAAATCCATAAAACTCAAACCTGGTGAAATGTTTGTAGACCTTCCAGAACCAGATCAAAATCAAACAGAATGATCTACTAAGTGTTTTACTTTGACTCGGAGCTCCTTCAGAGGAGGCGGCAGCAGCAAGCCTCTGATCTGTGTGACAATTGGTCCCTCCACCCCCGGGACGATGATGGTCTCTCCCTCCCGCAGACGACCATTAATCAGGATGACGTCTATTGTTGTTCCCATGCCGGGCAGGGCTTTCACCTGAGCACACAGATTAGCAGCATCAGAGCACCTACAGAGGAGCTTTCAGAAGGTCAAGACCTGGACACTCACCTCCATGACCTGAGCTCGCAGCTCGTCACAGTGTGCTAACCGACGGGCCAACATGGTTTGAGTCAGCTCAACCAATAAGGCGATAAGATTTCCCATCCCATCACCGCTGTGCGCTGAAGTAGGAATCAACGACACAAACGTTCGGGGGTCTTTGTTTTCATAGAACAAGGCGGCATTAAGACCCTGAGACATGACAGGAGAGTTTCAACAGTCTGCATATCAATGGCAAAAAATTACAGCGCTGTGATTGGCTGGTTACTAGTGATGTTAGGAACCACACCTGCTGAGCAAACTCTACAATGATGGCCTTGGATCTCTCATCAAACTCATCCTTAGTGTTCTTCTTCTGCTTCTTCAGGGTGGTCACGATATCCGTGTCCGGACTCTTCTTCCAGTCGTACAGACGATCAATCTGAGCAAAAATACAAGAACGGTTAGAAAACAAGAGAAGAAGAAACAAAGTGGTGGCGGTGATGAAGACGTGGAAGACCTTATTGAGGGCAACGATGAAGGGACACTTCTTCTCCTTCAGCAGGTTAATGGACTCAATGGTTTGAGGTTCCAGACCGTGCATGATGTCCACCACCAAGATAGCGATGTCACACAGAGAGCTGCCTCTGTTCCTCAGGTTACTGCAGAGATAGACAGTTAGACAGGTCCCGAGGGACAAACAGGACATCAGGTCAGTGAAGACATACCTGAAAGACTCATGTCCAGGTGTGTCTATGATCAGCATTCCAGGGATCTTGATGTTTTCTCTGTCAAACTGCACAAACATCTTAAGTCAACAAACTGTAAACACAGAATGCTTTTCAGTTCGAGTGAGACGTCGTACATTTTTAACCATCTTAGTCTGCTCCTCCACCGTCTCCTTTGGGACGTTCGTGGCTCCGATCTGCTGAGTGATTCCTCCAGCTTCCCCATCCTGAACGTGAGTGTGTCGAAGCTGTAAACAAACAGTCAGAATCAAACAGTCAGTAAAACCTCCATCATAAAAATCTGTAAACTGTAATATACTTCCTGTAATCATCAGTAAATAGATTTTGTATTAGATTTCAGTAAATTGTTTACTGACTGTTGAACAGTTAAACAATGGATTAAAGTTATCAGTGTCCAATCAGCAGAAACTGGGGGTGTCCCAGGGAGACAAGCCTGAAAAACCTCCCTGGTGAGACCAGGAGACCTAATCAGATTCCTGAACCAGCTCTGCTGACTACAGCTGGTAAACAGTCAGTAAACAGACTTGAACCAGCCGGTAAACGGTCAGTAAACAGACTTGAACCAGCTGGTAAACGGTCATTAAACAGACTTGAACCAGCTGGTAAACAGACTTGAACCAGCTGGAACCAGTAAACAGACTTGAACCAGCTGGTAAACGGTCATTAAACAGACTTGAACCAGCTGGTAAACAGTCGGTAAACAGACTTGAACCAGCTGGTAAACAGACTTGAACCAGCTGGTAAACAGTCAGTAAACAGACTTGAACCAGCTGGTAAACAGACAGTAAACAGACTTGAACCAGCCGGTAAACAGACTTGAACCAGCTGGTAAACAGACTTGAACCAGCTGGTAAACAGTCAGTAAACAGACTTGAACCAGCTGGTAAACGGTCGGTAAACAGACTTGAACCAGCTGGTAAACAGACTTGAACCAGCCGGTAAACAGACAGTAAACAGACTTGAACCAGCCGGTAAACAGACTTGAACCAGCTGGTAAACAGACTTGAACCAGCTGGTAAACAGACAGTAAACAGACTTGAACCAGCTGGTAAACAGTCGGTAAACAGACTTGAACCAGCCGGTAAACAGACAGTAAACAGACTTGAACCAGCTGGTAAACAGTCGGTAAACAGACTTGAACCAGCTGGTAAACAGACAGTAAACAGACTTGAACCAGCTGGTAAACAGTCGGTAAACAGACTTGAACCAGCTGGTAAACAGTCAGTAAACAGACTTGAACCAGCTGGTAAACAGTCGGTAAACAGACTTGAACCAGCCGGTAAACAGACTTGAACCAGCTGGTAAACAGTCAGTAAACAGACTTGAACCAGCTGGTAAACAGTTGGTAAACAGACTTGAACCAGCCGGTAAACAGTCGGTAAACAGACTTGAACCAGCTGGTAAACAGTCTGTAAACAGACTTGAACCAGCTGGTAAACAGACTTGAACCAGCCGGTAAACAGACAGTAAACAGACTTGAACCAGCTGGTAAACAGTCGGTAAACAGACTTGAACCAGCCGGTAAACAGACAGTAAACAGACTTGAACCAGCTGGTAAACAGTCGGTAAACAGACTTGAACCAGCTGGTAAACAGACAGTAAACAGACTTGAACCAGCTGGTAAACAGTCGGTAAACAGACTTGAACCAGCTGGTAAACAGTCAGTAAACAGACTTGAACCAGCTGGTAAACAGTCGGTAAACAGACTTGAACCAGCCGGTAAACAGACTTGAACCAGCTGGTAAACAGTCAGTAAACAGACTTGAACCAGTTTGTAAACAGTCGGTAAACAGACTTGAACCAGCCGGTAAACAGTCGGTAAACAGACTTGAACCAGCTGGTAAACAGACGGTAAACAGACTTGAACCAGCCGGTAAACAGTCGGTAAACAGACTTGAACCAGCTGGTAAACAGTCTGTAAACAGACTTGAACCAGCTGGTAAACAGACATGAACCAGCTGGTAAACAGACAGTAAACAGACTTGAACCAGCCGGTAAACAGACAGTAAACAGACTTGAACCAGCTGGTAAACAGACAGTAAACAGACTTGAACCAGCCGGTAAACAGACAGTAAACAGACTTGAACCAGCTGGTAAACAGACAGTAAACAGACTTGAACCAGCCGGTAAACAGACAGTAAACAGACTTGAACCAGCTGGTAAACAGACAGTAAACAGACTTGAACCAGCTGGTAAACAGTCGGTAAACAGACTTGAACCAGCCAGTAAACAGTCGGTAAACAGACTTGAACCAGCTGGTAAACGGTCAGTAAACAGACTTGAACCAGCTGGTAAACAGACAGTAAACAGACTTGAACCAGCTGGTAAACGGTCAGTAAACAGACTTGAACCAGCTGGTAAACAGACAGTAAACAGACTTGAACCAGCTGGTAAACAGTCGGTAAACAGACTTGAACCAGCCGGTAAACAGTCGGTAAACAGACTTGAACCAGCTGGTAAACGGTCAGTAAACAGACTTGAACCAGCTGGTAAACAGTCGGTAAACAGACTTGAACCAGCCGGTAAACAGACTTGAACCAGCTGGTAAACAGTCGGTAAACAGACTTGAACCAGCCGGTAAACAGTCGGTAAACAGACTTGAACCAGCTGGTAAACAGACAGTAAACAGACTTGAACCAGCCGGTAAACAGACAGTAAACAGACTTGAACCAGCTGGTAAACGGTCATTAAACAGACTTGAACCAGCTGGTAAACAGCCAGTAAACAGACTTGAACCAGCTGGTAAACAGACAGTAAACAGACTTGAACCAGCTGGTAAACAGTCAGTAAACAGACTTGAACCAGCTGGTAAACAGTCGGTAAACAGACTTGAACCAGCTGGTAAACGGTCATTAAACAGACTTGAACCAGCTGGTAAACAGACTGTAAACAGACTTGAACCAGCTGGTAAACAGACTTGAACCAGCTGGTAAACAGTCAGTAAACAGACTTGAACCAGCCGGTAAACAGTCGGTAAACAGACTTGAACCAGCTGGTAAACGGTCATTAAACAGACTTGAACCAGCTGGTAAACAGTCGGTAAACAGACTTGAACCAGCTGGTAAACAGACTTGAACCAGCTGGTAAACAGTCAGTAAACAGACTTGAACCAGCTGGTAAACAGACTTGAACCAGCTGGTAAACAGTCGGTAAACAGACTTGAACCAGCCGGTAAACAGTCGGTAAACAGACTTGAACCAGCCGGTAAACAGTCGGTAAACAGACTTGAACCAGCTGGTAAACGGTCATTAAACAGACTTGAACCAGCTGGTAAACAGCCAGTAAACAGACTTGAACCAGCCGGTAAACAGACTTGAACCAGCCGGTAAACAGTCGGTAAACAGACTTGAACCAGCCGGTAAACAGACAGTAAACAGACTTGAACCAGCTGGTAAACAGACAGTAAACAGACTTGAACCAGCCGGTAAACAGACGGTAAACAGACTTGAACCAGCTGGTAAACAGTCGGTAAACAGACTTGAACCAGCCGGTAAACAGTCGGTAAACAGACTTGAACCAGCCGGTAAACAGTCGGTAAACAGACTTGAACCAGCTGGTAAACAGACAGTAAACAGACTTGAACCAGCCGGTAAACAGTCAGTAAACAGACTTGAACCAGCTGGTAAACGGTCATTAAACAGACTTGAACCAGCTGGTAAACAGTCGGTAAACAGACTTGAACCAGCCGGGAAACAGACAGTAAACAGACTTGAACCAGCTGGTAAACAGTCGGTAAACAGACTTGAACCAGCCGGTAAACAGACTGGAACCAGCTGGTAAACAGTCAGTAAACAGACTTGAACCAGCCGGTAAACGGTCAGTAAACAGACTTGAACCAGCTGGTAAACAGTCGGTAAACAGACTTGAACCAGCTGGTAAACAGACTTGAACCAGCTGGTAAACAGTCAGTAAACAGACTTGAACCAGCTGGTAAACAGACTTGAACCAGCTGGTAAACAGTCAGTAAACAGACTTGAACCAGCCGGTAAACAGTCAGTAAACAGACTTGAACCAGCTGGTAAACAGTCTGTAAACAGACTTGAACCAGCCGGTAAACAGACTTGAACCAGCTGGTAAACAGACAGTAAACAGACTTGAACCAGCTGGTAAACAGTCGGTAAACAGACTTGAACCAGCTGGTAACCAGACTTGAACCAGCTGGTAAACAGTCAGTAAACAGACTTGAACCAGCTGGTAAACAGTCAGTAAACAGACTTGAACCAGCTGGTAAACAGTCGGTAAACAGACTTGAACCAGCTGGTAAACAGACTTGAACCAGCTGGTAAACAGTCAGTAAACAGACTTGAACCAGCCGGTAAACGGTCAGTAAACAGACTTGAACCAGCTGGTAAACGGTCATTAAACAGACTTGAACCAGCTGGTAAACAGTCGGTAAACAGACTTGAACCAGCTGGTAAACAGACTTGAACCAGCTGGTAAACAGTCAGTAAACAGACTTGAACCAGCTGGTAAACAGACTTGAACCAGCTGGTAAACAGTCAGTAAACAGACTTGAACCAGCCGGTAAACAGTCGGTAAACAGACTTGAACCAGCTGGTAAACAGTCTGTAAACAGACTTGAACCAGCTGGTAAACAGACAGTAAACAGACTTGAACCAGCCGGTAAACAGACTTGAACCAGCTGGTAAACAGACTTGAACCAGCTGGTAAACAGTCAGTAAACAGACTTGAACCAGCTGGTAAACGGTCGGTAAACAGACTTGAACCAGCTGGTAAACAGACTTGAACCAGCTGGTAAACAGTCTGTAAACAGACTTGAACCAGCTGGTAAACAGACAGTAAACAGACTTGAACCAGCCGGTAAACAGACTTGAACCAGCTGGTAAACAGACTTGAACCAGCTGGTAAACAGTCAGTAAACAGATTTGAACCAGCTGGTAAACGGTCGGTAAACAGACTTGAACCAGCTGGTAAACAGACTTGAACCAGCCGGTAAACAGTCGGTAAACAGACTTGAACCAGCTGGTAAACAGTCAGTAAACAGACTTGAACCAGCCGGTAAACAGTCGGTAAACAGACTTGAACCAGCTGGTAAACAGTCTGTAAACAGACTTGAACCAGCTGGTAAACAGTCGGTAAACAGACTTGAACCAGCTGGTAAACGGTCAGTAAACAGACTTGAACCAGCTGGTAAACAGTCGGTCAGGTACCTTGTCGAGGATCTTGGTCTTGCCCGTGTCGACGTGTCCGAGCACACACACCACCGGTGCTCTCAGACGCTCCGCATCAGTGTTTTTGATGTTTTCTGCACGACGTTTCTATGGAAACAGAACTAATCTGTCAGTCAGCGATGGGCTAAATGGAAACGAGGTATCACTCCTCGTCTGTTTGTGTCTCACCTCAATCCTCCTCTTCGCTCGGTCGTAAAGTCGCTCCTCCTTTGTCCTCCCATCATCATCTTCACTCTCACTGCTGTCATCTTCACTTAATGCTTTCCTCTTTCCCTGACTCGCTGGTGGGGGCTCTTTATCACCATCTTCCTCACTTTCTTCCTCCTCTTCATCATCTTCCTCCTCCTCTTCATCATCTTCCTCCTCGTCTTCATCATCTTCCTCCTCCTCACTGGCAGCTGGCTGAGGAGCAGCCATCTCCTCTTTAACCTCGATGTGAACTTTCTTTAACTCTGACACACAAAAGTTCAACAATCAGAATCGTTTTTTATACAAACATGTTCACAAAGAAAAGGCTGAAACACTGAAGACCCGGATCAATACTGAAGCAAATCAATACGTTAATCAATAACGAAGCAAATCAATACGTTAATCAATACTGAAGCAAATTAATATGTTAACAAAATGTTTCATGCAGAAATCACATCAAATCTAAAGCAGAAACCGAAACATGAACAAAACTGAGTCACATGACTGAGAACCCTCACAGAGCAACAAGTACTGTCCAATGTACAACAAGGTCAATTCATATACGACAGAAAATATACATTCAAAGTAAAAATACAAAGTACTAAATCAGTCTACTTGTGGTTGTTAGCAAACATGCATGAAGTCCACTATCAATCAATCAATCAATCAATCAATCAATCAATCAATCAATCAATCAATCAATCAATCAATCAATCAATCAATCAAATAAGATCCAAACACACTGACAGCAGCTTTGTGGGTTTTGACAGGTGAATTTTGACTAAGCAAGGGATCAAGGTGCGTTTAGTAAGACCACCTCAAGCCTTGTTGGTACTGTAGACTACCTGCTTTCTGTCTTCTCATCTTCTCTGTGTTCATGAACAAACGGAAGAATCTTTTATTATTTACTCTGGCGGTTTGATAAAAACATGGCGGCAGTAACGCTCCTCACCTTTCTCCTCGTCGCTGGCCATAGCCTCCCAGTCATCTACTGCGGCGTCCAGCTTCTCCTCTGCACAGAAACAACACATTTAACTTCTTCTTCTTCACTACATGCTCACCGCAGCTGTCATTCTCACCTGGCTCAGCAGCAGGTGTCTCAGTCTCGGTTTCCATGGCAACAGGCTCTGGTGTCTCAGAAGATGGAGAGGCTACCTCTGATGTTTCTGATAAGCAGAAATGAGTGTTAACAGATTTAAAGATCTTGTTTGTGTGCAGCATCAGGAGGAAGAGGAGGAGGAAGAACCTTCAGGAGTTTGAGCGTTGGGCTTCTTCTTCCTCTTGTCTCCATAAACGGGTTTTTTCTTTGACACCATATCTTTAGATGGCACTTCAACACCTGAACACAACAAAAGAAACAAGTTCACACCAATGACCACATAGTGCTTATAGGCTGCCACAGGCCCCGCCCACTGACCCTGAGCCTGAAGCAGCTTGAGTGTGGCCTCGGCCCGAGCTCGAGCTTCTCTCTGAGCCTTAGTCAGAAGTTTGCCCTCCTTCTTCAGCCGCTCCTTCCTCTCCTTCTCCTTCTGCTTCTTCTTCTCTTTACGCTCCTGCTCCAGTCGCTCCTAAAAACAAGAGCTCAGAGCTGTAGAACTTTTCATCAGAAGAAGAAGAAAGTGATGATGCATTTTGATTTACCTGCTCCTGCCTTTGTTTCTCCAGCTCCTCCAGCCTCCTCTCTCGCTCCTCTTGCTCCCGTTTAGCTCGCTCCTCCTCCTACATGGACAGCGATGTTTAGACAAAGCGACTCCAGCATCAGCACCATCACTTCCATCATGTCTTACCTCCTTCATCTTGGCCAGAGCCTCCTGCATGGCCTTCACTGTGGCCTTACTGGGACCCTTGGTCTTCTTCTCCTCTTTCTCTCCCTTCTTCTTCTTCTTGTCCTTTTTCTTTTTGTCACTCTCTACTTCCTCTGCAGGAGAAAATAACCATAAGTTTTGTTGCAAACATGTAAATAAACATTGCATCGATGATGTCGTACCATCTGCTGTTGGCTCCGCCCCTTCCTGTTCTTCTGAAACAACTGCAGGTGGGTCAGCCTGGAGGGGCGGGGCTTCTGTTGTTGTCTTCTCTGGCTCTTTTTTAGCCTCCACACTGCTCTCCTTTAGCTTCTTCTGTTTCATTCGCTCCTCTTCCTTCTTCTTCTTCTCCCTCTCCTTCTTGTCTGCCTTCTTCTGTGCTGCCGTTTTGATCTTGAAGCCTCCCGCCTCGTCCTCCTGCTCGTCCTCCAGCTCATTCTCTGCTTTTTCCACCTTCCCTTTGATCTTCTTCTTCTTGTCTCTCCTGGAGGTGAACTCTTCATCATCATCAGACTCATCCTCCTTCCCTCCACCACTTCCTTTCTTCACATCTTCATCCTTGTCTCTGTCTTCTTCTTCATCAGAAATGGACAGCTTTTTGCCTCCTTTAGTCTTGAGACGAGAGCGGGAGGTGCTGTCATCATCAGAGTCAGACGGAGGAGCAGCAGGAGGTGCCTGCAAGAGCAAAGAGGACAATCTCAAACAAGCACGTGGACAGAAAGATTTATTTAGAAAACAGAAGACTTTGAGAAAGTGGACACAAAAACTAATTAATAACATGATCAGACTCGAGGACAACCCGGGGGGACACATCTGTCCTTTCAGCATGGACACATTTCTGAAACAAAGACATCAATAAGAAAAAGAGATACTGAAATAAATAAAATCAGTGGAACAAAAGAAGATATTCTGACTAATTCTAATTTTTTTACAAACACTGAATGTATACGTGTGCATGGAATGTCTGCCGAGGACACAGAAAGAATAAGACAAGGAGGACACTGATGTGAAGAGGACAAGTGAGGACAGTAGAGGAAACCATGTTATCATGAGAACATGTTCAGAAAGGATGATGTGTTTAAAGAGGAACATCTGAGAAAAACAAGATGTTTGTGATAAACAAAGTTTTGACTGAATTATTTCACGTTGGAGATCAAACGTTCCAAAAAAACACTGAATTCTTCAAAATGTTCCCTCACAGCATGTTACATATGATGATGTCACACTCACCTTCTTCTTGTCCTTCTGTTCTCCATTCTTCTCTCCATCAACATGGACTTCATCAAACTCCTCATCCTCAAGACTGGCTCCGCCTTTCTTCCCCTTCCTGGTTTTCTTCTTCTCTGGTTTGGGAGGCTCTGGGATCTCCACTTCTTCTGTGGTTTCTGTTTTCTGCAGGAGATGGTGGTGATGTAAGAATGACACAGTAAACAGGTGATGCAGTGTTCTTCAGGTGTGTTTACCTTTGCCTTTCCTCCCTGAGCCTCCAGAGAAAGCTCCTCCAGCTCCTTCAGAATGTCGTCCTCACTGCAGGAGGAGCACACAGTTACACAACCACATCAACACAAACAGAAGAGGACGTGATGAAGGAGTTGCAGGCTCATACTCAAAGTTGTCCTTCTTGGCTCCTTTCTTCTTCTTCTTCCCTTTCTGCTCCTTAGAGGCTCCTGCTCCTTCGATTTCTGCAGCCAGGGCATCGATGTCCACATCTTCATCTTTGGCACTAAATACAAATCATTTGATCAATGATCAATATGTGGAGATTTGGTCATATGATCAGCCTGTCAGAGGTGAATGAGGGGGTTCTCTTTGTGTCAAAAACAAAAAGCTGACAAGCTGCTGCTGAGTCTTCACTTCCTTTTGTTTCCAATCACCTCTGTGAGGCACAGACAGCTGATCTGAGAGCAGCTTCATCCAGCCAGGAGAATAAAGCTGTTTGAATTCTCACATCAATAATCCAACTTGTATCAAAACAAACTGTTTTCACCTGGTTTAATCCCTTAACAGGGCAAACTGATGGACAGGAAGCTCGCTTATGTAATCATTCCAGTTTGTAAAGAGTCTGAGTGAAGATATAAACATCGACAGTCAGCCAACAAGGAAACACAACAGACACAAGATGCTCCTGAAACAGGAAGACAAAAATAATCTGGATTATTTGGATCAGTTAACATGAACACATCAATTTCCAGGGAATTCATATCAGATCCCGTTAAACATCCAACCTGTCAGAAAGTTCCTGCTCCTCTTTACTTACTGCAGCAGGAGGGGGGGCGGGGGGGTTAGTATCCTGTCTACAGCCTGCTAGGACTTGAGATTAGACTGATCACCTCCTGATGAGTGGAGGACCTTCCCGTCTCTCCACCACTCAGAGACAAACACTAACTATAAGCAGCTGCAGTTTGAAGTTTCCTTCATAGTGTCGCTTCTCTCAGTTGCACATGCACAGCAGAGGCTTCCTGCTGGACAGTGTGCATCAGACCAGACTTCACCTGACCGTACATCATTTACCCGGACTACATGAGACTGGACTTCACCAGACCGGAGACCGGACATCATCAACGCGAACTACATCAGACCAGACTTCACCTGACTAGACATCATCAACGCGGACTACATCAGACCAGACTTCACCTGACTAGACATCATCAACGCGGACTACATCAGACCAGACTTCACCTGACTGGACATCATCAACCCGGACTACATCAGACCGGACATCATCAACGCGGACTACATCAGACCGGACCAGACTACATCAACCTTGACTACATCAGACCAGACTTCACCTGACTGGACATCATCAACGCGGACTACATCAGACCAGACTTCACCTGACTGGACATCATCAACGCGGACTACATCAGACCAGGCATCATCAACGCGGACTACATCAGACCGGACATCATCAACGCGGACTACATCAGACCAGACTTCACCTGACTGGACATCATCAACCCGGACTACATCAGACCGGACATCATCAACGCGGACTACATCAGACCGGACTTCACCTGACTGGACTACATCAGACCGGACATCATCAACGCGGACTACATCAGACCAGGCATCATCAACCCGGACTACATCAGACCGGACATCATCAACGCGGACTACATCAGACCAGGCATCATCAACCCGGACTACATCAGACCGGACATCATCAACGCGGACTACATCAGACCGGACCAGACTACATCAACGCGGACTACATCAGACCAGACTTCACCTGACTGGACATCATCAACCCGGACTACATCAGACCGGACATCATCAACGCGGACTACATCAGACCGGACTTCACCTGACCGGACTACATCAGACCGGACTACATCAGACCGGACATCATCAACCCGGACTACATCAGACCGGACTTCACCTGACTGGACTACATCAGACCGGACTACATCAGACCGGACATCATCAACCCGGACTACATCAGACCGGACATCATCAACGCGGACTACATCAGACCGGACATCAACAACGCGGACTACATCAGACCGGACTTCACCTGACTGGACTACATCAGACCGGACATCATCAACGCGGACTACATCAGACCGGACCAGACTACATCAACCTTGACTACATCAGACCAGACTTCACCTGACTAGACATCATCAACGCGGACTACATCAGACCAGACTTCACCTGACTAGACATCATCAACGCGGACTACATCAGACCAGACTTCACCTGACTGGACATCATCAACCCGGACTACATCAGACCGGACATCATCAACGCGGACTACATCAGACCGGACCAGACTACATCAACCTTGACTACATCAGACCAGACTTCACCTGACTAGACATCATCAACGCGGACTACATCAGACCGGACATCATCAACGCGGACTACATCAGACCGGACTTCACCTGACTGGACTACATCAGACCGGACTACATCAGACCGGACATCATCAACGCGGACTACATCAGACCAGGCATCATCAACCCGGACTACATCAGACCGGACTTCAACATCAACCCGGACTACATCAGACCGGACATCATCAACGCGGACTACATCAGACCGGACATCATCAACGCGGACTACATCAGACCGGACTTCACCTGACCGGACTACATCAGACCGGACTACATCAGACCGGACATCATCAACCCGGACTACATCAGACCGGACATCATCAACGCGGACTACATCAGACCGGACTTCACCTGACCGGACTACATCAGACCGGACTACATCAGACCGGACATCATCAACGCGGACTACATCAGACCGGACCAGACTACATCAACCTTGACTACATCAGACCAGACTTCACCTGACTGGACATCATCAACCCGGACTACATCAGACCAGACTTCACCTGACTGGACATCATCAACCCGGACTACATCAGACCGGACATCATCAACGCGGACTACATCAGACCGGACCAGACTACATCAACCTTGACTACATCAGACCAGACTTCACCTGACTAGACATCATCAACGCGGACTACATCAGACCAGACTTCACCTGACTGGACATCATCAACCCGGACTACATCAGACCGGACATCATCAACGCGGACTACATCAGACCAGGCATCATCAACCCGGACTACATCAGACCGGACATCATCAACGCGGACTACATCAGACCGGACCAGACTACATCAACCTTGACTACATCAGACCAGACTTCACCTGACTAGACATCATCAACGCGGACTACATCAGACCGGACATCATCAACGCGGACTACATCAGACCGGACCAGACTACATCAACCTTGACTACATCAGACCAGACTTCACCTGACTGGACATCATCAACGCGGACTACATCAGACCCGACTTCACCTGACTGGACATCATCAACCCGGACTACATCAGACCGGACATCATCAACGCGGACTACATCAGACCAGGCATCATCAACCCGGACTACATCAGACCAGACTTCACCTGACTGGACATCATCAACGCGGACTACATCAGACCAGACTTCACCTGACTGGACATCATCAACCCGGACTACATCAGACCGGACATCATCAACGCGGACTACATCAGACCGGACCAGACTACATCAACCTTGACTACATCAGACCAGACTTCACCTGACTAGACATCATCAACGCGGACTACATCAGACCGGACTTCATCAACCCGGACTACATCAGACCGGACATCATCAACGCGGACTACATCAGACCAGGCATCATCAACCCGGACTACATCAGACCGGACATCATCAACGCGGACTACATCAGACCGGACCAGACTACATCAACCTTGACTACATCAGACCAGACTTCACCAGACCGGACTACATCAGACCGGACTACATCAGACCGGACTACATCAGACCGGACATCATCAACGCGGACTACATCAGACCGGACTTCACCATCAACCCGGACTACATCAGACCGGACTTCAACATCAACCCGGACTACATCAGACCGGACATCATCAACGCGGACTACATCAGACCAGGCATCATCAACCCGGACTACATCAGACCGGACTTCACCTGACTGGACATCATCAACCCGGACTACATCAGACCGGACATCATCAACGCGGACTACATCAGACCGGACCAGACTACATCAGACCAGACTTCACCTGACTAGACATCATCAACGCGGACTACATCAGACCAGACTTCACCTGACTGGACATCATCAACGCGGACTACATCAGACTGGACATCATCAACGCGGACTACATCAGACCGGACATCATCACCGCGGACTACATCAGACCGGACCAGACTACATCAACCTTGACTACATCAGACCAGGCATCATCAACCCGGACTACATCAGACCGGACATCATCAACGCGGACTACATCAGACCAGGCATCATCACCCCGGACTACATCAGACCGGACATCATCAACGCGGACTACATCAGACCGGACCAGACTACATCAACCTTGACTACATCAGACCAGACTTCACCTGACTGGACATCATCAACGCGGACTACATCAGACCAGGCATCATCAACCCGGACTACATCAGACCGGACATCATCAACGCGGACTACATCAGACCAGGCATCATCAACCCGGACTACATCAGACCGGACATCATCAACGCGGACTACATCAGACCGGACCAGACTACATCAGACCAGACTTCACCTGACTGGACATCATCAACGCGGACTACATCAGACCGGACTTCAACATCAACGCGGACTACATCAGACCGGACCAGACTACATCAACCTTGACTACATCAGACCAGACTTCACCTGACTAGACATCATCAACGCGGACTACATCAGACCAGACTTCACCTGACTGGACATCATCAACCCGGACTACATCAGACCGGACATCATCAACGCGGACTACATCAGACCGGACCAGACTACATCAACCTTGACTACATCAGACCAGACTTCACCTGACTAGACATCATCAACGCGGACTACATCAGACCAGACTTCACCTGACTAGACATCATCAACCCGGACTACATCAGACCGGACATCATCAACGCGGACTACATCAGACCAGGCATCATCAACCCGGACTACATCAGACCGGACATCATCAACGCGGACTACATCAGACCGGACCAGACTACATCAACCTTGACTACATCAGACCAGACTTCACCTGACTAGACATCATCAACGCGGACTACATCAGACCAGACTTCACCTGACTGGACATCATCAACCCGGACTACATCAGACCGGACATCATCAACGCGGACTACATCAGACCGGACCAGACTACATCAACCTTGACTACATCAGACCAGACTTCACCTGACTAGACATCATCAACGCGGACTACATCAGACCAGACTTCACCTGACTGGACATCATCAACCCGGACTACATCAGACCGGACATCATCAACGCGGACTACATCAGACCAGGCATCATCAACCCGGACTACATCAGACCGGACATCATCAACGCGGACTACATCAGACCAGGCATCATCAACCCGGACTACATCAGACCGGACTTCAACATCAACCCGGACTACATCAGACCGGACATCATCAACGCGGACTACATCAGACCAGGCATCATCAACCCGGACTACATCAGACCGGACATCATCAACGCGGACTACATCAGACCGGACCAGACTACATCAACCTTGACTACATCAGACCAGACTTCACCTGACTAGACATCATCAACGCGGACTACATCAGACCAGACTTCACCTGACTGGACATCATCAACCCGGACTACATCAGACCGGACATCATCAACGCGGACTACATCAGACCGGACCAGACTACATCAACCTTGACTACATCAGACCAGACTTCACCTGACTAGACATCATCAACGCGGACTACATCAGACCAGACTTCACCTGACTGGACATCATCAACCCGGACTACATCAGACCGGACATCATCAACGCGGACTACATCAGACCAGACATCATCAACCCGGACTACATCAGACCGGACTTCACCAGACCGGACTACATCAGACCGGACCAGACTACATCAACCTTGACTACATCAGACCAGACTTCACCTGACTAGACATCATCAACGCGGACTACATCAGACCGGACATCATCAACGCGGACTACATCAGACCGGACTACATCAGACCGGACTACATCAGACCGGACTACATCAGACCGGACTACATCAGACCGGACATCATCAACGCGGACTACATCAGACCGGACCAGACTACATCAACCTTGACTACATCAGACCAGACTTCACCTGACTAGACATCATCAACGCGGACTACATCAGACCAGACTTCACCTGACTGGACATCATCAACCCGGACTACATCAGACCGGACATCATCAACGCGGACTACATCAGACCGGACATCATCAACCCGGACTACATCAGACCGGACTTCATCAGACCGGACTACATCAGACCGGACCAGACTACATCAACCTTGACTACATCAGACCAGACTTCACCTGACTAGACATCATCAACGCGGACTACATCAGACCAGACTTCACCTGACTGGACATCATCAACCCGGACTACATCAGACCGGACATCATCAACGCGGACTACATCAGACCGGACCAGACTACATCAACCTTGACTACATCAGACCAGACTTCACCTGACTAGACATCATCAACGCGGACTACATCAGACCAGACTTCACCTGACTGGACATCATCAACCCGGACTACATCAGACCGGACCAGACCACATCAACCTTGACCACAACAGACCAGACTTCACCTGACTGGACATCATCAACCCGGACTACATCAGACCGGACATCATCAACGCGGACTACATCAGACCGGACCAGACTACATCAACCTTGACTACATCAGACCAGACTTCACCTGACTGGACATCATCAACCCGGACTACATCAGACCGGACATCATCAACGCGGACTACATCAGACCGGACCAGACTACATCAACCTTGACTACATCAGACCAGACTTCACCTGACTAGACATCATCAACGCGGACTACATCAGACCAGACTTCACCTGACTAGACATCATCAACGCGGACTACATCAGACCAGACTTCACCTGACTGGACATCATCAACCCGGACTACATCAGACCGGACATCATCAACGCGGACTACATCAGACCGGACCAGACTACATCAACCTTGACTACATCAGACCAGACTTCACCTGACTAGACATCATCAACGCGGACTACATCAGACCAGACTTCACCTGACTGGACATCATCAACCCGGACTACATCAGACCGGACATCATCAACGCGGACTACATCAGACCGGACCAGACTACATCAACCTTGACTACATCAGACCAGACTTCACCTGACTAGACATCATCAACGCGGACTACATCAGACCAGACTTCACCTGACTGGACATCATCAACCCGGACTACATCAGACCGGACATCATCAACGCGGACTACATCAGACCGGACCAGACTACATCAACCTTGACTACATCAGACCAGACTTCACCTGACTAGACATCATCAACGCGGACTACATCAGACCAGACTTCACCTGACTGGACATCATCAACCCGGACTACATCAGACCGGACATCATCAACGCGGACTACATCAGACCGGACCAGACTACATCAACCTTGACTACATCAGACCAGACTTCACCTGACTAGACATCATCAACGCGGACTACATCAGACCAGACTTCACCTGACTGGACATCATCAACCCGGACTACATCAGACCGGACATCATCAACGCGGACTACATCAGACCGGACCAGACTACATCAACCTTGACTACATCAGACCAGACTTCACCTGACTAGACATCATCAACGCGGACTACATCAGACCAGACTTCACCTGACTAGACATCATCAACGCGGACTACATCAGACCAGACTTCACCTGACTGGACATCATCAACCCGGACTACATCAGACCGGACATCATCAACGCGGACTACATCAGACCGGACCAGACTACATCAGACCAGACTTCACCTGACTAGACATCATCAACGCGGACTACATCAGACCAGACTTCACCTGACTGGACATCATCAACCCGGACTACATCAGACCGGACATCATCAACGCGGACTACATCAGACCGGACCAGACTACATCAACCTTGACTACATCAGACCAGACTTCACCTGACTAGACATCATCAACGCGGACTACATCAGACCAGACTTCACCTGACTGGACATCATCAACCCGGACTACATCAGACCGGACATCATCAACGCGGACTACATCAGACCGGACCAGACTACATCAACCTTGACTACATCAGACCAGACTTCACCTGACTAGACATCATCAACGCGGACTACATCAGACCAGACTTCACCTGACTGGACATCATCAACCCGGACTACATCAGACCGGACATCATCAACGCGGACTACATCAGACCGGACCAGACTACATCAACCTTGACTACATCAGACCAGACTTCACCTGACTAGACATCATCAACGCGGACTACATCAGACCAGACTTCACCTGACTGGACATCATCAACCCGGACTACATCAGACCGGACATCATCAACGCGGACTACATCAGACCGGACCAGACTACATCAACCTTGACTACATCAGACCAGACTTCACCTGACTAGACATCATCAACGCGGACTACATCAGACCAGACTTCACCTGACTGGACATCATCAACGCGGACTACATCAGACCAGACTTCACCTGACTGGACATCATCAACCCGGACTACATCAGACCGGACATCATCAACGCGGACTACATCAGACCAGGCATCATCAACCCGGACTACATCAGACCGGACATCATCAACGCGGACTACATCAGACCGGACCAGACTACATCAACCTTGACTACATCAGACCAGACTTCACCTGACTAGACATCATCAACGCGGACTACATCAGACCAGACTTCACCTGACTAGACATCATCAACGCGGACTACATCAGACCAGACTTCACCTGACTGGACATCATCAACCCGGACTACATCAGACCGGACATCATCAACGCGGACTACATCAGACCGGACCAGACTACATCAACCTTGACTACATCAGACCAGACTTCACCTGACTAGACATCATCAACGCGGACTACATCAGACCAGACTTCACCTGACTGGACATCATCAACCCGGACTACATCAGACCGGACATCATCAACGCGGACTACATCAGACCGGACCAGACTACATCAACCTTGACTACATCAGACCAGACTTCACCTGACTAGACATCATCAACGCGGACTACATCAGACCAGACGTCACCTGACTAGACATCATCAACGCGGACTACATCAGACCAGACTTCACCTGACTGGACATCATCAACGCGGACTACATCAGACCGGACATCATCAACGCGGACTACATCAGACCGGACCAGACTACATCAACCTTGACTACATCAGACCAGACTTCACCTGACTAGACATCATCAACGCGGACTACATCAGACCAGACTTCACCTGACTAGACATCATCAACGCGGACTACATCAGACCAGACTTCACCTGACTGGACATCATCAACCCGGACTACATCAGACCGGACATCATCAACGCGGACTACATCAGACCAGGCATCATCAACCCGGACTACATCAGACCGGACATCATCAACGCGGACTACATCAGACCAGGCATCATCAACCCGGACTACATCAGACCGGACATCATCAACGCGGACTACATCAGACCGGACTTCACCTGACTGGACTACATCAGACCGGACTACATCAGACCGGACATCATCAACCCGGACATCATCAACTCGGACTACATCAGACCGGACTTCTGAAGTCTGAGTTGATAAAGTCCAGTCTGATTTGATGAAATCCGGTCTGGCAAAGTCCGGGCGGGGACAGTCACACCTGCCTCAAACTGATAGGTAATAACACCTAACGAAGCGCAGTTTGCTGCTAGCGTAGCTCAGAACACCTCACCGCCAGGTGTATATATTGGTAGCTTTTCAGTGAAATCACCTGAGCTACCGTAAAATAAACTAGTAGTGACGTACAGAGTAACTAATGTCAGACGGAGATGGTAGAAACCCAACAGCCGACTGTGTGAGCTAACCGCCCTGCTTCTCCCTGATATTACCCCCTAACCTGAGAACCAGAACACAGGTGAGCCTACGGCAGCCTGACTGTTTATCATACGACTTCTCTTGAACCATTTTCAGGCTGTTTACAGTTTCACCTGCGCGTGGACTGACTCGTGGTTAGCATCTGCTAGCGACCATAGCTGCTAAGCTAACAGCAGTAAAGGGGATATTCTGAGGATTTTAACTTGATAGACCAGTTCCAGCCACTCGGAATCACCGTGGACGTCTGTTTATCGGCGGTTGGTTGTGACCATCCTACCTGTCCTCGCCGGATTTCTTCTGTTTCTTTCCCATTTTGCGTTTCTGCTGGTGCTTCGCTTTCTGCTGGCCGACTCACACAACGGCTCACATCAAAGATCGTGTATTAACACAGAACTCAGGAAGATAATTCACTCCATTGTTTCAAATCTTAGATCTGCGTAAACTTTTATTATTTAAACTCGTAACTTTTAAATATCACTATAGTTTACTGAGATACCAAGTTATTGTAAGATAAATAACACACAAAATTTTAGTAAAAATACAACTTCCTCTTTAATTTAAGTTACGTATTATTTCTGGGGAACACATTAGAGTGCATCGTCTGTTTTTTACGATCTATGCACGGGGATTGTGCCAAATGTTCACTTTTGCGCATGCGTTGGTTGACCACGTGTCTGACACTGTTTCACGTGGTAACAAACCTTTTTAAACTTTTTACACAATAATAAAACATCAAACGAACAGCCACGTTTAATGGTTTAAAAAGCTTAAATTACTGAATAATAAAAAAGTGATTAGAATGGATGTGCATTTCTGGGCTTATTGATCTTTTTTATTCAGTAACACATCTGAAGAATCCCAAAATCCTGAGCAAAACAAACACACATTTTCTATTTATTACCAAGTTTACTGATAGCCTACATACTGATCGTTTTTTGTCAGGTTGAAGTGGCAGCCTGGAACAAACTGACATGTCCAGTCGGTTGATCAGGGACTGCGTAGGGTCTCCTGGTTGAAGCAACATGAAGATTGTTACTGTAACTGTAAATAAAGACCTCAGCAACAGTCAACATTAACACATTTCAGCCAATCACAGCGAGCACAGCGTCACACAGGCTATGCAGTCGTTTGTGCATGTGTCCACTCTCAGACCGCAGCAGTGCAGTAACAGCTGCAGCTGCTCTGTGTGGGCAGAACTTTTCTCCCACCAGGATGTTGCTTAGTTCCACGCTCAGCTGCAGTGGAAGCCATTCTGCCGGCACATCCAACTGGCAGGTGTCCACTCGCCCATTCTTGATGTCCATGTGTAAACGAGCGGAGCAGCTAGGGTCCATCTCCTTGTCCTTCAGCTCCAGCTGTGTTTTAATGCTGAATTTAGGTGTCTTTCCAAATATCCACTCCCAGCTGCACAGCTCTGCTGCCATGCTGTCTACACCAGGAAATAGTGACACATCAGATGGGTCAACGGGAGCCGGTGCAGCGCTGAGGTTGAACTCTAATGGTCAGAGAGCAGATGAAACAGATGCATCAGTCCATCAACACGTCTCTGTTTTCAGAGGAAACAACAGCAACACACAGTACCTCTGTTATACTGCAGCACCAGGGCTTCCAGTAGCTCCTCCCACATCAGTGAGGGGGCATGGTCTATCAGGTTGGTGACAGGTGACGGGAGGCTGGGTGTAGCGTTGCTATGGATACCAGGAGATGAAGAGTGGAGTAGGGTGGAGAGGGCAACCCGATCAGCAGAGTGCAGCAGAGTGCAGTGGTGGTACGATGACTTCCTGCTCAGTCTGGATGCAGATCCTACAAAGAAAACATTGGAAACAATTAACCCATTAACTAAGCAACACAGTACCAATACTAACCCATTAACTAAGCAGCACAGAACCAATACTAACCCATTAAAGGAGAACGCCCGTTTTTTGCAAATGGGGCCTTATTTATTCTGTGAGATGTGTTTTACTCGTCATCAGTGGTACTTTTTTGCGATTCGGATTCGTCTCGGAGATTTTTGATTCACACGGCAAACACCTAAACGCCAATAAACGAGAGTCGGTTGGGCCTGCGTTCTGGCCATTTAGATACTCTATTGTTTATTCCGTTCCAGTGCCATCTTGAATCCTGCGCTCATAGAAATGACAAACAAAGGAAGCTAAGCCACTGCACCAATAGAATGGGCGTGCGGAGAGATGACGTCACTCTCCCGTCACTGTAAAAAATATAATTTCTATGAGCACAGGATTCAAAATGGCACTGGAACGGAAAAAACAATAGAGTATCCTAATGGCCAGATTAAAAAAATAACGGATTTGAACTGATTTTAAACCGATTTAGGGTCGGCGAACGCAGGCACAACTGACTCTCGTTTATTGGCGTTTAGGTGTTTGCCGCGTGAATCAAAAATCTCCGAGACGAATCCGAATCGCAAAAAAGTACCACTGATGACGAGTAAAACACATCTCACAGAATAAATAAGGCCCCAATTGCAAAAAACGGGCGTTCTCCTTTAACTAAGCAGCACAGAACCAATACTAACCCATTAACTAAGCAGCACAGAACCAATACTAACCCATTAACTAAACAGCACAGAACCAATACTAACCCATTAACTAAGCAACACAGTACCAATACTAACCCATTAACTAAGCAGCACAGAACCAATACTAACCCATTAACTAAACAGCACAGAACCAATACTAACCCATTAACTAAGCAACACAGTACCAATACTAACCCATTAACTAAGCAACACAGTACCAATACTAACCCATTAACTAAGCAGCACAGAACCAATACTAACCCATTAACTAAACAGCACAGAACCAATACTAACCCATTAACTAAACAGCACAGAACCAATACTAACCCATTAACTAAGCAACACAGTACCAATACTAACCCATTAACTAAGCAGCACAGAACCAATACTAACCCATTAACTAAACAGCACAGAACCAATACTAACCCATTAACTAAACAGCACAGAACCAATACTAACCCATTAACTAAGCAGCACAGAACCAATACTAACCCATTAACTAAGCAGCACAGAACCAATACTAACCCATTAACTAAACAGCACAGAACCAATACTAACCCATTAACTAAACAGCACAGAACCAATACTAACCCATTAACTAAGCAACACAGTACCAATACTAACCCATTAACTAAGCAACACAGTACCAATACTAACCCATTAACTAAACAGCACAGAACCAATACTAACCCATTAACTAAACAGCACAGAACCAATACTAACCCATTAACTAAGCAACACAGTACCAATACTAACCCATTAACTAAGCAGCACAGAACCAATACTAACCCATTAACTAAGCAGCACAGAACCAATACTAACCCATTAACTAAACAGCACAGAACCAATACTAACCCATTAACTAAGCAACACAGTACCAATACTAACCCATTAACTAAGCAACACAGTACCAATACTAACCCATTAACTAAGCAGCACAGTACCAAAACTAACCCATTAACTAAGCAGCACAGAACCAATACTAACCCATTAACTAAACAGCACAGAACCAATACTAACCTATTAACTAAACAGCAGAGAACATTACTAACCCCTTAACTAAACAGCACAGAACCAATACTAACCCATTAACTAAGCAACACAGTACCAGTACTAACCCATTAACTAAGCAGCACAGAACCAATACTAACCCATTAACTAAACAGCACAGAACCAATACTAACCCATTAACTAAACAGCACAGAACCAATACTAACCCATTAACTAAGCAGCACAGAACCAATACTAACCCATTAACTAAGCAGCACAGAACCAATACTAACCCATTAACTAAGCAACACAAAACCAATACTAACCCATTAACTAAGCAGCACAGAACCAATACTAACCCATTAACTAAACAGCACAGAACCAATACTAACCCATTAACTAAGCAGCACAGTACCAATACTAACCCATTAACTAAACAGCACAGAACCAATACTAACCCATTAACTAAACAGCACAGAACCAATACTAACCCATTAACTAAGCAGCACAGAACCAATACTAACCCATTAACTAAGCAGCACAGAACCAATACTAACCCATTAACTAAACAGGACAGAACCAATACTAACCCATTAACTAAGCAGCACAGAACCAATACTAACCCATTAACTAAGCAGCACAGAACCAATACTAACCCATTAACTAAGCAGCACAGAACCAATACTAACCCATTAACTAAACAGGACAGAACCAATACTAACCCATTAACTAAACAGCACAGTACCAATACTAAGCCATTAACTAAACAGCACAGTACCAATACTAACCCATTAACTAAGCAACACAGTACCAATACTAGCCCATTAACTAAACAGCACAGAACCAATACTAACCCATTAACTAAACAGGACAGAACCAATACTAACCCATTAACTAAACAGCACAGTACCAATACTAACCCATTAACTAAACAGCACAGAACCAATACTAACCCATTAACTAAACAGCACAGAACCAATACTAACCCATTAACTAAACAGCACAGAACCAATACTAACCCATTAACTAAACAGCACAGTACCAATACTAACCCCTTCCTAACTAAGTCGTTGCATGTCCAGTGTGGTTGGTCTATATTGGTTTCATGGTGTTCTGAAACCCTCTGAGGATGTAGAAACCTGAACCACCCCGGGTCCTGTTGGACCTTCTACCTGAGATCTTGTAGGATCCATTCAGTACAATGTCGAACCTCTCTGTGGCCTGGACGTCCAGGTCTGGACAGAGACGTCTCAGAGCTTCAGTCACAACCTTTAGGTTCCTCTGACGGTCATACGCTTTCTTGGAAGCAAAGAAAGTCAAGTTGAGGTTCCCAAGGTCGTGGTAGACTGTCCCACCTCCGCTCCGCCTTCGGGCCACAGGGACACCTGCCCTCCTCATGGCAGGTAAGTTGCACTCATTCCAGGGATTTTGGTGTCGTCCAATGACGACAGCCGGACGGTTCCTCCAAAGCAGCAGGATACTGCGCTGCTGCAGGTCCATGTGGGCATCAATCCAGTCCTCTAATGCCAGGTTTTGGTACACATCAGTGGATTGGGACTGGAAGACTAGCCCCGCCCTGCTCCCAGCAGAGTCCATAAAGATGGAACTGAAACTGGGGCAGGACTGCAGGTTTCCAGCCCTGAGAAAGGACAATGACATCCTCATGTTGTCTGGTGATTTTGTGATGGTTCTGATAGTTTTCTGATGGTGTCTGCAGTAAAATCACAGTCAGAGTTAATGATTTATTCTGATTTATATTCACATCATGAGTTGTTTAGGTTAATGAACACTGTTCGCTCCTCACAGTTTGGTAGAACATCAGATGAGTTCATTAGAAGATATTTAAAAACTGATTTGAAGTCAGCGCACACAGAAAAGATTTAAATTCTGAAGGAAAAATCCATAAAATCCCGAGTTAAATCTGATAAAAGATTATTTAATCCATTTCTGGTTTCAATGACCTACACGTGACGTGTGACGACACATAGACACCGCCTTTTACAGCACGTTACATTCTTCTCAGTTAGCTCAGTAGGTACCGGAAATAAAAATAAACTGCATTACTAAATTTGCTTCGAAGAAACAACCTGAAACGAAGAATTCGGTTCTAGTTTCAAACAGCTGATGAGCCGAACCGGAAAGAAGCGTGTTCCGAGCGGTTTCCTGTCAGACCCTTTAAAGTAAAAGCACATTTATTTTACTTTATAAATAAACCTGTAAGTAATTAAAATAAATCTGTTATTTTAAAGGCGTAGAAATATGAAACACACCACCTAATCCAAAATCCTCAGCTTAAATACAAAATGATTTAGTCGTGTAAAATGAGAACTATTCAAATCCGAGAGGATTTTAACGATACTGCTGTAAAATCTTAAACAAGTGTTTAAAAAGGTTTTATATACTCTGTGAAAATTATCCGCTCTATTTCCAGATGTCTTGTCTGGAAACGTTTTGCATTTGAGTCAATTTTAAAAATCAAATAAAAGACCAGTTTCCGGTTTTCTTGGCGTGTGTTCAGTCCGTCACTTAAATGTTACCGTAGTAGTCCTTCTCTCTGCTGTGTAGAGGTTCCTATTCCTAAATGCTCCTGTATTATTTCCAGGTTTTTCTATTGTTCTTTTTTGTTTCTGATATACAGAAAAGGAGGGAAAAGACCGAGCAGTCTGTTGGAATCGCACCAGTCTTTTACTGACAGAATCACAAACAGTAGCATTCCTGAATGAAAACAAATTAAAAACAAATACATTGAATTATAAAAGTATAGAATTAAAGTTAAAGATCAAACTGATTCGTTGCTGATCTTTGATGAAGTATGAGTATAATTCATTAAGTTTATATTGTCACAGATCTCCACAGCTCCAAAAGGGTCTAAACTCAAGTTTATCGGGAAGAACCAAATCAGACAATAACATTTAAAACATGAGTACAAACTTTTTATATAATTTTATCATCATCAGTGGAGTTGAATAGGAAAAACTGATTCCAATAATCAGATCAGCTTTAAGACAGAGGAATTCATCATTCATGTGTTTTGGTGTCTTTTTAAAACTGGGATTTTTCTGTCAGCTTTACTTAAGAACTCTTCTGTGTCCTCGACCTCAAACGTCGTCATCATGAAGAAAAGTATCGAGTACAAAGACTCAACCAGAGAGAGGAAGAACATGTGACCACTTCCTGACAACACAACAATACACAGGCACACACACATTCAGAGTCAGTGCATCGAAGCTGGTGATGTTTCAGGTGAGAGTTAATTATAACTGCATTTCAAACAAAATGATCTTTTAATAGTTTCCTGTTTTTACTTATTTGTTGTTTTGTTAGTTTAATATAACCAACCTTTAAACTGGGCTATTCTTAATCAGGAAGATTTAAAGTAGAACATACAGAAGGAATGTGTAAGATCAGGCTTTAAGAACAAGTTGAGAGAAAGTTGATAATAGCAAAAGTAAAAACAAAAACTGTTTTTAAAAAATGATCTGAAGGTGGATTAAAACAGAATGAGGTGAAATACAAACCTGGACTGTGTAAACCTGGAGTTGCTGCCAGGAGTTTGACAGTTAACTTTTATATTTGTAGGTATCAGTCTTAAATACGTGGCATTATCACACTTAGTCATACAGACACATGCAGCTTCTGTGTGGTCTGTACGTCATCAGAAGAGATCTATTCTGATAAGATGACTTAAAGCTGAACACTGAGGCCCCGTGAAGATGTTTAAAACAGCATTAAGATAAACATCTTCTAAAACGTCTCTGTTTCCACCGTTAACCAGCTGATGGGAATCTGTTGTTGCCCTTTAAGTTTCATCCGGTCTAAAATCTTAAATCCCACAACATGACATCTAAACTTTTTAACAGACATTTCTAACGTGTTTCAGAATAAGAGCAAACCGGTGAAAACATGAGCTGATGTTCACGCTTTCAGGAGTCCTGTGTGTGAGACCTTAAAACACTGAAGAACGTTTCCATGGAAATAATATTGTATAATGTCACAGTAGAGATATGCTGGTACATGAAGACGAGGTACAAACAGGTGTTGACATGTGGACGATGGACGGCCACTCAGCAGTTGTCTCACATAAATAGATGCATTGATGTTAATCTGTGTACAACATGCTGAGCAACCAGGTGAGTTACACATCTGAAGGTCAACAAAGGAAGATGGTTCTATTAGACTAGGTTGGATTCAGTTACACTTTCTATATAGTTATGAACATACTGTATATATATGAATATAGATGTACAGTGGGGCAAAGAAGTATTTAGTCAGCCACCAATTGTGTAAGTTCTCCCACTTAAAAAGATCAGAGAGGCCTGTAATTTTCATCATAGGTATACCTCAACTATGAGAGACAAAATGAGGAAAAAAAATCCAGAAAATCACATTGTCTGATTTTTAAAGAATTTATTTGCAAATTATGGTGGAAAATAAGTATTTGGTCAATAACAAAAGTTAATCTCAATACTTTGTTATATAGCCTTTGTTGGCAATGACAGAGGTCAAACGTTTTCTGTAAGTCTTCACAAGGTTTTCACACACTGTTGCTGGTATTTTGGCCCATTCCTCCATGCAGATCTCCTCTAGAGCAGTGATGTTTTGGGGCTGACGCTGGGCAACACGGACTTTCAACTCCCTCCAGAGATTTTCTATGGGGTTGAGATCTGGAGACTGGCTAGGCCACTCCAGGACCTTGAAATGCTTCTTACGAAGCCACTCCTTCGTTGCCCGGGCGGTGTGTTTGGGATCATTGTCATGCTGAAAGACCCAGCCACGTCTCATTTTCAATGCCCTTGCTGATGGAAGGAGGTTTTCACTCAAAATCTTACGATACATGGCCCCATTCATTCTTTCCTTTACACGGATCAGTCGTCCTGGTCCCCTTGCAGAAAAACAGCCCCAAAGCATGATGTTTCCACCCCCATGCTTTACAGTAGGTATGGTGTTCTTTGGATCCAACTCAGCATTCTTTCCCCTCCAAACACGACAAGTTGAGTTTCTACCAAAAAGTTCTATTTTGGTTTCATCTGACCATATGATGTTCTCCCAATCCTCTTCTGGATCATCCAAATGCTCTCTAGCAAACCGCAGACGGGCCTGGACGTGTCCTGGCTTCAGCAGGGGGACACGTCTGGCACTGCAGGATTTGAGTCCCTGGCGGCGTAGTGTGTTACTGATGGTAGCCTTTGTTACTTTGGTCCAGCTCTCTGCAGGTCATTCACTAGGTCCCTCCGTGTGGTTCTGGGATTTTTGCTCACCGTTCTTGTGATCATTTTGACCCCACGGGGTGAGATCTTGCGTGGAGCCCCAGATCGAGGGAGATTATCAGTGGTCTTGTATGTCTTCCATTTTCTAATAATTGCTCCCACAGTTGATTTCTTCACACCAAGCTGCTTACCTATTGCAGATTCAGTCTTCGCAGCCTGGTGAAGGTCTACAATTTTGTTTCTGGTGTCCTTTGACAGCTCTTTGGTCTTGGCCATAGTGGAGTTTGGAGCGTGACTGTTTGAGGTTGTGGACAGGTGTCTTTTATACTGATAACGAGTTCACACAGGTGCCATTAATACAGGTAACGAGTGGAGGACCGAGGAGCCTCTTAAAGAAGTTACAGGTCTGTGAAAGCCAGAAATCTTACTAGTTTGTAGGTGACCAAATACTTATTTTCCACCATAATTTGCAAATAAATTCTTTAAAAATCAGACAATGTGATTTTCTGGATTTTTTTTCCTCATTTTGTCTCTCATAGTTGAGGTATACCTATGATGAAAATTACAGGCCTCTCTGATCTTTTTAAGTGGGAGAACTTACACAATTGGTGGCTGACTAAATACTTTTTTGCCCCACTGTATATATAGCTGCTCTAGTGAGATAGTCATGAATAATGGTCATCCACATCCAGTATAGAGACAATAACTGCTCATGAAGCAGACAGCTGCAATCCAGCTGTTAGTGGATCTCTGATAGTTCACAGAGGAACGTTAACAAGTCATCTGCATCGACAAGATGTTCATGACTTACAGAACTCTGCCTGGACTCAAGAAGTTCTCCTGGGTTCCTCTCAAAGACCACATTGCTAAAATGTTTCTACAAAAAGAAACAATTTTAATTGCTGTCAGGATATTTTAATACCCCTAAGTTAAATAACTATCAAAAAGACCATCAGTCAGACACAGAGGTAGGGTTTCAATGAGCTTTGCAAAGGAGAACACCCAACCAAGGTGTTGAGATGATTCTGATGTGTTCACCTCTGCATTGCCTTTTTATTCACAAAGACACCTCCCATCTGGATGGAGCAAGGGAGGGAAACAAGTGTGGGTCAGATAATGAAGTCAGAGTGGAATAAACAACCACACCTGTGGATAAACAACAGGAACAAGTCGTAAACCAACTGGTTTCTAAGATAAAGACAGAAGTGTTTTTACAAGTCAGGGCAAATTTAGATCAATAACTCCTGCAACATGACCTGTGACCTTTTACCAACATCGTAAAACCTTAAAATCTTCAACAATTGCACAGTAACACAGTAACAGCTCTCAGGTGTCCTTATCAAACCAGTAATTATCCTAACTGAATCATTGATCTCATGTCCTTACAGATACTCATGAAGATGCCATCTAGATAAAACATCACATTAACTATGTTCAAACGTACACTTAAGGTCAGCAGGTGTGTACATGCATGAAAACATGTCTGACCTGTGGACATTTTCATCAGCAACTCCTCCCACTATCCATCACTCCTCTGTGTCTCAGCCCCTCCCCCCCCTGGACTCCTCCTCTTTCAGGAGTCATGGAAACGCTGCCAAGGTTCGTATGAATGGAATCAGTTTCTTCATCATTATTCAATCAAAATTAATTTTTACACTTTTTTTTTGGTTCTTTCTAAATATGTTGGAATTTCCACAGGTGACCTCCCCTCACCTCTGTCCCCCCCAGGTGAGCTCCCCTCACCTCGGTCAGTCTCAGGTGACCTCCCCTCACCTCTGTCCCCCCCATGTGAGCTCCCCTCACTTCGGTCAGTCTCAGGTGACCTCCCCTCACCTCGGTCAGTCTCAGGTGACCTCCCCTCACCTCTGTCCCCCCCAGGTGAGCTCTCCTCACTTCAGTCAGTCTCAGGTGACCTCCCCTCATCTCTGTCCCCCCCAGGTGAGCTCCCCACACTTCGGTCAGTCTCAGGTGAACTCCCCTCACCTCTGTCCCCCCCAGGTGAGCTCTCCTCACTTCAGTCAGTCTCAGGTAACCTCCCCTCACTTCAGTGAGTCTCAGGTGACCTCCCCTCACCTCAGTCAGTCTCAGGTAGACTCCCCTCACCTCTGTCCCCCCCAGGTGAGCTCTCCTCACTTCAGTCAGTCTCAGGTGACCTCCCCTCACCTCTGTCCCCCCCAGGTGAGCTCCCCTCACCTCGGTCAGTCTCAGGTGACCTCCCCTCACCTCTGTCCCCCCCAGGTGAGCTCTCCTCACTTCAGTCAGTCCCAGGTAACCTCCCCTCACTTCAGTGAGTCTCAGGCGACCTCCCCTCACCTCAGTCAGTCTCAGGTAGACTCCCTCACCTCACCTCACCTTGTACTTCACACCCAGGTTTCCTCATTTCAGTTCCCCCAGCCCCATGTAACGTCTCCTGAACTCTCTAAACCCCAGATCACTTCTCCTCACCTCCCACAGTCACAGGTGCAATCCTCCCACCTTTTACCGCAGGTGCAGGAATCCCCCTCCAACCTCTTCTATCAACCCCAGATAAACTCACCTCATTACTTTACTCCACCTCCTCTGAGCTCCCCTCTCCTCCCCAGTCCACATGCAACCTCTCCCAGTCTTCTATACCAACATCAGGTCCCAGTCTACAACCAGAATCCTGATCCAGAGTTAGATTATATGAACTGGAACAAGTGTGAGGCCTCGTCGGACCTTTCCTGTTTTCTTAATGGCAGCAGTTTTTCTTATCAGGTAAGAAAATCAAATACTAATACAAGAGAACTGAATGATTCTAACCCTGCTCAGATAACACGTTTCTTTCTGTTCTATAGCAGAACCAGAACCATTTAGATCTCCACCTTCAAAACCAGAACCAGTTCGGTATTGGTGGGACTTCCCACAGAGATGATTTGGAGAACGCAAACAAACCCTATAAAATTCCCACAGTTAATGCCAGTGGAGTGTTTGGACAAAGTGACATAAATGGTCCAGGTCAGCCCACCTGGAGCCCTCTGGTGCAAAACCTGTCCCAGGTACAATGCTCTCTACTGGGCTCCACGTCTACAGGAGGTACCGTGGGGAGAGGGGGCCCCATTGAGTTAAACTCATTGTCTACTGAGGAGTTCCCTAACAACCATTTCTTCAGTGAACATCACCATGAAAACAATGTCCAGCAGCACTTCTGTAGCCCGCTCACCCCTGGTTCAAGTCCTCATTACCCTAAGACACCACCTTTCTCCAATCCTGGTATTAAGATGCATCCCAGGACAGATAGGACTGTTTCTAAAAAACAAACAGCTTCACAGCTGAACAGAAAACCCAGAACTGGTTACTGTCTGAATAAGCCTAACAGCTACTTCGTGGTCTCTGACCCGGGTCAGCAACACCCTCGTCAGACAAGCCAACACCACCTGATGAGCCAAACAGAACTGACTGAGGATCTGACAGGTCTCCTAAAAGCAGCTGATGGCCTTAAAACCAGCTCCTCTCTTCAGGGAAGAGGTCTGGCTCTCAGCAGTACAGGTCCGACTGTGGGACTTCCTGCTGGGATGACCTGTAAAGAGGGGTCCGGAGGAAGAGGGTCAAGAAAAGATGCTGCTCAACCAGGATGGACTTGGGTTTGTTATTTTTTTTAGTCACTGTTAAGTTGAAAGTGAATGAATGTGGAAACACAAGAGTCTAAATACAGACATGTTTTCATGTGATGTCACATGCATTATATATTTTTTTCATGTAAAATAGAAACTAAAGTTGTTTGTTTGATATGAATGTTACTTCATTCAGTTTTTGTCCTTAGAGTTTATTTTCTCTGTTGGTTTTCAGATGCAACCTGAAAGAAGTGCTGAAGGTCCTGAATCAAGGTAAGTGACCTTAAAAAACATTCAGTTTAGACTATATACTTAGTGTTGTCTTAATTTGAAGGTGAAGGATAATCTTGTGTCTCTCAATGCCGATGTAGGCTGATGTGTATGGTGTGTCAGCGTGACTTCAAGAGTCTACCTGCATTAAATGGTCACATGCGTTCCCACAGTGGCTTCAGATCCCCTACACGACTCAAAAAGGTCCAACATGACTTTGTCAGTAATCTCACTCAGGTTCTCCGAGCATAATTTTCTAATCTGTACATAATCTGTAGGAAAGTCTGCCCCCTACTGGTCTGGGTATGGAGCAACAACGCAAACTGTCTGTCTTGGTTTCTTCCTCTTCTTTAGGACACTGTCCTGCCTGTTCCAAGCCCAGTGTCCATGGTGATGCCAGTCTCTGTTCCTGTCCTGGCAAGAGGAATGTCCAGGCTGAAGAAGGACAGCCTTCCCCCTCCAGCGCTCAGAGATGCTGTGCTCTATCGCAGCCTGATGCATCTGGACAAAGATGTTGCAACAGCCAATACTGATGGCAAAATAGTTATCAGTGCTGAGTTAAATCAGTACACCCCTCCCCCAATGCTGTGTCCTGAAAGGACAGGTCCAGGGCTGTACTGCTCCCTCACCACCAGGAGGCAGCAGAGAGGGCAGACGATTCAGCTATACAGTACGTTTCCATAGTAACAAACACTAACCTTCACACTTGTTTGACAACAGTGTTGAGGTATATCTCTCATTAGCAGATGAATTAGATGACCCTGTTGTCAAGGCAACAGTGAATCCTTCACCCGGATTGCTAACAGAACTCATCAAACCGTACGTAACTAACATCTTATAAAATAGATTTTTGCACCAATGTCATTCACTGATTACACAATAATCAAAAGCTGTCATTCCCAGACGGATCAATTTAGGGCGGAGCTTCCAAGCTGAGATCCCATCATTACGAGACCAGAAATATGCTCAAACCGACTCCCACAATGCACTGCTGCTGTGGACGCCATATGATGAGCTGGAACATCCTGCCAATCAACAGAGAGGTCAACACAGATAAACACAGAGAAATTGGTCTTTGGTGGATCCATTTCTCTCAGATGAATGTCTGTTCTGTACATTCTTGTTACAGTGGAGGCTCTGCTGATGATGGCTCGGTCCAGCGTGGTACCAGGGTCCTGGGCCAGCCCAGAGTCTACCCTCCAACTCCTGTCAAACTGCAGGGGAGACTTTCTGGTAACAATAATCAAAACAGTCCACAAAAAACAGAAAACACTCTGAAATACCCAAAATGATCACAAAAATGCCAAGACAAAAAACATAACGAGAAACTGCCCAAAGAGAGACACGATGTCCATAAAAGGACCCAAACAACCACAGCAAGATAAAACCACATGTTCATTAACACCTTTTTCAAAAACCACACGTGCATCTGGTCATTTCAGAAAAAAAGAAGCTAAATGTGTTAAAATTTGAAATGTTTAAAGGAAGTGACACTGTTCCACTGAGCTCACTGTTAAATAAGAGAACACGTAACTTTTCCTGTAAAGTTTCTTTAGTCTGCTAAAAGAAAAATCTTCAAATTAAGATTGAATGACAGTTTTTGACCAACTGTGTTCCAGTGTGACATGGTTGGATGTTCTAACACATTTGTTCCTTCAGCTGACGGTGGAGAAGCTGCTGGTCCCTCCTGAAACCTCCAACAAGCCAACAGGTCAGTTCTTATTCTTCTATCCAACCCAACAGTCTTTTATTCACAGATAAAAACACAGACATAAAAAAGAATCTTATTGACCATAAATCTGTATCGAAGGTGTCCGCTGGAGTGCAGCAGAAAAAAAGCTGTTGATCAGATCCCTCCAGCTCCATCAGAAAGACTTCAGCAGCATCCAGAAAGCTGTAAGTTTCAACTTTTCCATCTGCTGCATGAAAACTCCTTTCTGTAGTTAGTGTAGCATCTGAAATTGTATATATGCACGCACACACACAGACACACATGCACAAGCACGCACACTCACACCCTGCTAGATATTACATATCCTGGTATAACAGTCAAACCAAAGCAGGAGCTTGAAGACATTAATATGAAGATAAGAAGCTCCTCGTGATGCCCAGAGGGTTTCAGCCAAGTCCAGAACCCTGAACGCTGAGAAAGAAGGGAGGCTGAGGACCAGTTGTGGGAAGTCCAGGTCTCAGTGGTACCATCGGACAGAGATGCTGTGTAGAACCCTCAGCCTCCCAAGCCTCAGCGGTACCAACAGTCAGAGATGCTGTGTAGAACCCTCAGCCTCCCACGCCTCAGCGGTACCAACAGTCAGAGATGCTGTGTAGAACCCTCAGCCTCCCACGCCTCAGCGGTACCATCAGTCAGAGATACTGTGTAGAACCCTCAGCCTCCCACGCCTCAGTGGTACCAACAGTCAGAGATGCTGTGTAGAACCCTCAGCCTCCCACGCCTCAGCGGTACCAACAGTCAGAGATGCTGTGTAGAACCCTCAGCCTCCTAGGCCTCAGCGGTACCAACAGTCAGAGATGCTGTGTAGAACCCTCAGCCTCCCACGCCTCAGCGGTACCAACAGTCAGAGATGCTGTGTAGAACCCTCAGCCTCCTAGGCCTCAGCGGTACCATCAGTCAGAGATACTGTGTAGAACCCTCAGCCTCCCACGCCTCAGCGGTACCAACAGTCAGAGATGCTGTGTAGAACCCTCAGCCTCCTAGGCCTCAGCGGTACCATCAGTCAGAGATACTGTGTAGAACCCTCAGCCTCCCACGCCTCAGCGGTACCAACAGTCAGAGATGCTGTGTAGAACCCTCAGCCTCCTAGGCCTCAGCGGTACCATCAGTCAGAGATGCTGTGTAGAACCCTCAGCCTCCTAGGCCTCAGTGGTAAAAAAGCAGAGCTTGAAGCAGAGGAACAACCCTCATGTGAAAGAGCGAGTTGAGACTACATATACGTATATTCATATCCACTACACAAACCTGGCTGTTACACGCTTCATATATGAGCTCAGAAATGTTAGTAACTATCTAAACAGTAAAATCCTTCAGTGTATGTGGTCAAAGCTCCTTGAAGGCATTTAGAATACGATATTTATATCTATTGTATAACATGATAGAAGAATAATCAACTGAACATTTAGGTTTTTAATATTATAATAGGTGTAAGGATGGAAGTTCACATGTATCTGTTAATGTCTGTTTGGTTTTAGGTTCAGTCTAAATCCCTGTCTGAGTGTGTCGAGTTTTATTATCTGTGGAAGAAGAAACTGAGTCTGACCATGAAGACTCGGACTGACCTGACTGTCACTCTGCCAGATGTGAATGTAAGGAACATCTGTGAAGTTTGTCCTGATGGGGGACGTGATGTTGATGTGTGTTGAGCTTGTTAGACCAGAAACCTTATGAGTCTGTGATACAGAAAGGGACCTGACCTGAAACTGTCTTCATACAACTGGACATGGTCCTTTGTGGTTTTGTCTTATGTCTGTACTTGTAGGATCTGGATTTGGAAGTTGTTGGCCTTGTCTTAGGACCTGTCATGGGACTTGTTCATTTCTCACATCAGAAGTTTTTGAATGTTTAAATAGTTTTATATATTGGTCTGTTTGTAAAAGATAAAAGGGTCAATTTATTCAAGTCAGTGGTTTATAAGAGGTTCACTCAGATATGTAGAAACATTCAGCTGGAGTTTTAGTGTCAGAGTATAAACTGTAAGATGAAGTCTGAGTTCCCATAGACTTGATCAATGTTTCAGGTCAGTGAACACAAATGGAACTAAAGGCTGAGCAAAGGAAACCACTGAAACCAAATTTCTGTTATCACCCCACATACACTCATAACTGAAAACACACATACTGAAACACACACAGGATGCCCACTTCCTGTCAGAGCTGTCATACTTTTGAACAAACTGTTACATGACATTTCAAGTAGCCAGCGTATTCGTGTTTGTGTGGTCACACGTCGGCTGACTTCTTTATCTGTTTCCATCAGACTGACTTGAGATGAAGTTGCAGGGTTTTGTTTTATTGTTCCAATAATCTGGTCCTGTTTCACCTGATATAACCCAAATCCCTACCTTACCTAACCCTTACCTTTACTTAATTAATCTCACATTTTATCAACAGAACTTTATTTATTATTGTTCATCTATGTGTCGTGTTACTGTCACACATTAAAACAAACTCTAAATGTAAACTAACCCTCTTTTTACTGACTTGTGTATGTTATTATTAATAAATAAGATTAGCATGTCCCAAATCCCATACCAAGACACATTTATTTACTTCACAGAATCCCAGTCAATAATCCAAAATACCTCAAATAATAATTCCAGTCAAAACTAAAAAGACAAAAAATACATCCAAGACAAAGCCAATTATTTACAAGTCCAATTCCAAGACAAGACAAAGAGTTTAAGACTGATCCCTGTTTAAGACCAAGTCTCATTTAAAGTCCTACAACAGGACCAACCGGTCTCTTGTAGGGTTCTACAGCAGGATCAACAGGTCTCCTGTAGGGTCCTACAACAGGACCAACAGGTCTCATGTAGGGTCCTACAGCAGGATCAACAAGTCTCATGTAGGGTTCTACAGCAGGACCAACAGGTCTCATGTAGGGTCCTACAGCAGGACCAACCGGTCTCTTGTAGGGTCCTACAACAGGACCAACAAATCTCATGTAGGGTCCTACAGCAGGACCAACAGGTCTCATGTAGGGTCCTACAACAGGTCTCATGTAGGGTCCTACAACAGGTCTCATGTAGGGTCCTACAATAGGTCTCATGTAGGGTTCTACAGCACGACCAACCGGTCTCTTGTAGGCTCCTACAACAGGACCAACAAGTCTCATGTAGGGTTCTACAGCAGGATCAACAGGTCTCCTGTAGGGTTCTACAGCACGACCAACCGGTCTCTTGTAGGCTCCTACAACAGGACCAACAAATCTCATGTAGGGTCCTACAGCAGGACCAACAGGTCTCATGTAGGGTCCTACAACAGGTCTCATGTAGGGTCCTACAACAGGTCTCATGTAGGGTCCTACAACAGGTCTAATGTAGGGTCCTACAACAGGACCAACAAGTCTCATGTAGGGTCCTACAGCAGGACCAACAGGTCTCATGTAGGGTTCTACAGCAGGACCAACAGGTCTCTTGTAGGGTTCTACAGCACGACCAACCGGTCTCTTGTAGGGTCCTACAACAGGACCAACAAGTCTCATGTAGGGTCCTACAGCAGGACCAACAGGTCTCATGTAGGGTTCTACAGCACGACCAACCGGTCTCTTGTAGGGTCCTACAACAGGACCAACAAGTCTCATGTAGGGTCCTACAGCAGGATCAACAGGTCTCCTGTAGGGTTCTACAGCAGGATCAACAGGTCTCCTGTAGGGTTCTACAGCACGACCAACCGGTCTCTTGTAGGCTCCTACAACAGGACCAACAAATCTCATGTAGGGTCCTACAGCAGGACCAACAGGTCTCATGTAGGGTCCTACAACAGGTCTCATGTAGGGTCCTACAACAGGTCTAATGTAGGGTCATACAACAGGTCTAATGTAGGGTCATACAACAGGACCAACAGGTCTCATGTAGGGTCCTACAACAGGACCAACAAGTCTCATGTAGGGTCCTACAGCAGGACCAACAGGTCTCATGTAGGGTTCTACAGCAGGACCAACCGGTCTCTTGTAGGCTCCTACAACAGGACCAACAAATCTCATGTAGGGTCCTACAGCAGGACCAACAGGTCTCATGTAGGGTCCTACAACAGGTCTCATGTAGGGTCCTACAACAGGTCTCATGTAGGGTCCTACAATAGGTCTCATGTAGGGTCCTACAGCAGGACCAACAGGTCTCATGTAGGGTTCTACAGCAGGACCAACAGGTCTCATGTAGGGTTCTACAGCAGGACCAACAGGTCTCTTGTAGGGTTCTACAGCACGACCAACCGGTCTCTTGTAGGGTCCTACAACAGGACCAACAAGTCTCATGTAGGGTCCTACAGCAGGACCAACAGGTCTCATGTAGGGTTCTACAGCACGACCAACCGGTCTCTTGTAGGGTCCTACAGCAGGACCAACAGGTCTCATGTAGGGTCCTACAGCAGGATCAACAAGTCTCATGTAGGGTTCTACAGCAGGACCAACAGGTCTCTTGTAGGGTTCTACAGCACGACCAACCGGTCTCTTGTAGGCTCCTACAACAGGACCAACAAGTCTCATGTAGGGTCCTACAGCAGGACCAACAGGTCTCATGTAGGGTTCTACAGCATGTAGGGTCATACAACAGGACCAACAGGTCTCATGTAGGGTCATACAACAAGACCAACAGGTCTAATGTAGGGTCATACAACAGGACCAACAGGTCTCATGTAAAGTCCTGCAACAGGACCAACAGGTCTCCTGTAGGGTCATACAACAGGACCAACAGGTCTCATGTAGGGTCCTACAACAGGTCTAATGTAGGGTCATATGTAGCACCAGTATCACTCCACTTACTGCGCCACTGGACCAGTTCTAGGTTCTAAGGAGTGGGGAGCACAAATAATGACCAGAGACCGTTGCTTTAAGTACAAAAGGCCGGCAGTTTACTAAATAAAATTTACACATATAAAAAACAGTACACAAATCCAAAAAATACCCTGCAGGGTTTTGACAATGAGGTAAGTATCAAAGAAAAAATGTTTCACTCTTTTCTTTTGATCACCAACTTGTTTAGGAAGCTAATCTAAACTAAATTAAACCAGTCTTTTTTTAGATTGAACCTAATTTAGGATGCCTATTTTAGGATGACTATTTTTCTCCTGAGTTAACTCTTTTCTTTCTTTTACAGGTAAGAATTACCTTCAAATTACACAACCAAATCAAAATGGACCACAATAATCCAAAATCACATTCAAAATAATGAACTCAATGTTCAAATAAAAGTATGAAACCTTTAACAAAAGTCCAAGTTCAATGTGAGTTCAATCCTTCAAGTCCAATGAAACGTTTCAGTTTGTTTCGGTCCAAAATAATAATTCAATCAGTTCAAAGTTCAGTTCTGTTCTGTTCGAAATAACTCCTGATACTCCTACCACTCTGGCAGCGAGTTACCGTACGCAGGAGATTCCCTCACCGATGCGATGGAGGAGGTGAGTTGAAAGTCCGGGTCTGGCTCGCCATCTTGAATCTCATCTGAAAGTGTGCACGCCAGCACACGGCAGACCAATCCTTGCTCCGACCGAGCTCCAAACCAAACAAAAAAACCTGACCTGTATAACAGGTCAAAAACACAATAAACCTCTTTTAGATCCTCAAAGTACACAAATAAATGTTTCATAGTCTCTGAATTGTGGCAGTACAGCCACTGCTTTCTTCTGTCTCAAAATGGCAGCGGAGCGGTTTCTTTGAACTTACAGCTNCAGGACCAACAGGTCTCATGTAGGGTCCTACAGCAGGATCAACAAGTCTCATGTAGGGTTCTACAGCAGGACCAACAGGTCTCTTGTAGGGTCCTACAACAGGACCAACAAGTCTCATGTAGGGTCCTACAGCAGGACCAACAGGTCTCATGTAGGGTTCTACAGCACGACCAACCGGTCTCATGTAGGGTTCTACAGCATGTAGGGTCATACAACAGGTCTAATGTAGGGTCCTACAACAGGTCTAATGTAGGGTCATACAACAGGTCTAATGTAGGGTCATACAACAGGACCAACAGGTCTCATGTAGGGTCCTACAACAGGTCTCATGTAGGGTCCTACAACAGGTCTAATGTAGGGTCCTACAATAGGTCTCATGTAGGGTTCTACAGCACGACCAACCGGTCTCTTGTAGGGTCCTACAACAGGACCAACAGGTCTCATGTAGGGTTCTACAGCAGGACCAACAGGTCTCTTGTAGGGTTCTACAGCACGACCAACCGGTCTCTTGTAGGGTCCTACAACAGGACCAACAAATCTCATGTAGGGTCTACAGCAGGACCAACAGGTCTCATGTAGGGTTCTACAGCAGGACCAACCGGTCTCTTGTAGGGTCCTACAACAGGACCAACAAGTCTCATGTAGGGTCCTACAGCAGGATCAACAGGTCTCCTGTAGGGTTCTACAGCAGGATCAACAGGTCTCATGTAGGGTTCTACAGCACGACCAACCGGTCTCTTGTAGGCTCCTACAACAGGACCAACAAGTCTCATGTAGGGTCCTACAGCAGGACCAACAGGTCTCATGTAGGGTTCTACAGCAGGACCAACAGGTCTCATGTAGGGTTCTACAGCAGGACCAACAGGTCTCTTGTAGGGTTCTACAGCACGACCAACCGGTCTCTTGTAGGGTCCTACAACAGGACCAACAAGTCTCATGTAGGGTCCTACAGCAGGACCAACAGGTCTCTTGTAGGGTTCTACAGCACGACCAACCGGTCTCTTGTAGGGTCCTACAACAGGACCAACAAGTCTCATGTAGGGTCCTACAGCAGGACCAACAGGTCTCATGTAGGGTCCTACAGCAGGATCAACAAGTCTCATGTAGGGTTCTACAGCAGGACCAACAGGTCTCTTGTAGGGTCCTACAACAGGACCAACAAGTCTCATGTAGGGTCCTACAGCAGGACCAACAGGTCTCATGTAGGGTCCTACAGCAGGATCAACAAGTCTCATGTAGGGTTCTACAGCAGGACCAACAGGTCTCTTGTAGGGTCCTACAACAGGACCAACAGGTCTCATGTAGGGTTCTACAGCACGACCAACCGGTCTCATGTAGGGTTCTACAGCATGTAGGGTCATACAACAGGACCAACAGGTCTCATGTAGGGTCATACAACAAGACCAACAGGTCTAATGTAGGGTCATACAACAGGACCAACAGGTCTCATGTAAAGTCCTGCAACAGGACCAACAGGTCTCCTGTAGGGTCATACAACAGGACCAACAGGTCTCATGTAGGGTCCTACAACAGGTCTCATGTAGGGTCCTACAACAGGTCTAATGTAGGGTCCTACAACAGGTCTCATGTAGGGTCCTACAACAGGTCTAATGTAGGGTCATACAACAGGTCTAATGTAGGGTCATACAACAGGACCAACAGGTTTCATGTAGGGTCCTACAACAGGTCTCATGTAGGGTCCTACAACAGGACTGACAAATATGCCGAGACAACACATGTGTGAAACCTAATGTTTACCTAATGTAAATGCAAGACGAGAGCAAGAAGTCACAACCAAGTTAACAATAAGACAAGATCAGAAAGTTCAAGTTTGGTCCCATGTCAAGACCAACAAGTCCCAAGTTATGACCCACAATGACGATTCATTATTGGTATTCAATCAGGTTATCAAGATTATTAGGACTTGTGTGTTACATGTTAAGTACATGCACTGTTTATGTTCTTCATTTTTGTTGCTTCAGATGAAAAAAATGCCTAAATCTAAGGAGACGTCATGAGACGACGGACCATCTTCCTGTTGAGCTACACACTACGTGGCAACACAAACACACATACAGATTTAGTCTAAACCAGGGACCGGTTTACTGGTAGCAAGCAGTTCACTCTTGTATTTATTCAGGGTTTCTTTTATAAATGTGGATGTATTGTTGTATTCATACCTGAACAAAATATGAATTACATGTTCATCTCTGTCCAGATTCAGTAGACTGTCACAGGAAATGAGTTGGATGAGTTGATATGAAGTTCTGTTTTATTACCATTTAATAAGCAAACAGGATGAAAACAACTTATTGTAAGTAAAGCTTTCAGCATGTTGTTCTTCTACCCTTAATGCTTTCAGGCTTTGCTGTCTGTGTTTATTACTGGCTGCATTAAAAAAAGAAGAAGAAACATGAGACTCTCCAGGTTTTCTGTCTGACTCCTTATATCTGTGTGGGTGTTTTAATGGATTTGATTGTTTGAAATGGACCAAATCTCTTAAACCACATCTTAGACCATGATGGAAGTTCTTAAACTCATTACTATAAATCAAGGCATATCCTTAATTTGGCTGCATGTGAAGTTTTGAACCCAGGCAGATCTTAGGTCAAGATCCAGATGTAAGTCTTGGTCTGCAGGTCTCGGCTGATGATTTATAAGATTCTGGTAAATAGCCACAGTTCCGTCTCCAGGCTAACAGCAGGGGTGTCCCATCCTTGTGGTCCACTATCCTGCAGGATGTAGAACTTTGCTCCAACACACCTGATTTGAATCAAGAGGTGATTCACTGAAGAACACGAGAAGATGCTGAACAGATAATTCAACCATCATGTCTGAGTATTAAGACAACTACAACATGCAGGACTAGCAGGATAGTAGACTTTAGGGAACAGGATTGAACTCTGTTGATCCATTCCAAACAACCCAGACCACAGTCTGGGTCTGGACCAGTATGTCCCAGGACAAGACCAATATAAATCAGATCAAGGTCAAAGTCCAGTCCAACAAATGAGTCAAGACAGAGTCCACTAATCTGTACTGGCCTGTCCAGCTTTTCCAGTAAAAATAAAATATGTTTAAAACAAGAACCTCTTAGTTTTTAGTGCCCGGAGTCACGTTCATGGTCCCGTTAGAACAGGAAGAGACAAACACAAAGTGTTGGTACTAAACTGTGTCAGATGTCATTCAGTGTTTGAGTAATGAGATCATGTTCAATCTGCCAGATGTTCTCTAAACAATGTTCACACACACACTGAGCAGTGCACAGGCTGCATGAGGACACTGACTCAGAGACACGCTGTCCTTTTCAATAATCTGCATTATTTTACTACAATGTGAAGACATTACCTTAAAGAAACCAGTTAGAAGCCACCACGTTTCTTCTTCTGTGTGAGGATCCTGTAAAACAAACAGAGACTCAACCTGCATCAGCTGCTCGTCCAGGTGAGTGAACCCCAAAGCACCACATTCCTGTATAATCCTGCTTTTAGAGAGTCTGATGTTAAAGCTCACTTTCTGGTGCATGCATGGAGCTTGAGGCTACTAATAAAGTGTAACTCCTCCTTGTTCCAAAGGTTCAACCGCCTGAAAAGACGAGCTGAGAGGCAGACGAGACGGAGCGAGGGATGGGACAGCAGCAACAGGAGGAGGACAGCGCTCCTTCAGCAGGGAGCAAAACACAGAAAACTTCTAAAGAAGTTTATTTCTGTGTCCTACCAGATAAATATGAACCTCTGATGGAGGAAGAGGAGGAGACGGGTGAGACAGAAGAGGAGAGGAAGAAAAGGAAAGAGGAGAAGAAGAGAAAGAGGAAGAACAGATGCAAGAAGTATAGGAAGGTAAGAAGGTGTGGTGACCTTTGACCTTAGGAGGTGTGTCAGGATTATTTAAAACATTGTATGTTAACTTAATTAACATTGTGATAATCTGATGTGTGTCAATCATAAACACACATGATAACATGTAACACATACATACAAATAAAAACAAAGTTCTAGTTCAAGATGTATTCATATAAAAATTAAACACTTCATGTCCAATAAATTAATAAACTATTAATAAACAAAGATTATAGTTACTAACTAGAGACTAGTTTAAACAATAAATATCAAATAAAATCAGAACAAAAACATTAAAGTGTGTAAATATGAAGCATCTGTATAATAAAGAATTTATAGAAGTAAAATGAACAGTCATGTTAAATATGAGGAATCCAATAAATGAGAAGATCTGATTTTAATCATGTGAAATGCAAAGCTTGAGCTTTTTGTAGACGGTTCATTGAAATGAAATTGTTTTTTATTGAAAGAACTTGATTTAAATGTGGTGTATAAAACATGTTTCTGTGTCAGAGAGCAGTCTGATCTCAGCTGCTACCTTCACATCAAGCTGTTAAAACACTGACTCAGAGCTTTAAGTCTGACCTTTGACCCCACCACCCTGTGACCCATTGCTTCCAAGCACAAACAGACAGAATGTATCAGAGAACAGCACTGTGTTCTAAAGAGAACCCAGTTAACACAGGATGTTCCTTCATGGGAAACTCTGTGATCACATGATCAGCTACTGGCTCCGCCCACATATATAAAGTGGGTCTCAAACACTCTAAAATGTGGCTAACAGAACAGAATTTTCCAGCTGAAGAGGATTAACAAACATTTAACAAACTATTTGCACTACTGGAAGTGGCCACTGGGGGGCGCACCAAACCGTCATAATGCACAACAGATGGCTGTGGTCACGTGCGGTGCATGTTTATGCTTGATTGTTGCATCACTGTGTTGGAATGTTTGTTTTGCTGATGTGTCCAGCTGTTTTAACATGATTATCAAATGTTCACGATTTCGTTAGAAGGATCACTGAATCACGATATTCTGTTTTCTTTTGTAAGACAAAACTCAGGTGTTTACAGAGGAAGACTGCAGTGAGCCCTCATGTTACTATAAGACAATAATGACCATGATCAATAGGATCACTGAAGCCTGAGAGAATAACCTGCTCATCGCTTTCAGAACGTCAACTTTTCAACTTCTAAAAGATGGTTTGAAAACCTTTCAGAATTTAAACAGCAGATCAAAGAGATTTTAATCAAAAATGACTGAAGTTCCACAACATGATCTCAGGAAACACAGATCTAAACCATAGTTCCATACTGTAGATCTACTGTATATTTATACTATAGATCTATACCTTAGATTTATACCGTAGATCCATAGACATTATGTCTATGCGTATACTGTAGATTTACACTGTAGATCTATACCATAGATCTATACTGTAGATTTACACCATAGATCTATACTGTGGAGTTATACAGTGGATTTGAGGGTTTGAAACTAAGTAAACTTGGTTTCACTCTTCAGATGGAATGACTGCCATCATCTCTGTAGTTTCATTTCTTCTAAATCAGAAACACAATCTACCAACCTTTTCTTCTTCTGTGGTGCAGAACTTGAGGAAAGCACTGAGCTTCAGTTGGCGCTGCCTGCTGGCTGGTCTGCAGAACATGGCGGTCAGCTACTCCACGCCACTCTCTGCTGTGTTCACCGTGGTGACGGAGGTGAATGGAACCAGCAGCAGCAAGGCCTGATGGGACAACAGGGCGACTGCAACAATACATGTGTTTACGTAGATGTTTTTATTGTGTTTTTGATAAATAAAACAGAATCTTTCTGAGTTTAATTTACTGACATGTTTTAAATAAATGATGACTGAAAACTGGCTCAAACGTTTCTGACCTCATCTCTTCATCTATCATCGTTCTTCCATATTCTTTCTCACCTGTACCTTTTCATGTACCTTCATGCTGATCTTGTTTACTTATTCTTATTATTACTATTGAGCAGTCCTGGTTCCAGGCAGTTCAGTGAGTGGCCGCTAGGTGTCGCTGTTTCATTCTTTGACGTGCTGTGTAGGTAAAGTCAGGTGGGCGTAGAGAAAAGTGGATGAAAGGTCAGTGTTAACATGACCTGCCTGCTGACAGTCAGTCTGGGAGCTATAAAACGAGTGTCAGCAGCAGCTGTTCTCAGTCCTGAACAGCCCTGACAGTCTGCAACTCAGAACAGAAGCAGCTCCTGAAAACTCTCTGAAGGTCTGATAGTCCTGAACCGGTGAGAAGGAGCTCAGACCGGATCGACATGTCCCCGCTTCAGGTCTCTGTGTATTGGCGTATTTTCCTCATCTACTCCTTCACCCCTTTTCTCTTCTTTCTTGACATTTTTACTGTTGCCACCACTTCTGAAACTTGTCGTCATGACAACGCCACCGGTGTCCCGGCTTCCTGGCTAGGAAACAACCAATCAGAGCACGGGGAAGTTTTGGAGGGCGAAGCTGATTGGTGGATGGACAGACGAGTACAAGTCGTGAGTAAATTTGACTTTTATAAGTATTTGATAGTAAAATTTACAGTTTTATGGTTCTGCATGTGTGTTTATATACATGTTTCACATCTGTGTATTTTAAAGCTGCAGATGATTATTAATGAAATATGTTTTAAATAGAATTAAACAAAAATGCATCAGTGTAATGATGTTTTCATAAAGTAGTCTCTGTTTAAAAGTTGAAAATAATTTACAGGAAGTTAAAACAAAATACATGACGGATTAACACAAAGTTAATGTGAAGCTGTTATAGTTTATCTCAGCAGTTAAAGTTAAACCTTATCATGTTTTAGTTCAACCTGTTTCTGACACTTGGCCAGCAGCTCCGTGTGGTCCACATGTGGACCACCCTGTCCCATTATACATGATCATATTAATGTTAAATAATAATGAAATCATGCTAAGAACACGTCAGTAACAGTATCACAAACAGATGTTGGTTTACGTCACATGATGAGACAGAAAAACACGCTGACTCAGAACTAACAGTCTTTGATTAGTAATGTGTGTCTGTATGTGCGTGTGTTCATGTCTATGTGTGTTCATGTCTATGTGTGTCTGTGTTCATGTCAATGTGTGCGTGTGTTCATGTCTATGTGTGTTCATGTCTATGTGTGCGTGTGTGTTCATGTCTATGTGTGCGTGTGTGTTCATGTCTATGTGTGCGTGTGTGTTCATGTCTATGTGTGTTCATGTCTATGTGTGCGTGTGTGTTCATGTCTATGTGTGTCTGTGTTCATGTCAATGTGTGCGTGTGTGTTCATGTCAATGTGTGCGTGTGTTCATGTCAATGTGTGCGTGTGTGTTCATGTCTATGTGTGCGTGTGTGTTCATGTCTATGTGTGCGTGTGTTCATGTCTATGTGTGCGTGTGTGTTCATGTCTATGTGTGTGTGTGTTCATGTCTATGTGTGCGTGTGTTCATGTCTATGTGTGCGTGTGTGTTCATGTCTATGTGTGTGTGTGTGTTCATGTCTATGTGTGCGTGTGTGTTCATGTCTATGTGTGCGTGTGTTCATGTGTGTGTGTGTGTGTGTGTTCATGTCTATGTGTGTGTGTGTGTTCATGTCAATGTGTGCGTGTGTGTTCATGTCAATGTGTGCGTGTGTGTTCATGTCTATGTGTGCGTGTGTTCATGTCTATGTGTGCGTGTGTGTCACGTCTATGTGTGTGTTCATGTCTATGTGTGCGTGTGTGTTCATGTCTATGTGTGCGCGTGTGTTCATGTCTATGTGTGTGTGTGTTTATGTCTATGTGTGTGTGTGTTCATGTCAATGTGTGCGTGTGTGTTCATGTCTGTGTGTGCGTGTGTGTTCACGTCTATGTGTGTGTTCATGTCTATGTGTGCGTGTGTGTTCATGTCTATGTGTGTGTGTGTTCATGTCTATGTGTGTGTGTGTTCATGTCTATGTGTGCGTGTGTGTTCATGTCTATGTGTGTGTGTGTGTACATGTCTATGTGTGTTCATGTCTATGTGTGCGTGTGTGTTGATGTCTATGTGTGCGTGTGTGTTCATGTCTATGTGTGCGTGTGTTCATGTCTATGTGTGTGCGTGTCTATGTGTGTGTGTGTGTTCATGTCTATGTGTGTGTGTGTGTTTATGTCTATGTGTGCGTGTGTGTTGATGTCTATGTGTGCGTGTGTGTTCATGTCTATGTGTGCGTGTGTGTTCATGTCTATGTGTGCGTGTGTTCATGTCTCTGTGTGCGTGTGTGTTCATGTCTGTGTGTGCGTGTGTGTTCATGTCTATGTGTGCGTGTGTGTTCATGTCTATGTGTGCGTGTGTGTTCATGTCTATGTGTGCGTGTGTTCATGTCTATGTGTGTGTGTGTTCATGTCTATGTGTGTGTGTGTTCATGTCAATGTGTGCGTGTGTGTTCATGTCTATGTGCGCGTGTGTTCATGTCTATGTGTGCGTGTGTGTTCATGTCTATGTGTGTGTGTGTTCATGTCTATGTGTGTGTGTGTGTTCATGTCTATGTGTGTGTTCATGTCTATGTGTGCGTGTGTGTTCATGTCTATGTGTGCGTGTGTGTTCATGTCTATGTGTGCGTGTGTTCATGTCTATGTGTGTGTGTGTTCATGTCTATGTGTGTGTGTGTTCATGTCAATGTGTGCGTGTGTGTTCATGTCTATGTGTGCGTGTGTGTTCATGTCTATGTGTGCGTGTGTGTTCATGTCTATGTGTGCGTGTGTGTTCATGTCTATGTGTGCGTGTGTGTTCATGTCTATGTGTGCGTGTGTGTTCATGTCTATGTGTGCGTGTGTTCATGTCTATGTGTGCGTGTGTTCATGTCTATGTGTGTGTTTATGTCTATGTGTGCGTGTGTGTTCATGTCTATGTGTGTGTGTGTTCATGTCTATGTGTGTGTGTGTTTTCATGTCTATGTGTGTGTGTGTTCATGTCTATGTGTGTGTGTGTTCATGTCAATGTGTGCGTGTGTGTTCATGTCTATGTGTGCGTGTGTGTTCATGTCTATGTGTGCGTGTGTGTTCATGTCTATGTGTGTGTTCATGTCTATGTGTGCGTGTGTGTTCATGTCTATGTGTGTGTGTGTGTTCATGTCTATGTGTGTGTGTGTTCATGTCTATGTGTGTGTGTGTGTTCATGTCAATGTGTGCGTGTGTGTTCATGTCTATGTGTGCGTGTGTGTTCATGTCTATGTGTGTGTGTGTTCATGTCTATGTGTGCGTGTGTGTTCATGTCTATGTGTGCGTGTGTTCATGTCTATGTGTGTGTGTGTTCATGTCTATGTGTGTGTGTGTGTTCATGTCTATGTGTGCGTGTGTTCATGTCTATGTGTGTGTTCATGTCTATGTGTGCGTGTGTGTTCATGTCTATGTGTGCGTGTGTTCATGTCTATGTGTGCGTGTGTGTTCATGTCTATGTGTGCGTGTGTGTTCATGTCTATGTGTGTGTGTGTTCATGTCTGTGTGTGTGTGTGTGTCTATGTGTGTGTGCGTGTGTGTTCATGTCTATGTGTGCGTGTGTGTTCACGTCTATGTGTGTGTTCATGTCTATGTGTGCGTGTGTGTTCATGTCTGTGTGTGTGTGTGTTCATGTCTATGTGTGTGTGTGTTCATGTCTAGTGTGTGTGTGTGTTCATGTCTATGTGTGCGTGTGTGTTCATGTCTATGTGTGCGTGTGTTCATGTCTATGTGTGCGTGTGTGTTCATGTCTATGTGTGTGTGTGTTCATGTCTATGTGTGCGCGTGTGTTCATGTCTATGTGTGCGTGTGTTCATGTCTATGTGTGTGTTCATGTCTATGTGTGTGTGTGTGTTCATGTCTATGTGTGCGTGTGTGTTCATGTCTATGTGTGCGTGTGTGTTCATGTCTATGTGTGCGTGTGTGTGTGTGTCTATGTGTGCGTGTGTTCATGTCTATGTGTGTGTTTATGTCTATGTGTGCGTGTGTGTTCATGTCTATGTGTGCGTGTGTGTTCATGTCTATGTGTGTGTTGTGTTCATGTCTATGTGTGCGTGCATTCATGTCTATGTGTGCGTGTGTTCATGTCTATGTGTGCGTGTGTGTTCATGTCTATGTGTGTGTGTGTGTTCATGTCTATGTGTGCGTGTGTGTTCATGTCTATGTGTGCGTGTGTGTTCACGTCTATGTGTGTGTTCATGTCTATGTGTGTTCATGTCTATGTGTGTGTGTGTGTTCACGTCTATGTGTGTGTTCATGTCTATGTGTGCGTGTGTGTTCATGTCTATGTGTGCGTGTGTGTTCATGTCTATGTGTGTGTTCATGTCTATGTGTGCGTGTGTGTTCATGTCTATGTGTGTGTGTGTTCATGTCTATGTGTGTGTGTGTGTATATGTCTGTGTGTGTGTGTGTTCATGTCTATGTGTGCGCGTGTGTTCATGTCTATGTGTGTGTGTGTTCATGTCTATGTGTGCGTGTGTGTTCATGTCAATGTGTGCGTGTGTGTTCATGTCTATGTGTGCGTGTGTGTTCATGTCTATGTGTGCGTGTGTTCATGTCTATGTGTGCGTGTGTGTTCATGTCTATGTGTGCGTGTGTTCATGTCTATGTGTGTGTTCATGTCTATGTGTGCGTGTGTGTTCATGTCTATGTGTGCGTGTGTGTTCACGTCTATGTGTGTGTTCATGTCTATGTGTGCGTGTGTGTTCATGTCTATGTGTGCGTGTGTTCATGTCTATGTGTGCGTGTGTGTTCGTGTCTATGTGTGTGTGTGTTTATCTGTCTGTGTGTGTGTGTGTTCATGTCTATGTGTGCGTGTGTGTTCATGTCTATGTGTGCGTGTGTTCATGTCTATGTGTGTGTTCGTGTCTATGTGTGCGTGTGTGTTCATGTCTATGTGTGCGTGTGTGTTCACGTCTATGTGTGTGTTCATGTCTATGTGTGTTTGTGTGTTCATGTCTGTGTGTGTGTGTTCATGTCTATGTGTGCGCGTGTGTTCATGTCTATGTGTGCGTGTGTTCATGTCTATGTGTGTGTGTGTGCATGTCTGTGTGTGTGCGTGTGTGTTCATGTCTATGTGTGCGTGTGTGTTCATGTCTATGTGTGTGTTCATGTCTATGTGTGTGTGTGTGTTTATGTCTATGTGTGTGTGTGTGTTCATGTCAATGTGTGCGTGTGTGTTCATGTCTATGTGTGCGTGTGTTCATGTCTATGTGTGCGTGTGTTCATGTCTATGTGTGCGTGTGTTCATGTCTATGTGTGTGTTCATGTCTATGTGTGCGTGTGTGTTCATGTCTATGTGTGCGTGTGTGTTCATGTCTATGTGTGCGTGTGTTCATGTCTATGTGTGCGTGTGTGTTCATGTCTATGTGTGCGTGTGTGTTCACGTCTATGTGTGTGTTCATGTCTATGTGTGCGTGTGTGTTCATGTCTATGTGTGCGTGTGTGTTCACGTCTATGTGTGTGTTCATGTCTATGTGTGTTCATGTCTATGTGTGCGTGTGTTCATGTCTATGTGTGCGTGTGTTCATGTCTATGTGTGTGTGTGTTCATGTCTATGTGTGTGTGTGTTCATGTCAATGTGTGCGTGTGTGTTCATGTCAATGTGTGCGTGTGTTCATGTCTATGTGTGCGTGTGTGTTCATGTCTATGTGTGCGTGTGTGTTCATGTCTATGTGTGCGTGTGTTCATGTCTATGTGTGTGTTCATGTCTATGTGTGTGTGTGTTCATGTCTATGTGTGTGTGTGTGTTCATGTCTATGTGTGCGTGTGTGTTCATGTCTATGTGTGCGTGTGTTCATGTCTATGTGTGCGTGTGTGTTCATGTCTATGTGTGTGTTCATGTCTATGTGTGCGTGTGTGTTCATGTCTATGTGTGTGTGTGTGTTCATGTCTGTGTGTGTGTGTGTTCATGTCTATGTGTGTGTGTGTGTTCATGTCAATGTGTGCGTGTGTGTTCATGTCTATGTGTGCGTGTGTGTTCACGTCTATGTGTGTGTTCATGTCTATGTGTGCGTGTGTGTTCATGTCTATGTGTGCGCGTGTGTTCATGTCTATGTGTGCGTGTGTGTTCATGTCTATGTGTGCGTGTGTGTTCATGTCTATGTGTGCGTGTGTTCATGTCTATGTGTGCGTGTGTTCATGTCTATGTGTGTGTTCATGTCTATGTGTGCGTGTGTGTTCATGTCTATGTGTGTGTGTGTGTTCATGTCTATGTGTGCGTGTGTGTTCATGTCTATGTGTGCGTGTGTTCATGTCTATGTGTGCGTGTGTTCATGTCTATGTGTGTGTTCATGTCTATGTGTGCGTGTGTGTTCATGTCTATGTGTGCGTGTGTGTTCACGTCTATGTGTGTGTTCATGTCTATGTGTGCGTGTGTGTTCATGTCTATGTGTGCGTGTGTTTATGTCTATGTGTGCGTGTGTGTTCATGTCTATGTGTGTGTGTGTTCATGTCTATGTGTGTGTGTGTGTTCATGTCTATGTGTGTGTTCATGTCTATGTGTGCGTGTGTGTTCATGTCTATGTGTGCGTGTGTGTTTATGTCTATGTGTGTGTGTGTTCATGTCTATGTGTGGGTGTGTGTTCATGTCTATGTGTGGGTGTGTGTTCATGTCTGTGTGTGTGTGTGTTCATGTCTATGTGTGCGTGTGTTCATGTCTATGTGTGTGCGTGTGTTCATGTCTATGTGTGTGTTCATGTCTATGTGTGCGTGTGTGTTCATGTCTATGTGTGCGTGTGTGTTCATGTCTATGTGTGCGTGTGTGTTCATGTCTATGTGTGCGTGTGTGTTCATGTCTATGTGTGTGTGTGTGTTCATGTCTATGTGTGCGTGTGTTTATGTCTATGTGTGTGTGTGTTCATGTCTATGTGTGTGTGTGTTTATGTCTATGTGTGCGTGTGTGTTCACGTCTATGTGTGTGTTCATGTCTATGTGTGTTCATGTCTATGTGTGTGTGTGTGTTCTTGTCTATGTGTGTGTTCATGTCTATGTGTGCGTGTGTGTTCATGTCTGTGTGTGTGTGTGTTCATGTCTATGTGTGCGTGTGTTCATGTCTATGTGTGCGTGTGTGTTCATGTCTATGTGTGTGTGTGTTCATGTCTATGTGTGTGTGTGTGTTCATGTCTATGTGTGCGTGTGTGTTCACGTCTATGTGTGTGTTCATGTCTATGTGTGCGTGTGTGTTCATGTCTATGTGTGCGTGTGTGTTCATGTCTATGTGTGCGTGTGTGTTCATGTCTATGTGTGCGTGTGTTCATGTCTATGTGTGTGTTCATGTCTATGTGTGCGTGTGTGTTCATGTCTATGTGTGCGTGTGTGTTCATGTCTGTGTGTGTGTGTGTTCATGTCTATGTGTGCGTGTGTTCATGTCTATGTGTGCGTGTGTGTTTATGTCTATGTGTGTTCATGTCTATGTGTGCGTGTGTGTTCACGTCTATGTGTGTGTTCATGTCTATGTGTGCGTGTGTGTTCATGTCTATGTGTGCGCGTGTGTTCATGTCTATGTGTGCGTGTGTTCATGTCTATGTGTGTGTTCATGTCTATGTGTGCGTGTGTGTTCATGTCTCTGTGTGTGTGTGTGTTCATGTCAATGTGTGCGTGTGTGTTCATGTCTATGTGTGCGTGTGTGTTCTTGTCTATGTGTGCGTGTGTGTTCGTGTCTATGTGTGCGTGTGTTCATGTCTATGTGTGTGTGTGTTCATGTCTATGTGTGCGTGTGTGTTCATGTCTATGTGTGCGTGTGTTTATGTCTATGTGTGCGTGTGTGTTTGTGTATGTGTGTGTGTGTGTTCATGTCTATGTGTGTGTGTGTGTTCATGTCTATGTGTGCGTGTGTTCATGTCTATGTGTGCGTGTGTGTTCACGTCTATGTGTGTGTTCATGTCTATGTGTGCGTGTGTGTTCATGTCTATGTGTGCGTGTGTGTTCATGTCTGTGTGTGCGTGTGTTCATGTCTATGTGTGCGTGTGTGTTCATGTCTATGTGTGCGTGTGTGTTCATGTCTATGTGTGTGTGTGTGTTCATGTCTATGTGTGCGTGTGTGCATGTCTATGTGTGCGTGTGTTCATGTCTATGTGTGTGTTCATGTGTATGTGTGCGTGTGTGTTCATGTCTATGTGTGCGTGTGTGTTCACGTCTATGTGTGTGTTCATGTCTATGTGTGCGTGTGTTCATGTCTATGTGTGCGTGTGTTCATGTCTATGTGTGCGTGTGTGTTCATGTCTATGTGTGTGTGTGTGTTCACGTCTATGTGTGTGTTCATGTCTATGTGTGCGTGTGTGTTCATGTCTATGTGTGCGTGTGTTCATGTCTCTGTGTGTGTGTGTGTTCATGTCTATGTGTGCGTGTGTGTTCATGTCTATGTGTGCGTGTGTGTTCATGTCTATGTGTGCGTGTGTTCATGTCTATGTGTGTGTGTGTTCATGTCTATGTGTGCGTGTGTGTTTATGTCTGTGTGTGTGTGTGTGTTCATGTCTATGTGTGCGTGTGTGTTCATGTCTATGTGTGCGTGTGTGTTCATGTCTATGTGTGTGGGTGTGTTCATGTCTATGTGTGTGTGTGTTCATGTCTATGTGTGCGTGTGTTCATGTCTATGTGTGTGTGTGTGTTCATGTCTATGTGTGCGTGTGTGTTCATGTCTATGTGTGTGTGTGTTCATGTCTATGTGTGCGTGTGTTCATGTCTATGTGTGCGTGTGTGTTTATGTCTATGTGTGTGTGTGTTCATGTCTATGTGTGCGTGTGTGCATGTCTATGTGTGCGTGTGTGTTCACGTCTATGTGTGTGTTCATGTCTATGTGTGCGTGTGTGTTCATGTCTATGTGTGCGTGTGTGTTCATGTCTATGTGTGCGTGTGTTCATGTCTATGTGTGCGTGTGTGTTCATGTCTATGTGTGTGTGTGTTCATGTCTATGTGTGCGTGTGTGTTCACGTCTATGTGTGTGTTCATGTCTATGTGTGAGTGTGTGTTCATGTCTATGTGTGCGTGTGTGTTCATGTCTATGTGTGTGTGTGTCTTTGTGTGTGTGTGTGTGTGTGTGT
>SSNP01000231.1:178711-197734 GCA_006937955.1 Pachypanchax playfairii
GTGTGTGTTCATGTCTATGTGTGCGTGTGTGTTCATGTCTATGTGTGCGTGTGTGTTCATGTCTATGTGTGTGTGTGTTCATGTCTATGTGTGTGTGTGTGTTCATGTCTATGTGTGCGTGTGTGTTCATGTCTATGTGTGCGTGTGTTCATGTCTATGTGTGCGTGTGTGTTCACGTCTATGTGTGTGTTCATGTCTATGTGTGCGTGTGTGTTCATGTCTATGTGTGTGTGTGTGTTCATGTCTGTGTGTGCGTGTGTGTGTGTCAGTCAGTGTGCGGCTGGACAGACTGGTTGTCTTATGGTCAGACTGTCTACATGGTGGGACTGCTGCTTGGATCTCTGGTGGGCGGAGCACTGTCAGACAGGTATATCCCTCTCACACACACTCTCCATCACTGTGTCACATGAGCGCCCCGCAGATGTGTCAAAAGTAGGAGTCGAAAGTAAAAATCCAGTCCAGCAGCTGTTCCAACCATCACTAAACCAGCTGAATTCAATTAGCACAGCTTCTTTACCAGGTAGATGAGTTAGTTGGTGAAAACACCTGTTCTAGATATACAGGCAGATCCAAAAACATGACAGGATTTTTACTTTCGACTCCTACTTTTGACACCTCTGGCGCCCCGTGTGGTTTGGGACCAGGTGAACGTGTCAGGTGTTTGTGTGCAGGTACGGGAAGCGTCCAGTGCTGCTGGTGTCAGCGTGCGTACACGTGTTCAGCAGCATCATACCTGCTGTCTTTCCTCAGCCGCACCTCTTCCTCGCCATCAGATGTTTGACAGCAGTTTCCTGTTACTGCATCAATATCTGCACCTTCAGCCTGGGTAACACAACAACACATGTGTAACATCATGTGCACAGGTGTTTATCCACTCAATAAGTTCATGTTTTCTGCTTGTTATTATTTGTGAACAATAAGCTGATTCATCAACATATTTCTTCTCAACTAAAACATCAATATTTAAAACAAAAAACAGCTTCTTTCAGATTCTCGGCCTCCTGACCTTTGACCTTGTGCTAACTTGAGTGTTTTCTCACGGCAGCAGTGGAATGGACCCTCCCCTCTGCTCGGCTCTGGCCACCGGCCTTCCTGTCGTTCTGCTTCAGCTTGGGGACGATAACCGGGGCTCTTCTGGCTTGGCTCAGCCCCACCTGGACTCACCTGCACCTGATGCTGGCCCTGCCGCAGCTCGTGTGTCTGCCCCTCTACCTGTACGCCGACACACAGGTTGGCCTTGAATCTGGTCTGTTTTTTTGAAGCTGCTGATCTTGTTTGGGTTTTTCCTCAGTTCGGTCCCAGAGTCTCCTCGCTGGTTGCTCTTACACAGAAAGATGGATGTTTTGAAGTGTTACTGTAGCAACAGTCCTGCAGATAAACAACACCTGAACCAGGTAAAAACCTTTTTGTCACCGTGAACCTTCAGATTCATAGTAAAGGCCTGAACACCGTTGTCTGTCCAGCTGCTGGACTCGGCCTGGTCTGACCTGGAGAAGGCTGCCGAGGTTCAGATAGAGACACCTGGAAGTGGAGGCCACACCCACAGAGACATCACCCACCTGAGGCACCCGACCATCCTGCTGCAGCTGTTTATTATGAGCTACCTGAGGTATGCAGCACTTCCTGTTTACCTGAATGAAACAAGAAGCCATCCAGTTTCAGAAACAGTAGAAGAAGAGAACAAACTGCTTCTCCTAAAATATTTCAAATCAGTTTAAAGACGTCGAACTTTCAGGGTTTGGAGGCCAAAACACATCATCACTGACCTTTGACCTCTCCTCGCCAAAATCTGTGACAGTAAACAGGTTAAGTGTCAAACTCTTAAGTTCAGTTATGTAACAGGACCGTTAACTGATAATCAGGTGGAGGAGCAACACACACACACACAAGTGTGTTTTGTTATCCTTATGGGGACCGTCCATTGACTTCCATTGATTTTAGTAACTAGATTTATACCTAACCCAAACCCTTTTACTAACCTTAACCATTACTGATCTATAACTAACCCTAAGACTAACTAAAACTCTATTCACACCATACCTATAAACCTAACCCCTAACCCTAAAAAGGGGAGTCCCCCTCATGGGGACCAGGCTTCGGTCCCCACAAGAACCCTCAGACCCCAGAAAGATAGTAAATGTCTGGAAACTGGTCTTCAGGAGGTTAGAAAAACGCGCACGCACGCACGCACACACACACACACACACACGATTCTGGCCGTGTTGTTTCCTGTTTATCTTCTCGCAGCGCTGCAGTGGCGTTAACCTACTACGGGATTTGTTTGAACATCGGCTCGTTTGGCGTCGGGGTTCATGCTGCTCAGTTCTTCTCCGGCCTATCAGAAGCTCCCTGTCTGCTGGTCCCTTTGATCAGACTGGGGCGTCGGCTGATCACCATGCTGGCTCTGATCCTGAGTGGCGTCGCCTGCTGTCTGTCATTGCTGCTGTCCAGATACTACGGTGAGCAGAGACCTCACGGTCTCACGTCCTGCTAGTTCACAGGATGATTTATGATGACGGTAAAGAAACGGTGGAACAACACACAACTGGGGTTTTAGCAATTAGTTCCAAAAACACAAAGTCTGACTGGCGTGCGGTGTTGACTACCTGTTTGTGCAGGTGAGCCAGTGCTGGTGATGAGTTTGGCTCTGCTGGGTAAACTCTGCATTCTGGCGGCCTCTTTCATCTCTGTTCTGTACAGCATTGAACTCTTTCCCACGGTGGTCAGGTACCAAACACACACATCTGCACCTTGATTTGTTGACCTGTACAGTAACAGCAAGTCATTTCAATCCAGACAGCGCTGCATCTCCCTGGTCAACCTCTCCTACCGACTCGGCTGTCTGGTCACCACCTTTGTTCCCTCTAGTCCAGACGGAGCAATCTCATTGGCTGCGATGGTTGTGTACAGTTGTGGACCAATCATAGGCTGCGTCCTGTGTCTGTTGCTTCCAGAAACAAGTGGCCTCCCACTTCCTGACTCTCTGGAGGACTGTGAGAGGCAGCCCAAGTCCCCTCCTGCCAGCATGGATGCCCTCTGGAAGCCACAGTGAGGAAACACTTCCTCTTTTGGTTTTGTTTGACCCGTTGGGGCCTTATGAACAAAACAATCCACAGAACTGGAGCAGCAGCAATGTGTTTAATGGGTGGTGTTTTTCCAGGTCAGCGAGCAGCCAGAAGAAATCAGAGGTCCGTCCTCCAGAGAAAGTCGACACGCCGCTTCTTTAAACAGCAGTGAAGAACTTGCTGTTCCTCATGTCACTCAGACCAAACATCAGCAGCTCTGACAGGTCATATCACCTCAGACTGACCGAACCGCAGCTGACCGACCCGCAGCTGGCCGACAGACAGACCGACCGACCGACCCGCAGCTGGCCGACAGACAGACCGACCGACCGACCCGCAGCTGACCGACCCGCAGCTGGCCGACAGACAGACCGACCGACCGACCCGCAGCTGGCCGACAGACAGACCGACCGACCGACCCGCAGCTGGCCGACCGACCTACCGANACGCAGCTGGCCACATGAACAACAAGTTACTTCCACAAATAGAACTTAAACTTTAAGCTGTGAGTTTTATCATGAAGATAAATAAAGAGACCTCCACCACATCACCTGAAGACATAATAAATACAAAAGGTTCAAGTTTCTCCCCAGAATTCAACTTCAAATCAGAAAAAATAACTATTTTCAAACCAACAAGTTTAAATTTAACCGTCTTATTGTGAGAATAAAAACCACCTCAGTTCTCAGCACTGAAATCTACTTCAAACAGTATTTAAAAACAACCAGTTTGTGGTTTTATCTGTTAAAAACATGAAACTAAAAAAAAAAAAACTGAAAAAATTAGTTGTAAAAATCAGTTTAAGTTCAGAAGTTCTTCCAAAAACAAAGAAAAAATTAAAAGTGTGACAAATCTGAGTCACAGTGCAGTGATCTAATTTATAACTTGGTTCAATGTTTTTCTCAGTAAATATTTGGCATGAAAGTTCCATGTTTCATGTCTTAAATGTCCCAAAACCACAGAATTAAAGAAAAAAAATGTTAGTTTCATGAATGTTTCTGTCCTAAAAGTAACTTTAAATATAACAAGTGAATGTTCTGGAACTCTGTTCAGTTTAGGTGAGTTGTTACATGCTGGAGCTTCAGTTCCTACATCACGCCACCAGGGGGAGACGTCTGTACGTCACAAAGTTTGCAGGAAATATCCCAACCTGCCCATTTTCCTTTTTTCCTTCCCACCAGTCATACTGGGACTCTGTCTTTGTGATCACCGTGATCCGGTCCCCAGGTTCGAAGTTCAGGTCTCCAGGCTGCTGCCCCGTGAATGGATGTGTTGCTGTGACAACAAGCAGTCCAGTGGCTCCGCCCCCTGACCTTCCTGCATCTGCAAGCATAACATTCTCTTATTTATTCCAGTACAGAACAAAAAACAAATTCTTTTTTTTTTTTTAAGAATAATAACCAAAAGGGTTTTGAAGCAAAAAGCTTATGATATTAACCAGTCAATCAAAATAAAATAAGCAATTGAAACAATAAATACAAACAAACAAAACAAGTTCAAAGAATATTACAGATATAAGAGCTAGATCAATATACTAACTGTTCAACTTAATTTGAAGTATTTGATAGTTTTTACATATAAACTGGCTATAGTGGAGCATAATTTTCTCTTTTCAGGACAATTATGCCAAATATTTACACCTTTAACAGACACTTTCCTTCAGGCTGGACATTTTCATCTTGGTCATTTCTCAACCATGTTTCATAACAATGGCTGAAAATTTTTATTTCTTATTAAACAGTCCTAGACGAAGACACTTGGGTAAAGAGCATTTTTCTTTCATATACAGACACATGTGCACGTGCATTCACGTGCACACACAAGTTACACAGGATAAAACAAAGCAGCCAACATTCACACAAAGAGTTGGTGTTTTACTAGAATCTGCAGCCGGCGGCTGGTACCTGCTCTGTGCTCTCTGCTGAGAGGGAGGTGGAGGTCTGTGGACCGGCCGACGGACCGACCGACCCGCAGCTTGCCGACCGACCGACCCGCAGCTGGCCGACCGGCCGACCGACCGGCAGCTGGCCGGCCGACCGACCGACCCGCAGCTTGCCGGCCGACCGACCGACCGACCCGCAGCTTGCCGGCCGACCGACCGACCGACCGACCCGCAGCTGTCCGACCGACCGACCCGCAGCTGGCCGACCGACCGACCGACCGACCCGCAGCCGGCCGACCGACCGACCGACCGACCCGCAGCCGACTGACCGACCGACCTGCAGCTGGCCGACCGGCGGACCGACCGACCGACCCGCAGCTGACTGACTTCTGACCAACATTAAAATGACCGTTTGTTGTGGTCGGGTTTGTTCAGACGGGGGACATGAATTCATTTTTTCTGTTGATGCTTGTACTCTGCCCCCACCCCACCTGAGATACTAAAGGTGTGTCGTGCACATCAGGTTTAGTTGTTAGAAGATAATAAACACTCCGTTTGAACTGGATTCTGTATCAAGTCGATTGGGTTCTATTATGTTCTAAGTGTCTTTAGATGACTCGGCTTTATGAACAAGTCTTTATAAAAGACTAGATCAACTGTGATTTTAAAAGTAATTTATTGTTTTATCTCCATGAAAGCACTGAAAACCACTTACATTAACAATAATACAAGAGTTGGGACACGTCTGTCCTGCTGCATCTTAAAATTCAACTAAAAACTGCTCGTTTTAGTGCAGGAGACATTTAGAAGGAACCTGATGCAGTTCCACATGAACCAGAATGAAGAACAACAAGTTACTTCCACAAATAGAACTTAAACTTTAAGCTGTGAGTTTTATCATGAAGATAAATAAAGAGACCTCCACCACATCACCTGAATACATAATAAATACAAAAGGTTCAAGTTTCTCCCCAGAATTCAACTTCAACTCAGAAAAAAAACTATTTTCAAACCAACAAGTTTAAATTTAACCGTCTTATTGTGAGAATAAAAACCACCTCAGTTCTCAGCACTGAAATCTACTTCAAACAGTGTTTAAATAAAAACAACCAGTTTGTGGTTTTATCTGTTAAAAACATGAAACCAAAAAACAAAAAACTGAAAAAACTGGTTGTAAAAATCAGTTTAAGTTCAGAGGTTCTTCCAAAAACAAAGAAAAAATAAAAAGTGTGACAAATCTGAGTCACAGTGCAGTGATCTAATTTATAACTTGGTTCAATGTTTTTCCTCAGTAAATATTTGGCATGAAAGTTCCATGTTTCATGTGTTAAATGTCCCAAAACCACAGAATTAAAGAAAAAAAATGTTAGTTTCATGAATGTTTCTGTCCTAAAAGTAACTTTAAATATAACAAGTGAATGTTCTGGAACTCTGTTCAGTTTAGGTGAGTCGTTACATGCTGGAGCTTCAGTTCCTACATCACGCCACCAGGGGGCGACGTCAGTACGTCACAAAGTTTGCAGGAAATATCCAAACCTGCCCATTTTCCTTTTTTCCTTCCCACCAGTCATACTGGGACTCTGTCTTTGTGATCACCGTGATCCGGTCCCCAGGTTCGAAGTTCAGGTCTCCAGGCTGCTGCCCCGTGAATGGATGTGTTGCTGTGACAACCAGCAGTCCAGTGGCTCCGCCCCCTGACCTTCCTGCATCTGCAAGCTAACATTCTCGTATTTATTCCAGTACAGAACAAAAAACAAACATTTTTTTTAAAGTATAAAAACCAAAAGGGTCTGAAGCAAAAAGCTTATGANACTCGGGTAAAGAGCATTTTTCTTTCATATACAGACACATGTGCACGTGCATTCACGTGCACACACAAGTTACACAGGATAAAACAAAGCAGCCAACATTCACACAAAGAGTTGGTGTTTTACTAGAATCTGCAGCCGGCGGCTGGTACCTGCTCTGTGCTCTCTGCTGAGAGGGAGGTGGAGGTCTGTGGACCGGCCGACGGACCGACCGACCCGCAGCTTGCCGACCGACCGACCCGCAGCTGGCCGACCGGCCGACCGACCGGCAGCTGGCCGGCCGACCGACCGACCCGCAGCTTGCCGGCCGACCGACCGACCGACCCGCAGCTTGCCGGCCGACCGACCGACCGACCGACCCGCAGCTGTCCGACCGACCGACCCGCAGCTGGCCGACCGACCGACCCGCAGCTGGCCGACCGACCGACCACCCGCAGCTGGCCGTCCGACCGACCCGCAGTTGGCCGATCGACCGACCCGCAGCTGGCCGACCGACCGACCGACCGACCCGCAGCTGGCCGACCGATCGACCGACCGACCCGCAGCTGCCCGATCGATCGACCGACCGACCCGCAGCTGGCCGATCGATCGACCGACCGACCCGCAGCTGGCCGATCGATCGACCGACCGACCGACCGACCGACCCGCAGCTGGCCGATCGACCGACCGACCGACCCGCAGCTGGCCGATCGACCGACCGACCGACCCGCAGCTGGCCGACCGACCGACCGACCGACCCGCAGCTGGCCGACCGACCGACCCGCAGCTGTCCAACCGACCGACCCGCAGCTGGCCGACCGACCCGCAGCTGCCCGATCGATCGACCGACCTACCGACCCGCAGCTGGCCGACCAACTGACCCACCCGCAGCTGGCCACATGAAAAACAAGTTACTACCACAAATAGAACTTAAACTTTAAGCTGAGTTTCATGATGAAGGTAAGTAAAGAGACCTCCACCACATCACCTGAAGAGATAATAAATACAAAAGGTTCAAGTTTCTCCCCAGAATTCAACCTCAACTCAGAAAAAATAACTATTTTCAAACCAACAAGTTTAAATTTAACCGTCTTATTGTGAGAATAAAAACCACCTCAGTTCTCAGCACTGAAATCTACTTCAAACAGTATTTAAAAACAACCAGTTTGTGGTTTTATCTGTTAAAAACATGAAACTAAAAAAAAAAAAAAAAACTGAAAAAATTAGTTGTAAAAACCAGTTTAAGTTCAGAAGTTCTTCCAAAAACAAAGAAAAAATTAAAAGGGACTCTGTCTTTGTGATCACCCTGGTCCGGTCCCCAGGTTCGAAGCTCAGGTCTCCAGGCTGCTGCCCCGTGAATGGATGTGTTGCTGTGACAACCAGCAGTCCAGTGGCTCCGCCCCCTGACCTTCCTGCATCTGCAAGCTAACATTCTCGTATTTATTCCAGTACAGAACAAAAAACAAACATTTTTTTTAAAGTATAAAAACCAAAAGGGTCTGAAGCAAAAAGCTTATGATATTAACCAGTCAATCAAAATAAAATAAGCAATTGAAACAATAAATACAAACAAACAAAACAAGTTCAAAGAATATTACAGATATAACAGCTAGATCAATATACTAACTGTTCAACTTGATTTGAAGTATTTGATAGTTTTTACATATAAACTGGCTATAGTGGAGCATAATTTTCTCTTTTCAGGACAATTATTCCAAATATTTACACCTTTAACAGACACTTTCCTTCAGGCTGGACATTTTCATCTTGGTCATTTCTCAACCATGTTTCAGAATAATGGCTGAAATTTTTTTATTTCTTATTAAACAGTCCTAGACGGAGACACTCGGGTAAAGAGCATTTTTCTTTCATATACAGACCGACCGACCGACCCGCATCTTGCCGACCGATCGACCGACCGACCGACCCGCAGCTGGCCGACCGATCGACCGACCGACCCGCAGCTGGCCGACCGACCGACCGACCCGCAGCTGGCCGACCGACCGACCGACCCGCAGCTGGCCGACCGACCGACCCGCAGCTGGCCGATCGACCGACCGGCCGACCGACCGACCGACCGACCCGCAGTTGGCCGACCGACCGACCCGCAGCTGGCCGACCGATCGACCGACCCGCAGCTGGCCGACGGGCCGACCGACCGACCCGCAGCTGGCCGGCCGACCTACCGACCCGCAGCTGGCCGACCGACCGACCGACCCGCAGCTGGCCACATGAACAACAAGTTACTTCCACAAATAGAACTTAAACTTTAAGCTGAGTTTCATCGTGAAGGTAAGTAAAGAGACCTCCACCACATCACCTGAAGACATAATAAATACAAAAGACGGAGACACTCTGGTGAAGAGCATTTTTCTTTCATATACAGACACATGTGCACGTGCATTCACTTGCACACACAAGTTACACAGGATAAAACAAAGCAGCCAACAATCACGCAAAGAGTTGGTGTTTTACTAGAATCTGCAGCTTGCGGCTGGTACCTGCTCTGTGCTATCTGCTGAGAGGGAGGTGGAGGTCTGTGGACCGGCCGACCGAGCGACCCGCAGCTGGCCGACCGACCGACCGAGCGACCCGCAGCTGACCGACCGACTGACCCGCAGCTGGACGACCGACCGACCCGCAGCTGGACCCCCAGCTGGCCGACCGACCGACCCGCAGCTGGCCGACAAACCGACCGACCGACCCGCAGCTGGCCGACCGACCTGCAGCTGGCCGACCGACCGACCCGCAGCTGTCCAACCGACCGACCCGCAGCTGGCCGACCGACCCGCAGCTGCCCGATCGATCGACCGACCTACCGACCCGCAGCTGGCCGACCGACTGACCCACCCGCAGCTGGCCACATGAAAAACAAGTTACTACCACAAATAGAACTTAAACTTTAAGCTGAGTTTCATGATGAAGGTAAGTAAAGAGACCTCCACCACATCACCTGAAGAGATAATAAATACAAAAGGTTCAAGTTTCTCCCCAGAATTCAACCTCAACTCAGAAAAAATAACTATTTTCAAACCAACAAGTTTAAATTTAACCGTCTTATTGTGAGAATAAAAACCACCTCAGTTCTCAGCACTGAAATCTACTTCAAACAGTATTTAAAAACAACCAGTTTGTGGTTTTATCTGTTAAAAACATGAAACTAAAAAAAAAAAAAAAAACTGAAAAAATTAGTTGTAAAAACCAGTTTAAGTTCAGAAGTTCTTCCAAAAACAAAGAAAAAATTAAAAGGGACTCTGTCTTTGTGATCACCCTGGTCCGGTCCCCAGGTTCGAAGTTCAGGTCTCCAGGCTGCTGCCCCGTGAATGGATGTGTTGCTGTGACAACAAGCAGTCCAGTGGCTCCGCCCCCTGACCTTCCTGCATCTGCAAGCATAACATTCTCTTATTTATTCCAGTACAGAACAAAAAACAAATTCTTTTTTTTTTTTAAGAATAATAACCAAAAGGGTTTTGAAGCAAAAAGCTTATGATATTAACCAGTCAATCAAAATAAAATAAGCAATTGAAACAATAAATACAAACAAACAAAACAAGTTCAAAGAATATTACAGATATAAGAGCTAGATCAATATACTAACTGTTCAACTTAATTTGAAGTATTTGATAGTTTTTACATATAAACTGGCTATAGTGGAGCATAATTTTCTCTTTTCAGGACAATTATGCCAAATATTTACACCTTTAACAGACACTTTCCTTCAGGCTGGACATTTTCATCTTGGTCATTTCTCAACCATGTTTCATAACAATGGCTGAAAATTTTTATTTCTTATTAAACAGTCCTAGACGAAGACACTCGGGTAAAGAGCATTTTTCTTTCATATACAGACACATGTGCACGTGCATTCACGTGCACACACAAGTTACACAGGATAAAACAAAGCAGCCAACATTCACACAAAGAGTTGGTGTTTTACTAGAATATGCAGCCGGCGGCTGGTACCTGCTCTGTGCTCTCTGCTGAGAGGGAGGTGGAGGTCTGTGGACCGGCCGACCGACCGACCGACCCGCAGCTGGCCGACCGGCCGACCGACCGACCGACCGACCGACCGACCGGCCGACCGGCAGCTGGCCGGCTGACCGACCGACCCGCAGCTTGCCGGCCGACCGACCGACCGACCCGCAGCTTGCCGGCCGACCGACCGACCGACCNCAGTTTAAGTTCAGAAGTTCTTCCAAAAACAAAGAAAAAATTAAAAGTGTGACAAATCTGAGTCACAGTGCAGTGATCTAATTTATAACTTGGTTCAATGTTTTTCTCAGTAAATATTTGGCATGAAAGTTCCATGTTTCATGTCTTAAATGTCCCAAAACCACAGAATTAAAGAAAAAAAATGTTAGTTTCATGAATGTTTCATGTCCTAAAAGTAACTTTAAATATAACAAGTGAATGTTCTGGAACTCTGTTCAGTTTAGGTGAGTTGTTACATGCTGGAGCTTCAGTTCCTACATCACGCCACCAGGGGGCGACGTCTGTACGTCACAAAGTTTGCAGGAAATATCCCAACCTGCCCATTTTCCTTTTTTCCTTCCCACCAGTCATACTGGGACTCTGTCTTTGTGATCACCGTGATCCGGTCCCCAGGTTCGAAGCTCAGGTCTCCAGGCTGCTGCCCCGTGAATGGATGTGTTGCTGTGACAACCAGCAGTCCAGTGGCTAAACCCCCTGACCTTCCTGCATCTGCAAGCTAACATTCTCTTATTTATTCCAGTACGGAACAAAAAACAAAAACATTTTTTTAAAGAATAATAACCAAAAGGGTCTGAAGCAAAAAGCTTATGATATTAACCAGTCAATCAAAATAAAATAAGCAATTGAAACAATAAATACAAACAAACAAAACAAGCTCAAAGAATATTACAGATATAAGAGCTAGATCAATATACTAACTGTTCAACTTAATTTGAAGTATTTGATAGTTTTTACATATAAACTGGCTATAGTGGAGCATAATTTTCTCTTTTCAGGACAATTATTCCAAATATTTACACCTTTAACAGACACTTTCCTTCAGGCTGGACATTTTCATCTTGGTCATTTCTCAACCATATTTCAGAATAATGGCTGAAATTTATTTCTTATTAAACAGTCCTAGACGAAGACACTCGGGTAAAGAGCATTTTTCTTTCATATACAGACACATGTGCACGTGCATTCACGTGCACACACAAGTTACACAGGATAAAACAAAGCAGCCAACATTCACACAAAGAGTTGGTGTTTTACTAGAATCTGCAGCTTGCGGCTGGTACCTGCTCTGTGCTCTCTGCTGAGAGGGAGGTGGAGGTCTGTGGACCGGCCGACCGACCCGCAGCTGGCCGACCGACCGACCCGCAGCTGGCCGACCGGCTGACCGACCGACCTGCAGCTGGCCGACCGGCGGACCGACCGACCGACCCGCAGCTGACTGACTTCTGAACAACATTAAAATGACCGTTTGTTGTGGTCGGGTTTGTTCAGACGGGGGACATGAATTCATTTTTTCTGTTGATGCTTGTACTCTGCCCCCACCCCACCTGAGATACTAAAGGTGTGTCGTGCACATCAGGTTTAGTTGTTAGAAGATAATAAACACTCCGTTTGAACTGGATTCTGTATCAAGTCGATTGGGTTCTATTATGTTCTAAGTGTCTTTAGATGACTCGGCTTTATGAACAAGTCTTTATAAAAGACTAGATCAACTGTGATTTTAAAAGTAATTTATTGTTTTATCTCCATGAAAGCACTGAAAACCACTTACATTAACAATAATACAAGAGTTGGGACACGTCTGTCCTGCTGCATCTTAAAAATCATCTAAAAACTGCTCGTTTTAGTGCAGGAGACATTTAGAAGGAACCTGATGCAGTTCCACATGAACCAGAATGAAGAACAACAAGTTACTTCCACAAATAGAACTTAAACTTTAAGCTGTGAGTTTTATCATGAAGATAAATAAAGAGACCTCCACCACATCACCTGAATACATAATAAATACAAAAGGTTCAAGTTTCTCCCCAGAATTCAACTTCAACTCAGAAAAAAAACTATTTTCAAACCAACAAGTTTAAATTTAACCGTCTTATTGTGAGAATAAAAACCACCTCAGTTCTCAGCACTGAAATCTACTTCAAACAGTGTTTAAATAAAAACAACCAGTTTGTGGTTTTATCTGTTAAAAACATGAAACCAAAAAACAAAAAACTGAAAAAACTGGTTGTAAAAATCAGTTTAAGTTCAGAGGTTCTTCCAAAAACAAAGAAAAAATAAAAAGTGTGACAAATCTGAGTCACAGTGCAGTGATCTAATTTATAACTTGGTTCAATGTTTTTCCTCAGTAAATATTTGGCATGAAAGTTCCATGTTTCATGTGTTAAATGTCCCAAAACCACAGAATTAAAGAAAAAAAATGTTAGTTTCATGAATGTTTCTGTCCTAAAAGTAACTTTAAATATAACAAGTGAATGTTCTGGAACTCTGTTCAGTTTAGGTGAGTCGTTACATGCTGGAGCTTCAGTTCCTACATCACGCCACCAGGGGGCGACGTCAGTACGTCACAAAGTTTGCAGGAAATATCCAAACCTGCCCATTTTCCTTTTTTCCTTCCCACCAGTCATACTGGGACTCTGTCTTTGTGATCACCGTGATCCGGTCCCCAGGTTCGAAGTTCAGGTCTCCAGGCTGCTGCCCCGTGAATGGATGTGTTGCTGTGACAACAAGCAGTCCAGTGGCTCCGCCCCCTGACCTTCCTGCATCTGCAAGCATAACATTCTCTTATTTATTCCAGTACAGAACAAAAAAAAAAAANCCGACCGACCGACCCGCAGTTGGCCGACCGACCGACCCGCAGCTGGCCGATCGATCGACCGACCGACCGACCGACCGACCCGCAGCTGGCCGACCGACCGACCGACCGACCCGCAGCTGGCCGACCGACAGACCGAACACCCGCAGCTGGCCGACCGACCGACCCGCAGCTGGCCGATCGATCGACCGACAGACCCGCAGCTGGCCGATCGATCGACCGACCGACCGACCCGCAGCTGGCCGACCGACCGACCGACCGACCGACCGACCGACCGACCGACCCGCAGTTGGCCGACCGACCGACCCGCAGCTGGCCGACCGACCGACCGACCCGCAGCTGGCCGATCGATCGACCGACCGACCCGCAGCTGGCCGATCGATCGACCGACAGACCCGCAGCTGGCCGATCGATCGACCGACCGACCCGCAGCTGGCCGACCGACCGACCGACCGACCCGCAGCTGGCCGACCGACCTACCGACCCGCAGCTGACTGACCGACCGACCTGCAGCTGGCCGACCGGCGGACCGACCGACCGACCCGCAGCTGACTGACTTCTGACCAACATTAAAATGACCGTTTGTTGTGGTCGGGTTTGTTCAGACGGGGGACATGAATTCATTTTTTCTGTTGATGCTTGTACTCTGCCCCCACCCCACCTGAGATACTAAAGGTGTGTCGTGCACATCAGGTTTAGTTGTTAGAAGATAATAAACACTCCGTTTGAACTGGATTCTGTATCAAGTCGATTGGGTTCTATTATGTTCTAAGTGTCTTTAGATGACTCGGCTTTATGAACAAGTCTTTATAAAAGACTAGATCAACTGTGATTTTAAAAGTAATTTATTGTTTTATCTCCATGAAAGCACTGAAAACCACTTACATTAACAATAATACAAGAGTTGGGACACGTCTGTCCTGCTGCATCTTAAAAATCATCTAAAAACTGCTCGTTTTAGTGCAGGAGACATTTAGAAGGAACCTGATGCAGTTCCACATGAACCAGAATGAAGAACAACAAGTTACTTCCACAAATAGAACTTAAACTTTAAGCTGTGAGTTTTATCATGAAGATAAATAAAGAGACCTCCACCACATCACCTGAATACATAATAAATACAAAAGGTTCAAGTTTCTCCCCAGAATTCAACTTCAACTCAGAAAAAAAACTATTTTCAAACCAACAAGTTTAAATTTAACCGTCTTATTGTGAGAATAAAAACCACCTCAGTTCTCAGCACTGAAATCTACTTCAAACAGTGTTTAAATAAAAACAACCAGTTTGTGGTTTTATCTGTTAAAAACATGAAACCAAAAAACAAAAAACTGAAAAAACTGGTTGTAAAAATCAGTTTAAGTTCAGAGGTTCTTCCAAAAACAAAGAAAAAATAAAAAGTGTGACAAATCTGAGTCACAGTGCAGTGATCTAATTTATAACTTGGTTCAATGTTTTTCCTCAGTAAATATTTGGCATGAAAGTTCCATGTTTCATGTGTTAAATGTCCCAAAACCACAGAATTAAAGAAAAAAAATGTTAGTTTCATGAATGTTTCTGTCCTAAAAGTAACTTTAAATATAACAAGTGAATGTTCTGGAACTCTGTTCAGTTTAGGTGAGTCGTTACATGCTGGAGCTTCAGTTCCTACATCACGCCACCAGGGGGCGACGTCAGTACGTCACAAAGTTTGCAGGAAATATCCCAACCTGCCCATTTTCCTTTTTTCCTTCCCACCAGTCATACTGGGACTCTGTCTTTGTGATCACCGTGATCCGGTCCCCAGGTTCGAAGCTCAGGTCTCCAGGCTGCTGCCCCGTGAATGGATGTGTTGCTGTGACAACAAGCAGTCCAGTGGCTCCGCCCCCTGACCTTCCTGCATCTGCAAGCATAACATTCTCTTATTTATTCCAGTACAGAACAAAAAAAAAAAAGATAAAGAAAAAAACCTTTTTTAAAAGAATAAAAACCAAAAGGGTCTGAAGCAAAAAGCTTATGATATTAACCAGTCAATCAAAATAAAATAAGCAATTGAAACAATAAATACAAACAAACAAAACAAGTTCAAAGAATATTACAGATATAAGAGCTAGATCAATATACTAACTGTTCAACTTAATTTGAAGTATTTGATAGTTTTTACATATAAACTGGCTATAGTGGAGCATAATTTTATCTTTTTAGGACAATTATGCCAAATATTTACACCTTTAACAGACACTTTCCTTCAGGCTGGACATTTTCATCTTGGTCATTTCTCAACCATGTTTCATAACAATGGCTGAAAATTTTTATTTCTTATTAAACAGTCCTGAATTTTTGAAATGTTCATAAGGAGGCGTCTATTAAAACAAACTTTAAACTCTTCAGTGAAATATCTGCATTGATTGTTAAGGGTCTATTATATTCAGTATTGTGAGATTTATGGGTAATGTAGTTACAACGTCTTCAGGTTGACCGTGTGGTTGGAGTTTGTTCCATAACTAGATAAACATCATTTAGAAGGAGCCCCTGAGCATCACGTCAAGTTATCCAAGTCACGACTTCAGTTTCCTCTGGACTTTATAACTCCTCGTCCAGGTCCGCTGGATTTTCCTTTGTTTACGAAGGACCCTGGCTTGTCTTGTTATATCAGTATTGCTCTTAGTCAGGTGTTATATGACGTAAACCTTCGTACCCCTCAGCTTTTTGATAGCTGGTAACATCTTGTCCAGACACATTTAAGTAAGCTTTTCAAAAATGTCTAAAAACTTAAAATCATTTGTGTTTGTTAAAATCAAGAAGGCTGCGTTCAAGTCTCTTATTTTGAAGGGCAGGAATTTAACTAGCAACACCTTTATGAAGTTACACCGTCTTATTATATTGAAACTTTACATTTTATAAAATATATATAATAAATGCAACATTTCACTTATTACATTGTTAAACATTTTATAAATATGTGAAAATGTAAAATTAAAAATATTGAATTAAATAGAAGTCAGTTTGTAGCAACAGGAACGTTATAAAATGTTGGTACCGTAACTTGGAGGGCTGTCAGACTCCAGCTGACCTGAAACAGAACAAAGTCTTTAACCAGCAGCTTCAAATAATTAAAAACTCATGATCAAATATATCATCGTTAACACATCTAGAAAACTAAAACATGAACATGTTCCTGTGATCTATAATGTGGCTGTTGGACGTGATGTTACATATAAGTAGTAAATAGTTGTACCGTAACTCGGAGGGTCGACGTCGGCAAACTGACCTGAAACAGAACATTTATAACCTTTACTTCATTCATGTACTGATAAAAAACCAAAACAGGAAGCAGATTGTGTCCATTTGATTCTAGATTTAAATCTGAATGTTGCTCCTCACAGTGAACACTAGAGGGAGCTGCTGCGCTTTCAAACTGGACAAACTCACTCAAATTTAATCTGTTACCAGGAGAGAAAAAGGTTTGTCCTCAGATGGAAATCAAGAACACTGACATCCAAACACACACATGCACGTGCACACGCACGATAGAAAATAAACCTAAAGCCAAGAAACGTCACAAAAAAGGAAATAAAGAAGGCGAAGAAGCAACTTACTTGATGCTTCAGATCTGTAGACGGAGACACTCGGGTAAAGAGCATTTTTCTTTCCTGTACAGACACACGTGCACATACATGCACGTGCACACAGACACAAGTTACACAGGATAAAACAAAGCAGGCAACATCCACACAAAGAGTTGGTGTTTTACCTGAATCTGCAGCCGGCGGCTGGTACCTGCTCTGTGCTCTCTGCTGAGAGGGAAGTGGAGGTCTGGATGGAGGCGCGGCTGACTGAGGGGACACACACAAACACCTGAATTCCACAGACCGCTTGTGTTTCTGCAGGAAATGCACTTCCTTTGAAACGGATTCTTTTGGTACCTTTGAGCGCAGGTTCTTGCTGGTCCAGTCGGTGGTGTAGGCCTCCGAGTACACGTCCAGAATGTGGTACAGATCGTAGCACTCTGCTGGAGGATCCACATCTCCATTCAAAATGGCCGACGCTCGGATATCTCGGGAGTAGAATCTATAAACCAAACACTGGCTGAAAGCAGCAGTAAGACTTGACAGTCAGCTCATCAGTCTGTTCTTCATACTTGCGGTTTGTGTCTTTGCGTTCGATCAGGTAGGAACCTTCCAGAGAAATACCTGCAAACAAACCTCTGGACCTGCAGTAGGTGAAGACGGCTGCAGTGCTGCGTAGAGCAACATCCGCCTCCAGATTCCTGAAAAACAAGATGACATGTTTCAGCATCATGGCAGAAGGGTTGCTGGTTCGATGTTGATCCACAACCCACCTGATACCAGGTCTCCAACTCAACAAGGTACAAAACAAACACCTCTGAAGATGCAGCAGATCATGTCTAAGAACCAGAAATCAATCTAACATCCAGCGTACTGGGTCTGCCTTCATGTGACTTTTAATGACCTCTGATCTGGAGGTTTCATCTGGAGTCGGTTCTTCTAGAAGACTTTCCACCAGGTTCAGGATTGTTTAATCTTTCTGCCTCAAAGACTCAAATTCATCTTTAATTTGTTATGTAGGATCGAGATCAGGACTCTGTGCAGGTCAGTCCCCTTCCCCCAGACCAAACCAGCTCATACAGGTCTTAATGGACCTGCTTCAGCCATGTTGGAGAAGCTGAAGAATGAAACTGTCTAAAATGTTTTGGTCTGATTCAAGGATTAAAGGTTTCTTTCATTGGAACTAAGGGGCGGAGCCTAAGCCCTGACTAAAAATCCCAAACCATAATCCATCTACCATCAAACAGGTCCCGGTCTCCTGGGAACCACCAGACCCAGACTCGTCCATCAGACGGGTCCCGGTCTCCTGAGAACCACCAGACAGACCCGTCCCAGTTTTTTACACTATGTCTCAGCTGACTGTGGAATATTTAGACTAGAGGACCGTCCAGTCATGGACTTAATGCTCAGGTGCATGTCATCAGGTTTCAGGCTGGAACTCACGGACTCCTCAGACATTCNGATCCACAACCCACCTGATACCAGGTCTCCAACTCAACAAGGTACAAAACAAACACCTCTGAAGATGCAGCAGATCATGTCTAAGAACCAGAAATCAATCTAACATCCAGCGTACTGGGTCTGCCTTCATGTGACTTTTAATGACCTCTGATCTGGAGGTTTCATCTGGAGTCGGTTCTTCTAGAAGACTTTCCACCAGGTTCAGGATTGTTTAATCTTTCTGCCTCAAAGACTCAAATTCATCTTTAATTTGTTATGTAGGGTCGAGATCAGGACTCTGTGCAGGTCAGTCCCCTTCCCCCAGACCAAACCAGCTCATACAGGTCTTAATGGACCTGCTTCAGCCATGTTGGAGAAGCTGAAGAATGAAACTGTCTAAAATGTTTTGGTCTGATTCAAGGATTAAAGGTTTCTTTCATTGGAACTAAGGGGCGGAGCCTAAGCCCTGACTAAAAATCCCAAACCATAATCCATCTAC
>SSNP01000231.1:197842-207843 GCA_006937955.1 Pachypanchax playfairii
GGTCCCGGTCTCCTGGGAACCACCAGACCCAGACTCGTCCATCAGACGGGTCCCGGTCTCCTGAGAACCACCAGACAGACCCGTCCCAGTTTTTTACACTATGTCTCAGCTGACTGTGGAATATTTAGACTAGAGGACCGTCCAGTCATGGACTTAATGCTCAGGTGCATGTCATCAGGTTTCAGGCTGGAACTCACGGACTCCTCAGACATTCTTCTACAGATGTTAGTAGAAACATCTGCAGCTTCTGAGTTAATACACCGGAGGTCAGGGAGGGGCTTGATGTCACCTGATTTCATGTCCCAGTGCAGTGTAAACGCACAACGAACGAGATAAAAACAGAAGAACCCTATAAGGTTTTAAAGACACTCAAAGAATTAAACAGTCAAACGAACTAAATGAACAAACAGACAAAAAGCTTTAGAATGTCAGGAAGAAAGAATTCAATAATAATAATAATAAAAATAATGAATCGCCTTAAAAGAGACAAACGTGGCTCAAATACAACTAAAACACTGTTACACCTAAAACAGAGCAGGACTCCAGATGGCTGCTGGGAAACAGGAAACAGTCCCACAGACCACCAATAAATGTACCAAGAAACATGAGTTGGTCTATAATTTCAGGCTTTTTGATGTTCTGTGTTTAATGTCTTTGACTGGAACAACAATCTTATTCAAGGATTAAACTTTCAAACCAGACGTGTTTGAATCAGAGACTTCAGCCTGTCTGCAGATCAGAAAATGAACAAACTGAAACAGGCCACGCCTTCAAACACACCTGCCAGCACAAAAAACCCGTCAAACCACTCAGAGCAACAACACTGACCTTATTCTAAAACCTGACAGTCATTAATCAGAGCTGACGTGGCGCTGCAGAAGAAACGCCACCTGAGACGTGATGAAGCTGCAGACAACAGTAGAGGTTACAAACACACCTGCCCATCGGTCCCACGGCGACGGTGCAGTTCCCGCCCAACGTCAGGTTCCCGCCCTTTGTGAACGCCTCGATTGCTCTCCGTTGGTTCAGTATGATCACGAGGTCCGACACCTGTGTGACGCACAGCGTGCTGCTCAAGGACGGTTCAGGACCTCTGACACAGTTAGCTCATGTTTGGGATTCATTAGAAGTGACTTACCTCCACCCCAATCTCAAAGCCTCCACCCAGACCAGCTATACCGATGGCTGAGGGCGCAGACCAACCTGAAGACAGGAAGAAACCAGAACCACCATGACACAGATTGTTCCTGCTTTAGAGGCAACGCTTGAAGCCAGTGTTTTATGATGTGAATGACTCCTTTAATACAGAAACCCAGAGAACCACAAGAGCAGCATGGCAGCAGCTCAGTCAGCGTTAGCCTCCAGCAGGTTCTGAACCATGACAAACTCCAGCACACCCTAATCCGCCTGCCAGCATCAGGCCTGATAATAGAGCTCAATGTCAGAGTCAGATGATTTCAGCTCAGACCCACACGGCGTGGAGCTCGGTTTGTTCTCATGGTAACATCCTGTCACAAGACTAACTGCCCACTTCAAAATAAAGGGCCCAGAATAGAGGGGACTTTCCCAAAATACAATCTGAACTGAACCAAACAGAATGTATGACACGAAGGTACGACAAACACGACCAAGTTAAAACACTTTACATGACAGCAAACGCACTACTGCAGAGGACAAAACGACATGACAACATGGCAACGGACGAGCCCACTCATGAAGAGACGGGCCGACGGACGCCCGAGACGCCTTAAGAGACGGGCCGACGGACGCCCGAGACGCCTTAAGAGACGGGCCGACGGACGCCCGAGACGCCGTATGAGACGGGCCGACGGACGCCCGAGACGCCTTAAGAGACGGGCCGACGGACGCCCGAGACGCCTTAAGAGACGGGCCGACGGACGCCCGAGACGCCGTATGAGACGGGCCGACGGACGCCCGAGACGCCGTATGAGACGGGCCGACGGACGCCCGAGACGCCTTAAGAGACGGGCCGACGGACGCCCGAGACGCCTTAAGAGACGGGCCGACGGACGCCCGAGACGCCTTAAGAGACGGGCCGACGGACGCCCGAGACGCCGTATGAGACGGGCCGACGGACGCCCGAGACGCCGTATGAGACGGGCCGACGGACGCCCGAGACGCCTTAAGAGACGGGCCGACGGACGCCCGAGACGCCGTATGAGACGGGCCGACGGACGCCCGAGACGCCGTAAGAGACGGGCCGACGGACGCCCGAGACGCCTTAAGAGACGGGCCGACGGACGCCCGAGACGCCGTAAGAGACGGGCCGACGGACGCCCGAGACGCCGTAAGAGACGGGCCGACGGACGCCCGAGACGCCTTAAGAGACGGGCCGACGCCCGAGACACCTTAAGAGACGGGCCGACGGACGCCCGAGACGCCTTAAGAGACGGGCCGACGGACGCCCGAGACGCGTAAAGAGACGGGCCGACGGAGCCCGAGACGCGTAAAGAGACGGGCCGATGGACATGATGAAACAGAAGTACAATGAGACCAGATCATGAAACAACACGATCACGTCCAGAACATCTGGATAATATGAAACCAAGTCCTCGACTTGACTTCTTCTGTTTCATTCTTCAGTTCTGGTCGTCTGCTGGAGGTTCCAGGTTTAACAAGGGTCCAAAGAAACCAACAACCTTTAAATCTGGAACGCCAACCCACAATCAGAACTGATCAAAGCAAAAGTCCAGCTGCTTTAACAAAACTTTATGATCAAAAAAGACAAAAAGATACAACAAGCACAAAACAGAACATGATCCAAACCCGACACCATGTCATCAGGACAGAACCGAGGGAGGACTCGCCTGATCACAAACCATGAGAGAAAACCTTACGTCTGTCAGCGAGCCTGGCGATGACGATGCCACTTCCTCCCCTGGCCGTCACCATGAAGCCGGCCTTGATGACGCAGATGATGGCCAGACCCTCCGCCTTCGCTATAATATGAGCTACATACAGAAGATGAAACAGGTGAGTGGGTGTGATTTCAGGAGTCGACAAATGAACAGGTGTGTGTGCGTCGTACGTGGGATGAGTTTATCTGGTCCATTTCTGTTGCTGATCTGGGTGAAGTCCCTCAGGATCTTAGCAGCCTTCCTGGTCTCTGACTTCAGGTTGGACGGGATCGGGTTACTCACTGCGAAGGTGAAAATGAAAGAGCTGAACTAATCGAAGCTTCATCTCAAAACTAACCGAGTTATCAGTCATCAAAGAGATCCTTGGTTCTATCATCTGGTCTCCAGCTCGGTTCTAGCATCTGGTCTCCAGCTCGGTTCTAGCATCTGGTCTCCAGTTGAGGGAACACAAACTCAGTTTTATAAGATCTAAGCTCTGGTTTCATTAATGTTCACGCTGCTGTAAAAAATGACCCAACAGAACCAGTCTAACTGGATCCTAGAGGATTTGATGATCTTCCTGTTCCACATCATGAACCTTCTGTTCTGAGGTCTGTAGGATCAAAAGATCCATCATTGTTAACTTCTGTCTGAATGTGCAGACCAACACAGAACCAGAACTACACAGGACCAGACCAACACAGGACCAGTCCAACACAGGACCAGACCAACACAGAACCAGAACTACACAGGACCAGACCAACACAGAACCAGAACTACACAGGACCAGACCAACACAGGACCAGTCCAACACAGGACCAGACCAACACAGAACCAGAACTACACAGGACCAGACCAACACAGGACCAGTCCAACACAGGACCAGACCCACACAGGACCAGTCCAACACAGGACCAGTCCAACACAGGACCAGACCCACACAGGACCAGTCCAACACAGGACCAGACCCACACAGGACCAGTCCAACACAGGACCAGTCCAACACAGGACCAGACCCACACAGGACCAGACCCACACAGGACCAGACCCACACAGGACCAGACCAACACAGGACCAGTCCAACACAGGACCAGCCCAACACAGGACAAGACCCACACAGGACCAGACCAACACAGGACCAGTCCAACACAGTACCAGACCAACACAGGACCAGACCAACACAGGACCAGACCAACACAGGACCAGAGCAACACAGGACCAGACCAACACAGGACCAGTCCAACACAGGACCAGTCCAACACAGGACCAGACCCACACAGGACCAGACCCACACAGGACCAGACCAACACAGGACCAGAGCCACACAGGACCAGTCCAACACAGGACCAGTCCAACACAGGACCAGTCCAACACAGGACCAGACCCACACAGGACCAGACCAACACAGGACCAGTCCAACACAGGACCAGACCCACACAGGACCAGTCCAACACAGGACCAGTCCAACACAGGACCAGTCCAACACAGGACCAGTCCAACACAAGACCAGACCAACACAGGACCAGACCAACACAGGACCAGACCAACACAGGACCAGACCCACACAGGACCAGACCCACACAGGACCAGACCCACACAGGACCAGTCCAACACAGGACCAGACCCACACAGGACCAGTCCAACACAGGACCAGTCCAACACAGGACCAGTCCAACACAGGACCAGACCAACACAGGACCAGACCAACACAGGACCAGACCAACACAGAACCAGAACTACACAGGACCAGACCAACACAGGACCAGTCCAACACAGGACCAGACCCACACAGGACCAGTCCAACACAGGACCAGTCCAACACAGGACCAGTCCAACACAGGACCAGTCCAACACAGGACCAGACCCACACAGGACCAGACCCACACAGGACCAGTCCAACACAGGACCAGACCCACACAGGACCAGACCCACACAGGACCAGTCCAACACAGGACCAGTCCAACACAGGACCAGACCAACACAGAACCAGAACTACACAGGACCAGACCAACACAGGACCAGTCCAACACAGGACCAGACCCACACAGGACCAGTCCAACACAGGACCAGACCCACACAGGACCAGTCCAACACAGGACCAGACCCACACAGGACCAGACCCACACAGGACCAGACCCACACAGGACCAGACCCACACAGGACCAGTCCAACACAGGACCAGTCCAACACAGGACCAGTCCAACACAGGACCAGACCCACACAGGACCAGTCCAACACAGGACCAGACCAACACAGGACCAGTCCAACACAGGACCAGTCCAACACAGGACCAGTCCAACACAGGACCAGACCCACACAGGACCAGACCCACACAGGACCAGACCAACACAGGACCAGTCCAACACAGGACCAGACCCACACAGGACCAGACCCACACAGGACCAGTCCAACACAGGACCAGTCCAACACAGGACCAGACCAACACAGGACCAGACAGACCCACACAGGACCAGACCCACACAGGACCAGACCCACACAGGACCAGTCCAACACAGGACCAGAGCCACACAGGACCAGTCCAACACAGGACCAGTCCAACACAGGACCAGACCAACACAGGACCAGACCCACACAGGACCAGTCCAACACAGGACCAGTCCAACACAGGACCAGTCCAACACAGGACCAGTCCAACACAGGACCAGACCAACACAGGACCAGTCCAACACAGGACCAGACCCACACAGGACCAGTCCAACACAGGACCAGTCCAACACAGGACCAGACCAACACAGGACCAGACCCACACAGGACCAGACCCACACAGGACCAGTCCAACACAGGACCAGTCCAACACAGGACCAGACCAACACAGGACCAGACAGACCCACACAGGACCAGTCCAACACAGGACCAGTCCAACACAGGACCAGACCAACACAGGACCAGACCAACACAGGACCAGACCAACACAGGACCAGACCAACACAGGACCAGTCCAACACAGGACCAGTCCCACACAGGACCAGTCCCACACAGGACCAGTCCAACACAGGACCAGACCCACACAGGACCAGTCCAACACAGGACCAGTCCAACACAGGACCAGACCCACACAGGACCAGTCCAACACAGGACCAGTCCAACACAGGACCAGACCAACACAGGACCAGACCAACACAGGACCAGACCAACACAGGACCAGACCCACACAGGACCAGTCCAACACAGGACCAGTCCAACACAGGACCAGTCCAACACAGGACCAGTCCAACACAGGACCAGACCAACACAGGACCAGACAGACCCACACAGGACCAGACAGACCCACACAGGACCAGACCCACACAGGACCAGTCCAACACAGGACCAGACCCACACAGGACCAGTCCAACACAGGACCAGACCAACACAGGACCAGACCAACACAGGACCAGACCAACACAGGACCAGACCAACACAGGACCAGTCCAACACAGGACCAGACCCACACAGGACCAGACCCACACAGGACCAGTCCAACACAGGACCAGACCCACACAGGACCAGTCCAACACAGGACCAGTCCAACACAGGACCAGACCAACACAGGACCAGACCCACACAGGACCAGACCAACACAGGACCAGACCAACACAGGACCAGTCCAACACAAGACCAGCCCCACACAGGACCAGTCCAACACAGGACCAGTCCAACACAGGACCAGACCAACACAGGACCAGTCCAACACAGGACCAGACCCACACAGGACCAGACCCACACAGGACCAGTCCAACACAGGACCAGTCCAACACAGGACCAGACCCACACAGGACCAGTCCAACACAGGACCAGACCCACACAGGACCAGACCCACACAGGACCAGTCCAACACAGGACCAGACCAACACAGGACCAGACCAACACAGGACCAGACCAACACAGGACCAGTCCAACACAGGACCAGACCCACACAGGACCAGTCCAACACAGGACCAGTCCCACACAGGCCCAGTCCAACACAGGACCAGTCCAACACAGGACCAGACCAACACAGGACCAGACCCACACAGGACCAGACCAACACAGGACCAGTCCAACACAGTACCAGTCCAACACAGGACCAGACCAACACAGGAGCAGACCAACACAGGACCAGACAGACCCACACAGGACCAGACAGACCCACACAGGACCAGACCCACACAGGACCAGTCCAACACAGGACCAGACCAACACAGGACCAGACCAACACAGGACCAGTCCAACACAGGACCAGTCCAACACAGGACCAGACCAACACAGGACCAGACCCACACAGGACCAGACCCACACAGGACCAACACAGGACCAGACCCACACAGGACCAGACCAACACAGGACCAGTCCAACACAGGACCAGACCCACACAGGACCAGTCCAACACAGGACCAGTCCAACACAGGACCAGTCCAACACAGGACCAGTCCAACACAGGACCAGTCCAACACAGGACCGGACCAGTCCAACACAGGACCAGACCCACACAGGACCAGACCCACACAGGACCAGTCCAACACAGGACCAGACCCACACAGGACCAGTCCAACACAGGACCAGACCAACACAGGACCAGACCAACACAGGACCAGACCCACACAGGACCAGACCCACACAGGACCAGACCCACACAGGACCAGTCCAACACAGGACCAGACCAACACAGGACCAGACCAACACAGGACCAGACCAACACAGGACCAGACCCACACAGGCCCAGTCCAACACAGGACAGTCCCACACAGGACCAGACCCACACAGGACCAGACCCACACAGGACCAGTCCAACACAGGACCAGTCCAACACAGGACCAGACCCACACAGGACCAGTCCAACACAGGACCAGTCCAACACAGGACCAGTCCAACACAGGACCAGACCCACACAGGACCAGTCCAACACAGGACCAGTCCAACACAGGACCAGACCCACACAGGACCAGACCAACACAGGACCAGACCAACACAGGACCAGACCCACACAGGACCAGACCCACACAGGACCAGTCCAACACAGGACCAGTCCAACACAGGACCAGTCCAACACAGGACCAGTCCCACACAGGACCAGACCAACACAGGACCAGACCAACACAGGACCAGCCAACACAGGACCAGTCCAACACAGGACCAGGCCAACACAGGACCAGACCCACACAGGACCAGTCCAACACAGGACCAGTCCAACACAGGACCAGACCAACACAGGACCAGGACCAGACAGCCCACACAGGACCAGTCCCACACAGGACCAGTCCAACACAGGACCAGTCCAACACAGGACCAGACCAACACAGGACCAGTCCAACACAGGACCAGACCCACACAGGACCAGTCCAACACAGGACCAGTCCAACACAGGACCAGACCCACACAGGACCAGTCCCACACAGGACCAGTCCAACACAGGACCAGTCCAACACAGGACCGGACCAGTCCAACACAGGACCAGTCCAACACAGGACCAGACCCACACAGGACCAGACCCACACAGGACCAGACCCACACAGGACCAGTCCAACACAGGACCAGTCCAACACAGGACCAGTCCAACACAGGACCAGTCCAACACAGGACCAGACCCACACAGGACCAGTCCAACACAGGACCAGACCAACACCGGACCAGTCCAACACAGGACCAGTCCAACACAGGACCAGAGCCACACAGGACCAGTCCCACACAGGACCAGTCCCACACAGGACCAGACCAACACAGGACCAGACCCACACAGGACCAGTCCAACACAGGACCAGTCCAACACAGGACCAGTCCAACACAGGACCAGACCCACACAGGACCAGTCCAACACAGGACCAGACCAACACAGGACCAGACCAACACAGGACCAGACCAACACAGGACCAGACCAACACAGGACCAGACCAACACAGGACCAGACCAACACAGGACCAGACCAACACAGGACCAGACAGACCCCCAGTCCAACACAGGACCAGACCAACACAGGACCAGTCCCACACAGTCCAACACAGGACCAGTCCAACACAGGACCAGACCCACACAGGACCAGACCCACACAGGACCAGACCCACACAGGACCAGTCCAACACAGGACCAGAGCGGACCAGTCCACACAGGACCAGTCCAACACAGGACCAGACCCACACAGGACCAGACCCACACAGGACCAGTCCAACACAGGACCAGACCAACACAGGACCAGACCAACACAGGACCAGACCAACACAGGACCAGACCAACACAGGACCAGTCCAACACAGGACCAGACCCACACAGGACCAGACCAACACAGGACCAGTCCAACACAGGACCAGACCAACACAGGACCAGTCCAACACAGGACCAGTCCAACACAGGACCAGACCCACACAGGACCAGACCAACACAGGACCAGACCCACACAGGACCAGACCAACACAGGACCAGACCAACACAGGACCAGACCAACACAGGACCAGACCAACACAGGACCAGACCCACACAGGACCAGACCCACACAGGACCAGTCCAACACAGGACCAGACCCACACCGGACCAGACCCACACAGGACCAGACCAACACAGGACCAGTCCAACACAGGACCAGTCCAACACCCACAGGACCAGACCCACACAGGACCAGTCCAACACAGGACCAGACCAACACAGGACCAGACCAACACAGGACCAGACCCACACAGGACCAGTCCAACACAGGACCAGTCCAACACAGGACCAGTCCCACACAGGACCAGTCCAACACAGGACCAGACCCACACAGGACCAGACGCCAACACAGGACCAGTCCAACACAGGACCAGACCAACACAGGACCAGACCCACACAGGACCAGTCCAACACAGGACCAGACCCACACAGGACCAGACCCCCACACAGGACCAGTCCAACACAGGACCAGAGCCACACAGGACCAGTCCAACACAGGACCAGTCCAACACAGGACCAGACCAACACAGGACCAGACCAACACAGGACCAGTCCAACACAGGACCAGTCCAACACAGGACCAGACCCACACAGGACCAGACCCACACAGGACCAGTCCAACACAGTCCAACACAGGACCAGCCCACACAGGACCAGTCCAACACAGGACCAGCCAACACAGGACCAGACCAACACACCAACACAGGACCAGACCAACACAGGACCAGTCCAACACAGGACCAGACCCAC
>SSNP01000231.1:207863-215363 GCA_006937955.1 Pachypanchax playfairii
ACACAGGACCAGTCCAACACAGGACCAGACCAACACAGGACCAGACCAACACAGGACCAGACCCACACAGGACCAGTCCAACACAGGACCAGTCCAACACAGGACCAGACCCACACAGGACCAGTCCAACACAGGACCAGCCACACAGGACCAGTCCAACACAGGACCAGACCCACACAGGACCAGTCCAACACAGGACCAGCCACACAGGACGCCAACCAGACCAACCAGGACCAGACCAACACAGGACCCACACAGGACCAGACCAACACAGGACCAGACCCACACAGGACCAGTCCAACACAGGACCAGACCAACACAGGACCAGACCAACACAGGACCAGACCAACACAGGACCAGACCAACACAGGACCAGACCAACACAGGACCAGACCAACACAGGACCAGTCCAACACAGGACCAGACCCACACAGGACCAGTCCAACACAGGACCAGACCAACACAGGACCAGACCCACACAGGACCAGACCCACACAGGACCAGACCCACACAGGACCAGACCCACACAGGACCAGTCCAACACAGGACCAGTCCAACACAGGACCAGTCCAACACAGGACCAGACCCACACAGGACCAGTCCAACACAGGACCAGTCCAACACAGGACCAGACCAACACAGGACCAGTCCAACACAGGACCAGACCCACACAGGACCAGTCCAACACAGGACCAGTCCAACACAGGACCAGTCCAACACAGGACCAGACCCACACAGGACCAGTCCAACACAGGACCAGACCCACACAGGACCAGACACAGGACCAGACCAACACAGGACCAGACAGACCCACACAGGACCAGACCCACACAGGACCAGTCCAACACAGGACCAGACCAACACAGGACCAGTCCAACACAGGACCAGACCAACACAGAACCAGAACTACACAGGACCAGACCAACACAGGACCAGTCCAACACAGGACCAGACCCACACAGGACCAGTCCAACACAGGACCAGACCCACACAGGACCAGTCCCACACAGGACCAGACCCACACAGGACCAGACCCACACAGGACCAGACCCACACAGGACCAGTCCAACACAGGACCAGACCAACACAGGACCAGACCAACACAGGACCAGACCCACACAGGACCAGACCCACACAGGACCAGACCCACACAGGACCAGTCCAACACAGGACCAGAGCCACACAGGACCAACCAGCCAACCAGACCAGACCAACACAGGACCAGACAACACAGACCAGACAACACAGGACCAGACCAACACAGGACCAGTCCAACACAGGACCAGACCCACACAGGACCAGACCCACACAGGACCAGTCCAACACAGGACCAGACCCACACAGGACCAGTCCAACACAGGACCAGACCCACACAGGACCAGTCCAACACAGGACCAGTCCAACACAGGACCAGACCAACACAGGACCAGACAGACCCACACAGGACCAGACAGACCCACACAGGACCAGACCCACACAGGACCAGTCCAACACAGGACCAGACCAACACAGGACCAGTCCAACACAGGACCAGACCCACACAGGACCAGTCCAACACAGGACCAGTCCAACACAGGACCAGACCAACACAGGACCAGACCAACACAGGACCAGACAGACCCACACAGGACCAGACCCACACAGGACCAGTCCAACACAGGACCAGACCAACACAGGACCAGACCCACACAGGACCAGACCCACACAGGACCAGACCCACACAGGACCAGTCCAACACAGGACCAGTCCAACACAGGACCAGACCAACACAGGACCAGTCCAACACAGGACCAGACCCACACAGGACCAGTCCAACACAGGACCAGACCAACACAGGACCAGTCCAACACAGGACCAGTCCAACACAGGACCAGACCCACACAGGACCAGACCCACACAGGACCAGTCCAACACAGGACCAGTCCAACACAGGACCAGTCCAACACAGGACCAGTCCAACACAGGACCAGACCAACACACCCACACAGGACCAGACCCACACAGGACCAGTCCAACACAGGACCAGTCCAACACAGGACCAGTCCAACACAGGACCAGTCCAACACAGGACCAGACCCACACAGGACCAGACCCACACAGGACCAGACCCACACAGGACCAGTCCAACACAGGACCAGACCCACACAGGACCAGACCAACACAGGACCAGTCCAACACAGGACCAGTCCACACCAGACCAACACAGGACCAGTCCAACACAGGACCAGACCAACACAGGACCAGACAGACCCACACAGGACCAGACAGACCCACACAGGACCAGACCCACACAGGACCAGTCCAACACAGGACCAGTCCAACACAGGACCAGACCCACACAGGACCAGACCCACACAGGACCAGACCCACACAGGACCAGTCCAACACAGGACCAGAGCCACACAGGACCAGTCCAACACAGGACCAGTCCAACACAGGACCAGACCAACACAGGACCAGACCCACACAGGACCAGACCCACACAGGACCAGTCCAACACAGGACCAGAGCCACACAGGACCAGTCCAACACAGGACCAGTCCAACACAGGACCAGACCAACACAGGACCAGACCAACACAGGACCAGACCAACACAGGACCAGTCCAACACAGGACCAGACCCACACAGGACCAGTCCAACACAGGACCAGTCCCACACAGGACCAGTCCCACACAGGACCAGACCCACACAGGACCAGACCCACACAGGACCAGTCCAACACAGGACCAGTCCAACACAGGACCAGAGCCACACAGGACCAGTCCAACACAGGACCAGTCCAACACAGGACCAGACCAACACAGGACCAGACCAACACAGGACCAGACCCACACAGGACCAGTCCAACACAGGACCAGACCCACACAGGACCAGACCCACACAGGACCAGTCCAACACAGGACCAGTCCAACACAGGACCAGTCCAACACAGGACCAGTCCAACACAGGACCAGACCCACACAGGACCAGTCCAACACAGGACCAGTCCAACACAGGACCAGACCAACACAGGACCAGTCCAACACAGGACCAGTCCCACACAGGACCAGTCCCACACAGGACCAGACCCACACAGGACCAGACCCACACAGGACCAGTCCAACACAGGACCAGTCCAACACAGGACCAGTCCAACACAGGACCAGACCCACACAGGACCAGTCCAACACAGGACCAGACCAACACAGGACCAGTCCAACACAGGACCAGACCAACACAGGACCAGACCCACACAGGACCAGTCCAACACAGGACCAGACCCACACAGGACCAGTCCAACACAGGACCAGACCCACACAGGACCAGACCAACACAGGACCAGACCAACACAGGACCAGTCCAACACAGGACCAGACCCACACAGGACCAGTCCAACACAGGACCAGACCCACACAGGACCAGACCCACACAGGACCAGTCCAACACAGGACCAGTCCAACACAGGACCAGTCCAACACAGGACCAGACCAACACAGGACCAGACCAACACAGGACCAGACCAACACAGGACCAGACCAACACAGGACCAGTCCAACACAGGACCAGTCCAACACAGGACCAGACCCACACAGGACCAGTCCAACACAGGACCAGACCACACAGGACCAGACCAACACAGGACCAGTCCAACACAGGACCAGACCCACACAGGACCAGACCCACACAGGACCAGACCCACACAGGACCAGACCCACACAGGACCAGACCAACACACAGGACCAGTCCAACACAGGACCAGTCCAACACAGGACCAGACCAACACAGGACCAGTCCAACACAGGACCAGTCCAACACAGGACCAGACCAACACAGGACCAGACCAACACAGGACCAGACCCACACAGGACCAGACCCACACAGGACCAGACCCACACAGGACCAGACCCACACAGGACCAGACCAACACACGACCAGACCCACACAGGACCAGACCCACACAGGACCAGTCCAACACAGGACCAGTCCAACACAGGACCAGACCAACACAGGACCAGACCCACACAGGACCAGTCCAACACAGGACCAGTCCAACACAGGACCAGACCCACACAGGACCAGTCCAACACAGGACCAGACCAACACAGGACCAGACCAACACAGGACCAGACCAACACAGGACCAGTCCAACACAGGACCAGTCCAACACAGGACCAGACCCACACAGGACCAGACCCACACAGGACCAGTCCAACACAGGACCAGACCCACACAGGACCAGACCCACACAGGACCAGCCCACACAGGACCAGACCCACACAGGACCAGTCCAACACAGGACCAGACCCACACAGGACCAGACCAACACAGGACCAGTCCAACACAGGACCAGTCCAACACAGGACCAGACCAACACAGGACCAGTCCAACAGAGAGCAGTTTAGAGACGAGCAGAATTCTCCTAAAACACTTTGGTTTAGTAACGAGCTGTGCTTTCAGGTCCAATTGGACCGACTCGTGTCTTTAGGAGAACCTAACTGGTTCTATTGTTAGGCAAAAATTTCTCAAACATTTGGGTCAAAGATCTCATTTAATGAGCATGTGAGGTCACAAATCAAACTAAAGGTTCTGCTGTTCTAACAAGGTTCTCCTGGTCTGAGACATGGTTTAAACTGGATCTTGGTTCTAAAGAGACCTTGCTGATCTAAGTTCTTGTTAGAAAATTATATGTAGTCGTAATCCTTTTAGAGGTTCTTGTGGTTCAGAACAATGATTTATTGTTTTTTTTGTGAGGTTCTGCATGTTTTTAGACGTGAGCCACTGAATCGTTCTACAGGTCACATGGGGTTCTGAAACATAATAAATTAATCGGTTTTTTCATAAGGTTCTATAAGTCTTTATGGTCTGAGGTTTCACAGAACTGTTCTGTGGGACTTTTTAATTCTCCTGAGATGTTTCAAATCTTTGTGGATCTGTTGTAGAACACTTACAGGTTCTTGTTTTGATGCTCCTGCAGGTTCAGGATCTTTAACACGTTCCACCAGTCATTTAGTTCGTTAGGGTTTATGAGGTTCTTCTCATGTTTACTTGTGTATGAAACATCGGTTCTGATCAGACCTGCTTCTCAGAGATTTCTGGTGCCGGTTAGAAACTTTGGCCTCGTTCTTCACAGGAAATCATTTCACATGAACGTGGAACCTTCGGTTCTGTAGAGTTTCATACTTTCAGTGAATCTGCTGTTCTGTCAGGGTTCTAATGCCACAGTGGCTCGCTACTCTTCATCAAAATGATTTCTCCTCATCATCATCAAGCTCATTACGTTTGAAATATCTCTGAAAGTAATCTGATTGCATCAGATTAACATGTTTGTTTACACTAAAATATTTAGCAGAACTAAACTCAACTTCACAGAACCAGGAACACGTTCTAAATCCAGCTGAACTGGTTCCTACATCACAGCTGAACATCATTCAGACTAAGTTTCATCCAAAAACATTGAAATAATTCAACATAAATGTTTAATATTCATGTCACGTGACCAAACTGTGACGTAAGAACTCACAACATAGAAGATGTATTAAAAATTTACTGACTTGTTTAAATATGTAAAAACTTCTGACACATTTTGTAATTGGAATATAATTTCTGACGTAATAAAACGTCATAAACACGTTGTTTGTTTCCCGGGAGATAAACAACTTTAGTTCCAACGTGGCGGCCCTCTATTGGGACCAGAACCTCAGCTTGGACACCACATCCGACCTGACAGTAAGAACACAGAACCGGTTCCACCTGCAGGCCTCACACCGCTCACAGGTGGAACGTGAGTCTATACGACAGGTGAACCTGAAATCACACCGGGACCAGACCGGAAACAACAGAACACAGAGGAAGCAGAAGAAAAACGTTTTCAGGTAAAAGCGTCACGCTCGTTCAGGTTTAACTTACTTTTTTCGTTCTTTCTTTCGTTTACCTGTCGACAGGTGAGCCGCTCGAGGATTTGTTCGGTTCACTTCCGTCTCACCTGACTGCTTTTTTCTTGTTTTGCCTCATCTGTTCGAAACCGGAAGTTGAGTAATCATGACCAAGTAAACGCAACGAGGCGCGGCAAGTGGAGACACCTGTTCAGGTGGAGGCAGGTGTTGATTACTGCAGGTGTCCGCTACTGCGAAGTGCCACGCGTGTGTGTGTGAGTGCCAGACTGCTGCGTGCCCGCGTTAGTATGCGGTACCTCTGGGTGCGTTCCTGTCTGAGTTTTTTTATTTCCTGAGTTCAGTCTTTAAGGTGCCTTCATGGTCAATAATGAAAGTATTTTGATGAAATCCTGATGTTAGACTAACCCGCATGACGCAGAAAGTTTTAACATCTGAAAATAAAAAATGTTCTTTTACTAACATCCACAAAAACATTCAAATTAGACGGCACAAATAATCAATAACGATCTAATTATCAGTGAGATTTACAGATAATTCAACAGATGTTTATGTAATACGTGTTTATAAAACAATGAGAGGGATTTTTACCTTTAAACATCAGCTTATTCATAAAAACTCTTAGTTTGAAGTTTTCAGATGTTCAGATCTTTGTGATCATCTCAGTGTCAACAGCCTTCATCCTCCTCATCGTACCTGCTCAGACACAAACCACTTTACCTGAAGCTGCTGAGTGTTTTATACACTGCAAAGATCAAACCTGTCCTGGTGCAGCTCACTCAGCTGGTGCACAGGTGTTCAGGACACCTGACTTGATCTCATCACTAAAGACCCAGTTCTCCTCCAAACAGAACTAAATCACTTCAGTTAAAGAATGTTGGAGAGTTTTTACCAACATTTACTGAGACTTTACTCAAAGTTTTACACAAACGGTTTTAATTTGATTTCAGCGACATTTAGATGGACTTTTATTCTGAAATCCATTGTTGAAAAACTCAAACATTTTCTCTAACAAATAGTTCATGAGAACTTTCATGTGAAGTCTCACCTAAACGTGAACAGCAGTCACAACAAATGGAAAGTATAAGGTGAAGGTTTGACTCTTCATCATCATCATCATCATGTTTTTCTTCTTCTTCATCTCACTCTCATATTTTTTTATAATGTTCCACAATAGCTTCTCTTTAAATAGCCTGCTGGATAAACATCAGTCTGACTGCAGCCATCAGTCTCCGTAATGTGTTTCCATTCAAAGTGGATCAGTATGAGACCACCCAAACTCCAGAGACCAGTCCAGACCTCCACCCCCCCACACACAAGTCCAACACTCATTTTTCATGACCTTAAATCCTCAGTGGGTTTAAGTTTCAGGTTCTGCACATGAGATACAAGCGGTTCTGTGTTGAAAAGGTTCTGGGTTGTTGTCCACCTCAGTTCCAGGTCCACGTCTTTCAGATTAATATAATTCTTAATATTTTACTTTATTTTACAATCCCTTTCAGTTTTCTCTGATTCCCATCAGAGTCTAAATGTCCCTGTTCCTCTATTGTTCTGCAGGTGTTCTCGTCTACATCAGAACCTGTCTGAGCCCTTGAGTTCAGAACTAATCCAGATCCAGAGGCCCCTGA
>SSNP01000231.1:220363-240600 GCA_006937955.1 Pachypanchax playfairii
GTTCACATTGTGTTGAAGATGTTTGTGTTCTTCTTCTGTGGTCTTGTGGTCTGAGTTAAAAAGGCTGTTTGCCTGCAGCTCTGCAGACATGTCAGATAAAGATGTTAACCCATGTTTGGATTCATATGTGATGGATACGGGTTTTCTTCATGTATTTGTGTTGAGAGTCTGGTTCCTTCATGGATCCACGTGATGTGTTGGAGAGTTCCAGGTTCTGGTCTGGGGGCTTCTGGATGGAGGTTTGTCTGTGTGTACATGAGTGTCAGTGTTCCTGTTCAGTCTTACCCTCTCCAGGTCTGTTTATCTCTCAGCACAGCGAGGGCTCTTGGCCAGTTGAGTCAGCAGACGAGCACATCTTTTATAATCTGAAGCAGAATAAAACAACAGAGTGTGTTTATGTGGAGCTGATAGAAACCCAACATGACCTGCAGCTCCACCATCATCAGGATGTTCTGAACCTAGCGTAGCATCAGGACATCAGGAATGTGTTATCTGAAGTTAGAGTTCAACATCCGGTCCAACGCAACACGTTCATATTGTACTACATCACTTCATCTGCAGGTCATGTGTTAATTCAGTATATTATTAATAAACATACATCATCTAGTAAAACAACCAACTTGCTCCTTGAACTTCTGAACACTGACTGAAATCAGTGAGTTAGAAAATTGGATCACTTAAGCAACACAAAGACGTTTGCATGATTCAGGCGTGTAAATCCCGGGTTGGGCTGTAAATCACTTTGTTCTGTCACGGTTGTTCACTTTATCCATTTCTTACATGCTACATTAAGTCCCATCTGTTAATACACAATGACACCAACACCTTGTGGTGAGGTTAAGAAAACTCAACCAAAGTAAACAGTTTTCCACCAGAGTCAGCTGACAAACGTCAGCCAATAAACTGTCAGGGTTGTGTAAACAACCACCGGACAAGTTTGAACTGTCCCAGCTCCTGTAACTTTCACCTTGAACATGTGGCCGTTCACACGCGTGTGTGTCTGACGGGACTGTAGCTGATAACATGCATCTAGTGACACGAACATGTTCTCATAAACACACTGGACACGTCTGAGGAATAACTAGACTACTGTTAGTCTGTACAACTTAAAGCAGACTGACACAATAACTTCCTTCATAAAGTGACATGAACATCTGCACGTCGTCTATCAATGAACTGATAAGAGTTTTATCAACTCCTGGAACTAGAAGTTCCTATAAACTCATAAATCTGAATGAGTTTGTTTTTGAACGTGTTGTTTATGTTATAATAGTAATAGAATGTTCACGTCAAAGAAAGTTTTGTTTTGATAAAATCATATTAACATGTGCAGAATGTCCTCCTAAAGATAAGAATAAATGTGCACGCACACTTGAACACACATTTTTGTTCACACATTCATTCCCTCCTGCTTCAAGAAAAACATCAAACTACATGGATGATTTAAATCCTAAGAGTTGCAGCTGTTGTGGCATGATTGGACAGATAAGAGTGTGACACAGTGTAATCGTGTGTTTCAACATGCCTTATCCTGCACTTCATCTTCAGTTCCTGCAGCAACACGACACACCAGCAATTTAACCAACAACCACTTCGTTTGACCTTCAGACTCACAATGAGCTGCTAGAAACTCTTCAGCACCCTCCTTTGGACAATCAGCTCCACAAACAGCTGGAGAACAAGCTCCAGTAGAACAATATAAGAGATGTGTGGTCTGGGATGAAGAAGATCACAGGCTTTAAGTAGAAGGAGGATCACTTAGAAGTATGGATAGAACCAATGAACTGAACATGTTCTTCAACAGGTTCAGTTTAGAGTCAAGACCAACATCTTCCTCTCCTGCTGCAAGCCAAACAGACCTCCCACCATCCCTTCATCCACAGCTTCCCTGTCACACCTCAACTGTCTCACCTTCTACCTCAGTCATGGATCTTGTTTCTGGTGCTGTTCCATCATCTCTGACATCAGAAGAAGCTGGTGTCCCCATTGTCTCCACCTCCTGCCTGTCTGTATCTAGCAGTCAGGTGAAGAAGCAGCTGGAGAGACTGAAAACCTCTAGAAGACACAGGCGGATGCCTCCACAATCACCTGGATTAATGACTACCTCACAAACAGACTACAGATTGAAACTGAAGGATTGTACGTCTGACCAGGTGATCAGCAGCACAGGAGCACCACAGGGCGCTGTACTCTCACCATCCCTTTTTACTCTGTACACCTCAGACTTTCAGTCCAGGTCAGAGTCCTGCCAACTGCAGGAGATCCTTCCTGTCCACAGCTAGAACCCTCTACAGGAGATCCTTCCTGTCCACAGCTAGAACCCTCTACAGGAGATCCTTCCTGTCCACAGCTAGAACCCTCTACAGGAGATCCTTCCTGTCCACAGCTAGAACCCTCTACAGGAGATCCTTCCTGTCCACAGCTAGAACCCTCTACAGGAGATCCTTCCCGTCCACAGCTAGAACCCTCTACAGGAGATCCTTCCTGTCCACAGCTAGAACCTTCTACAGGAGATCCTTCCTGTCTACAGCTAGAACCCTCTACAGGAGATCCTTCCTGTCTACAGCTAGAACCTTCTACAGGAGATCCTTCCCGTCCACAGCTAGAACCCTCTACAGGCGGTCCTTCCCGTCCACAACTAGAACCCTCTACAGGAGATCCTTCCTGTCTACAGCTAGAACCCTCTACAGGAGATCCTTCCTGTCTACATCTAGAACCCTCTACAGGAGATCCTTCCTGTCCACAGCTAGAACCCTCTACAGGAGATCCTTCCCGTCTACAGTTAGAACCCTCTACAGGAGATCCTTCCTGTCGACAGCTAGAAGCCTCTACAGGAGATCCTTCCCGTCCACAGCTAGAACCCTCTACAGGAGATCCTTCCCGTCCACAGCTAGAACCCTCTACAGGAGATCCTTCCTGTCTACAGCTAGAACCCTCTACAGGAGATCCTTCCTGTCCACAGCTAGAACCCTCTACAGGAGATCCTTCATGTCTACAGCTAGAACCTTCTACAGGAGATCCTTCCCGTCCACAGCTAGAACCTTCTACAGGAGATCCTTCCTGTCTACAGCTAGAACCCTCTACAGGAGATCCTTCCCGTCTACAGTTAGAACCCTCTACAGGAGATCCTTCCTGTCTACAGCTAGAACCCTCTACAGGAGATCCTTCCCGTCCACAGCTAGAACCCTCTACAGGAGATCCTTCCCGTCTACAGCTAGAACCCTCTACAGGAGATCCTTCCCGTCTACAGTTAGAACCCTCTACAGGAGATCCTTCCTGTCTTCAGCTAGAACCCTCTACAGGAGATCCTTCCTGTCCACATCTAGAACCCTCTGCAGGAGATCCTTCCTGTCTACAGCTAGAACCCTCTACAGGAGATCCTTCCTGTCCACATCTAGAACCCTCTACAGGAGATCCTTCCTGTCTACAGCTAGAACCCTCTACAGGAGATCCTTCCTGTCTTCAGCTAGAACCCTCTACGGGAGATCCTTCCCGTCCACAGGTAGAACCTCTACAGGAGATCCTTCCTGTCCACAGCTAGAACCCTCTACAGGAGATCCTTCCTGTCTTCAGCTAGAACCCTCTACAGGAGATCCTTCCTGTCCACATCTAGAACCCTCTGCAGGAGATCCTTCCTGTCTACAGCTAGAACCCTCTACAGGAGATCCTTCCTGTCCACAACTAGAACCTTCTACAGGAGAACCTTCCTGTCTACGGCTAGAACCCTCTACAGGAGATCCTTCCTGTCTACAGCTAGAACCCTCTACAGGAGATCCTTCCTGTCTACAGCTAGAACCCTCTACAGGAGATCCTTCCCGTCCACAGCTAGAACCTTCTACAGGAGATCCTTCCCGTCCACAGCTAGAACCCTCTACAGGAGATCCTTCCCGTCCACAGCTAGAACCTTCTACAGGAGATCCTTCCTGTCTACAGCTAGAACCCTCTACAGGAGATCCTTCCTGTCCACAGCTAGAACCCTCTACAGGAGATCCTTCCTGTCTACAGCTAGAACCCTCTACAGGAGATCCTTCCCGTCCACAGCTAGAACCCTCTACAGGAGATCCTTCCCGTCCACAGCTAGAACCCTCTACAGGAGATCCTTCCCTTCCACATCTAGAACCCTCTACAGGAGGACCTTCCCGTCTACAGCTAGAACCATCTACAGGAGATCCTTCCCGTCCACAGCTAGACCCCTCTACAGGAGAACCTTCCTGTCTACAGCTAGAACCCTCTACAGGAGATCCTTCCTGTCCACAGCTAGAACCCTCTACAGGAGATCCATCCCGTCTACAGCTAGAACCCTCTGCAGGAGATCCTTCCCGTCCACAGCTAGAACCCTCTACAGGAGATCCTTCCTGTCTACAGCTAGAACCCTCTACAGGAGATCCTTCCCGTCCACAGCTAGAACCCTCTACAGGAGATCCTTCCTGTCCACATCTAGAACCCTCTACAGGAGGTCTTTCCTTTCTACAGCTAGAACCCTCTACAGGAGGTCCTTGCTGTCTACAGCTAGAACCCTCTACAGGAGATCCTTCCCGTCTACAGCTAGAACCCTCTACAGGAGATCCTTCCTGTCCACAGCTAGAACCCTCTACAGGAGATCCTTCCTGTCCACAGCTAGAACCCTCTACAGGCGCTCCTTCCTGTCTACAGCTAGAACCCTCTACAGGAGATCCTTCCCGTCCACAGCTAGAACCCTCTACAGGAGATCCTTCCCGTCCACAGCTAGAACCCTCTACAGGAGATCCTTCCCGTCCACAGCTAGAACCCTCTACAGGAGATCCTTCCTGTCCACAGCTAGAACCCTCTGCAGGAGATCCTTCCTGTCTACAGCTAGAACCCTCTACAGGAGATCCTTCCTGTCTACAGCTAGAACCCTCTACAGGAGATCCTTCCCGTCTACAGCTAGAACCCTCTACAGGAGATCCTTCCTGTCCACAGCTAGAACCTTCTACAGGAGATCCTTCCTGTCCACAGCTAGAACCCTCTACAGGAGATCCTTCCTGTCTACAGCTAGAACCCTCTACAGGAGATCCTTCCCGTCCACAGCTAGAACCCTCTACAGGAGAACCTTCCCGTCCACAGCTAGAACCCTCTACAGGACATCCTGTCTACAGCTAGAACCCTCTACAGGAGATCCTTCCTGTCTTCAGCTAGAACCCTCTACAGGAGATCCTTCCTGTCCACATCTAGAACCCTCTGCAGGAGATCCTTCCTGTCTACAGCTAGAACCCTCTACAGGAGATCCTTCCTGTCTACAGCTAGAACCCTCTACAGGAGATCCTTCCTGTCTACGGCTAGAACCCTCTACAGGAGATCCTTCCTGTCTACGGCTAGAACCCTCTACAGGAGATCCTTCCTGTCCACAGCTAGAACCCTCTACAGGAGATCCTTCCCGTCCACAGCTAGAACCCTCTACAGGAGATCCTTCCTGTCTACAGCTAGAACCCTCTACAGGAGATCCTTCCTGTCCACAGCTAGAACCATCTACAGGAGATCCTTCCTGTCTACAGCTAGAACCCGCTACAGGAGATCCTTCCTGTCCACAGCTAGACCCTCTACAGGAGATCCTTCCTGTCTACGGCTAGAACCCTCTACAGGAGATCCTTCCTGTCTACGGCTAGAACCCTCTACAGGAGATCCTTCCTGTCCACATCTAGAACCCTCTGCAGGAGATCCTTCCTGTCTACAGCTAGAACCCTCTACAGGAGATCCTTCCTGTCCACAGCTAGAACCCTCTACAGGAGATCCTTCCCGTCCACAGCTAGAACCCTCTACAGGAGATCCTTCCCGTCCACAGCTAGCACCCTCTACGGGAGATCCTTCCCGTCCACAGCTAGAACCTTCTACAGGAGATCCTTCCCGTCCACAGCTAGAACCCTCTACAGGAGATCCTTCCCGTCCACAGCTAGAACCCTCTACAGGAGATCCTTCCTGTCTTCAGCTAGAACCCTCTACAGGAGATCCTTCCTGTCCACAGCTAGAACCCTCTGCAGGAGATCCTTCCTGTCTACAGCTAGAACCCTCTACGGGAGATCCTTCCCGTCCACAGCTAGAACCCTCTACAGGAGATCCTTCCCGTCCACAGCTAGAACCCTCTACAGGAGATCCTTCCTGTCCACATCTAGAACCTTCTGCAGGAGATCCTTCCTGTCTACAGCTAGAACCCTCTACAGGAGATCCTTCCTGTCTACGGCTAGAACCCTCTACAGGAGATCCTTCCTGTCCACAACTAGAACCCTCTACAGGAGATCCTTCCTGTCTACAGCTAGAACCCTCTACAGGAGATCCTTCCTGTCTACAGCTAGAACCCTCTACAGGAGATCCTTCCCGTCCACAGCTAGAACCCTCTACAGGAGATCCTTCCTGTCTACAGCTAGAACCCTCTACAGGAGATCCTTCCTGTCTACAGCTAGAACCCTCTACAGGAGATCCTTCCTGTCTACAGTTAGAACCCTCTAGAATGAATCTGTGTAGAAACACTGAGGTACTACAACATCTTATTCAACTTCAGGGTTCTTAACGTCTGATTATTCTGAACTGAACATTATAATTTTAAAAGATTGTAATTTTCAGCTGATTATTTGTTTATTAAACATGAATCTCATGTTAATAAACTTGATTATAGATGTTTTTCTGTAATTGGACCAGGAAGAAGTTAAGTGGTTGTTAAGTGGTTGTTAAGTGGTTTTTACTCACAGGCAGGAACTGTGCAGTCCCTTGTGTTGTGGTACAATCTGTGAAACTGTCTTCGACACTGTGGTTTGAAGTACAAAGGACCTGAGGACATAAAAAGACTAATGTTACTCAGGACTGGGTTCATGCAGCAGAAATCAGCTGAACACAGTCAACATGTAAGAGTTTAATCCCAACAGGTCCAATAACGCATCAGGGATCGATTTACACATTAAAGTATATAATTTACAGGTTAAAGTACTTTATTTTCACATTAAAGTACTTGATTTACATGTTAAAGTACTTTATTTACACATGGAAGTACTCGGATATGTTAAAGAAATGAAATGACTTGTTTAAACATCAACATTTAAAGGTCCTGTTTGCCTTAGAGAGACTGAACTTGAGTTTAGACAGAAAGACATTCAGGTAGAAACAGGAAACCATCATGTTTAGGTCTGAATGAAGGTTCTTCTCAGTGCAGATGTGGAACCTCACTGCAGAACCACATTACAGAGACCAAACAGAAACTCAGAAAAGGAATGAAGATTATTTTGTTGCTGTCACACCAACATGTCTGACATGTTTCTGTTTTATAATAAGAACTATTGTTACTTCACTTTGACAGCTGACATTCAAAGTTGAAGGAATTTGAAGGTGAGGAACTCCACCTAGAACCAGAAGGAGCTAGATGCTGTTCATACCTGTCAGGTGTGCGATGAACTTTTCCTTATGTTTCGGATCTCTGGGGAAACCATCTGAAAGAACATAATGTATGAGTCGGGATTTGGACCACTTTACTTTGACATGTCTCAAACAGATCAGGTGTATCTTCGATGGACATCAGAAATACTTCAGTATTTTTATGTTCTTCACCATTAAACAGAAGAAACTGAAGATGTACTACGATAAGAAGTACTGCAGCTAAATGTTACTGTGAATCTGCATGTTCACAGATTCTCTTACAACAGAGTAAAGAACTTCTAATAGTACTTTACAGTTACTTTCAAACATGGAAGCAGGAACAGATGATGGAGATGTTCTCCATCTGCCTCCAAATACTTCCAGTGACAGAGGAACGTCATGAAGAGACGCCGTGTGACCTGATTCAGTTTGAACAACATGACTGTAAAGATGCACAACAGAATCACTTAGTTCTCCTCAGACCCAAAAGGATGTTCTGAATCAGCAAAGGAACAAACACCATCATCACCATGAGACAACAAATCAGAATCACTATCAAAGACTCTGTCAGTCAGGATCAGCACCCTGGACAGAGATGACAGCCTTCACACATGTGGACATCATGCTCCTGACATGTCATCAGACGTCAGGTGAACAGCTGAAAGGTTCCTACTGCTCAGCGCAGTAACGTTCCTCTGACGGAAAACCAAGACTCCTGTGTTCCTGTGAGCTGCACGTCCAACCATCAGATGATCAGGTTCTAAAATCTTCATCAGAAAGCTGCTTTAGATTTGATACAATATGTAGTTTAGTTCCTTAGTTCCCCGTCACTTTTTACAGAGAACCTTTCAAATGTTCCGGTGGGTCTTAAACTATCTGAATGTTCACAGACCTGCACGTGCGGCTTCTGCTTTTTATATGTACTTAAATAGAAGGTTCTAAAGAAAAAAAAAGTTCTACAAAAAGTAGAGTCTTACTGAAGGTTCTAAAGAAAAAGTTCTTCAGAAAGTTCTACTAGAAAAGCACTCAGAGATCACAGACCTCCACCAAGTGGACATGTTATAAGTACTATGTCCATATCCTTAAAAACCTTCCTGGATCAAGACGGTAATCCGGATCAGTTCTTCCGGACGGGCGGACGGACGGGCGGGCGGGCGGCGGACGGACGGACAGACGGGCGGCGGACGGGCGGACGGACGGACGGGCGGCGGACGGGCAGGCGGGCGGACGGACGGACGGCCCCTGATGAAAACATTACCTCCTTGGCAGAGGTAATAAAGTTCTACAAAAAGTAGAGAGAAAAAAGTTCTTCAGAAAGTTCTAACAAAAAGAAAGTTCTATACAAAGTTCTAAAGAAAGTTTAGAAAGAAAGGTTCTATTGAAGGTTTGTTCTGCAGTGATACATCAGTGCTGCTGTTTTTGGAGCTCAGAACCCTAAAACAAGTTCTCCCATTGATGGAGGATTCTCTCAGATTTTAGATTTAATCCGAATTAAAGGCTCATTTCAAACTTTAACCTACTTCTTGAATTGTTATTAGAACCTTTATTTATCCTGAGAACAACGCCTCTAACGTTCAGCAGGTCACCGGTACTCACCGTGGTTCGACCTGCCCGTCCTCTTCTGGGCTTTCCCTCCGTGTCCGGTGAACCCACCGACAGGTCCCATCAGGTTGCGGCCGCCCCCGCGCTCCTCAGCCCGGGTACCGGAGCCCCGGTGTCGGGTCGCAGCGTCCATCAGCAGCACCAGGAGGAGGAGGATGAGGAGGAAAGCGGGCAGGACCGGGAGCCGCGGGAGCAGCATCACCGTGGATCTGCAGGGACTCAAGAAGAGATCTGCAAATTCAGGTCTGATAGACCTCCTTCTGTTCCAGATACCTCATCACACATCACGAGATAAAACTTTTCAATTGATCAAGACTTTCAATCTATTATCAAAGTAAAATTAACACAGTGCGTTATATCCCGGTTTTAACCAGACCTTCAGGATCTGGGTTCTAACAGATACAGTTTTATCTCCAGACCTTCAGGATCTGGGTTCTAACAGATACAGTTTTATCTCCAGACCTTCAGGATCAGGGTTCTAACAGACACAGTTTTATCTCCGGACCTTCAGGACCTGGGTTCTAACAGATACAGTTTTACCTCCAGACCTTCAGGATCTGGGTTCTAACAGACACAGTTTTATCTCCAGACCTTCAGGACCTGGGTTCTAACAGATACAGTTTTACCTCCAGACCTTCAGGATCTGGGTTCTAACAGACACAGTTTTATCTCCGGACCTTCAGGATCTGGGTTCTAACAGATACAGTTTTATCTTCAGGATCTGGGTTCTAAGAGATACAGTTTTATACCTTCAGGATCTGGGTTCTAACAGATACAGTTTTATCTCCAGACCTTCAGGATCTGGGTTCTAACAGATACAGTTTTATCTCCGGACCTTCAGGATCTGGGTTCTAACAGATACAGTTTTATCTCCGGACCTTCAGGATCTGGGTTCTAACAGATACAGTTTTATCTCCAGACCTTCAGGATCTGGGTTCTAACAGATACAGTTTTATCTCCGGACCTTCAGGATCTGGGTTCTAACAGATACAGTTTTATACCTTCAGGATCTGGGTTCTAACAGATACAGTTTTATCTCCGGACCTTCAGGATCTGGGTTCTAACAGATACAGTTTTATCTCCAGACCTTCAGGATCTGGGTTCTAACAGATACAGTTTTATACCTTCAGGATCTGGGTTCTAACAGATACAGTTTTATCTCCAGACCTTCAGGATCTGGGTTCTAACAGATACAGTTTTATCTCCAGACCTTCAGGATCTGGGTTCTAACAGATACAGTTGTATCTCCGGACCTTCAGGACCTGGGTTCTAACAGATACAGTTTTATCTCCGGATCTTCAGGATCTGGGTTCTAACAGCTACAGTTTTATCTCCAGACCTTCAGGATCTGGGTTCTACCAGATACAGTTTTATCTCCGGACCTTCAGGATCTGGGTTCTAACAGACACAGTTTTATCTCCGGACCTTCAGGATCTGGGTTCTAACATACACAGTTTTATCTCCGGACCTTCAGGACCTGGGTTCTAACAGATACAGTTTTCTACCTTCAGGATCTGGGTTCTAACAGACACAGTTTTATACCTTCAGGATCTGGGTTCTAACAGATACAGTTTTATCTCCGGACCTTCAGGATCTGGGTTCTAACAGATACAGTTTTATCTCCGAACCTTCAGGATCTGGGTTCTAACAGATACAGTTTTATCTCCGAACCTTCAGGACCTGGGTTCTAACAGATACAGTTTTATCTCCAGACCTTCAGGATCTGGGTTCTAACATACACAGTTTTACCTCCAGACCTTCAGGATCTGGGTTCTAACAGACACAGTTTTATCTCCGAACCTTCAGGATCTGGGTTCTAACAGACACAGTTTTATCTCCGGACCTTCAGGATCTGGGTTCTAACAGATACAGTTTTATCTCCGGACCTTCAGGATCTGGGTTCTAACAGATACAGTTTTATCTCTTCAGGATCTGGGTTCTAACAGATACAGTTTTATACCTTCAGGATCTGGGTTCTAACAGATACAGTTTTATCTCCAGACCTTCAGGACCTGGGTTCTAACAGATACAGTTTTATCTCCGGACCTTCAGGATCTGGGTTCTAACATACACAGTTTTATCTCCGGACCTTCAGGATCTGGGTTCTAACAGATAAAGTTTTATCTCCGGACCTTCAGGATCTGGGTTCTAACAGATACAGTTTTATACCTTCAGGATCTGGGTTCTAACAGATACAGTTTTATACCTTCAGGATCTGGGTTCTAACAGATACAGTTTTATCTCCAGACCTTCAGGATCTGGGTTCTAACAGATACAGTTGTATCTCCGGACCTTCAGGATCTGGGTTCTAACAGACACAGTTTTATCTCCGGACCTTCAGGACCTGGGTTCTAACAGATACAGTTTTATCTCTGGACCTTCAGGATCTGGGTTCTAACAGATACAGTTTTATCTCCGGACCTTCAGGATCTGGGTTCTAACAGATACAGTTGTATCTCCGGACCTTCAGGATCTGGGTTCTAACAGATACAGTTTTATCTCCAGACCTTCAGGATCTGGGTTCTAACAGATACAGTTTTATACCTTCAGGTTCTGGGTTCTAACAGATACAGTTTTATCTCCAGACCTTCAGGATCTGGGTTCTAACAGATACAGTTTTATCTCCGGACCTTCAGGATCTGGGTTCTAATAGATACAGTTTTATCTCCAGACCTTCAGGATTTGGGTTCTAACAGATACAGTTTTATACCTTCAGGATCTGGGTTCTAACAGATACAGTTTTATCTCTGGACCTTCAGGACCTGGGTTCTAACAGACACAGTTTTATCTCCAGACCTTCAGGACCTGGGTTCTAACAGACACAGTTTTATCTCCAGACCTTCAGGATCTGGGTTCTAACAGATACAGTTTTATCTCCGGACCTTCAGGACCTGGGTTCTAACAGACACAGTTTTATCTCCAGACCTTCAGGATCTGGGTTCTAACAGATACAGTTTTATCTCCGGACCTTCAGGATCTGGGTTCTAACAGATACAGTTTTATACCTTCAGGATCTGGGTTCTAACAGATACAGTTTTATCTCCAGACCTTCAGGATCTGGGTTCTAACAGATACAGTTTTATCTCCAGACCTTCAGGATCTGGGTTCTAACAGATACAGTTTTATCTCCGGACCTTCAGGATCTGGGTTCTAACAGATACAGTTTTATACCTTCAGGATCTGGGTTCTAACAGATACAGTTTTATCTCCGGACCTTCAGGATCTGGGTTCTAACAGATACAGTTTTATCTCCGGACCTTCAGGATCTGGGTTCTAACAGATACAGTTTTATACCTTCAGGATCTGGGTTCTAACAGATACAGTTTTATCTCCAGACCTTCAGGATCTGGGTTCTAACAGATACAGTTTTATCTCCGGACCTTCAGGATCTGGGTTCTAACAGATACAGGTTTATATCCGGACCTTCAGGACCTGGGTTCTAACAGATACAGTTTTAGACCTTCAGGATCTGGGTTCTAACAGATACAGTTTTATACCTTCAGGATCTGGGTTCTAACAGATACAGTTTTATCTCCAGACCTTCAGGATCTGGGTTCTAACAGATACAGTTTTATCTCCGGACCTTCAGGATCTGGGTTCTAACAGATACAGTTTTATCTCCAGACCTTCAGGATCTGGATTCTAACAGATACAGTTTTATACCTTCAGGATCTGGGTTCTAACAGATACAGTTTTATACCTTCAGGATCTGGGTTCTAACAGATACAGTTTTATCTCCAGACCTTCAGGATCTGGGTTCTAACAGATACAGTTGTATCTCCGGACCTTCAGGATCTGGGTTCTAACAGACACAGTTTTATCTCCGGACCTTCAGGACCTGGGTTCTAACAGATACAGTTTTATCTCTGGACCTTCAGGATCTGGGTTCTAACAGATACAGTTTTATCTCCAGACCTTCAGGATCTGGGTTCTAACAGATACAGTTTTATCTCCGGACCTTCAGGATCTGGGTTCTAACAGATACAGTTTTATACCTTCAGGATCTGGGTTCTAACAGATACAGTTTTATCTCCAGACCTTCAGGATCTGGGTTCTAACAGATACAGTTGTATCTCCGGACCTTCAGGATCTGGGTTCTAACAGATACAGTTTTATCTCCAGACCTTCAGGATCTGGGTTCTAACAGATACAGTTTTATACCTTCAGGATCTGGGTTCTAACAGATACAGTTTTATCTCCAGACCTTCAGGATCTGGGTTCTAACAGATACAGTTTTATCTCCAGACCTTCAGGATCTGGGTTCTAACAGACACAGTTTTATCTCCAGACCTTCAGGATCTGGGTTCTAACAGATACAGTTTTATACCTTCAGGATCTGGGTTCTAACAGATACAGTTTTATCTCCAGACCTTCAGGATCTGGGTTCTAACAGATACAGTTTTATCTCCAGACCTTCAGGATCTGGGTTCTAACAGATACAGTTTTATCTCCGGACCTTCAGGATCAGGGTTCTAACAGATACAGTTTTATCTCCAGACCTTCAGGATCTGGGTTCTAACAGATACAGTTTTATCTCTGGACCTTCAGGATCTGGGTTCTAACAGATACAGTTTTATCTCCGGACCTTCAGGATCTGGGTTCTAACAGATACAGTTGTATCTCCGGACCTTCAGGATCTGGGTTCTAACAGATACAGTTTTATACCTTCAGGATCTGGGTTCTAACAGATACAGTTGTATCTCCGGACCTTCAGGATCTGGGTTCTAACAGATACAGTTGTATCTCCGGACCTTCAGGATCTGGGTTCTAACAGATACAGTTTTATACCTTCAGGATCTGGGTTCTAACAGATACAGTTTTATCTCCAGACCTTCAGGATCTGGGTTCTAACAGATACAGTTTTATACCTTCAGGATCTGGGTTCTAACAGATACAGTTTTATCTCCAGACCTTCAGGATCTGGGTTCTAACAGATACAGTTTTATCTCCGGACCTTCAGGATCTGGGTTCTAACAGATACAGTTTTATACCTTCAGGATCTGGGTTCTAACAGATACAGTTTTATCTCCAGACCTTCAGGATCTGGGTTCTAACAGATACAGTTTTATCTCCGGACCTTCAGGATCTGGGTTCTAACAGATACAGTTCTATCTCCAGACCTTCAGGATCTGGGTTCTAACAGATACAGTTGTATCTCCGGACCTTCAGGATCTGGGTTCTAACAGATACAGTTTTATACCTTCAGGATCTGGGTTCTAACAGATACAGTTTTATACCTTCAGGATCTGGGTTCTAACAGATACAGTTTTATCTCCAGACCTTCAGGATCTGGGTTCTAACAGATACAGTTTTATCTCCGGACCTTCAGGATCTGGGTTCTAACAGATACAGTTTTATCTCCAGACCTTCAGGATCTGGGTTCTAACAGATACAGTTTTATCTCCGGACCTTCAGGACCTGGGTTCTAACAGACACAGTTTTATCTCCAGACCTTCAGGACCTGGGTTCTAACAGACACAGTTTTATCTCCAGACCTTCAGGACCTGGGTTCTAACAGATACAGTTTTATCCCTTCAGGATCTGGGTTCTAACAGATACAGTTGTATCTCCGGACCTTCAGGATCTGGGTTCTAACAGATACAGTTGTATCTCCGGACCTTCAGGATCTGGGTTCTAAGAGATACAGTTTTATACCTTCAGGATCTGGGTTCTAACAGATACAGTTTTATCTCCAGACCTTCAGGATCTGGGTTCTAACAGATACAGTTGTATCTCCGGACCTTCAGGATCTGGGTTCTAACAGATACAGTTTTATACCTTCAGGATCTGGGTTCTAACAGACACAGTTTTATCTCCGGACCTTCAGGACCTGGGTTCTAACAGATACAGTTTTATCTCCAGACCTTCAGGATCTGGGTTCTAACAGATACAGTTTTATCTCCGGACCTTCAGGATCTGGGTTCTAACAGATACAGTTTTATCTCCAGACCTTCAGGATCTGGGTTCTAACAGACACAGTTTTATCTCCAGACCTTCAGGATCTGGGTTCTAACAGATACAGTTTTATCTCCAGACCTTCAGGATCTGGATTCTAACAGATACAGTTTTATCTCCAGACCTTCAGGATCTGGGTTCTAACAGATACAGTTTTATCTCCAGACCTTCAGGATCTGGGTTCTAACAGATACAGTTTTATCTCCAGACCTTCAGGATCTGGATTCTAACAGATACAGTTTTATACCTTCAGGATCTGGGTTCTAACAGATACAGTTTTATCTCCAGACCTTCAGGATCTGGGTTCTAACAGATACAGTTTTATCTCCAGACCTTCAGGATCTGGGTTCTAACAGATACAGTTTTATCTCCAGACCTTCAGGATCTGGGTTCTAACAGATACAGTTTTATACCTTCAGGATCTGGGTTCTAACAGATACAGTTTTATCTCCAGACCTTCAGGATCTGGGTTCTAACAGATACAGTTTTATCTCCAGACCTTCAGGATCTGGGTTCTAACAGATACAGTTTTATACCTTCAGGATCTGGGTTCTAACAGATACAGTTTTATCTCCAGACCTTCAGGATCTGGGTTCTAACAGATACAGTTTTATCTCCGGACCTTCAGGATCTGGGTTCTAACAGATACAGTTTTATACCTTCAGGATCTGGGTTCTAACAGATACAGTTTTATCTCCAGACCTTCAGGATCTGGGTTCTAACAGATACAGTTTTATCTCCAGACCTTCAGGATCTGGGTTCTAACAGATACAGTTTTATCTCCGGACCTTCAGGACCTGGGTTCTAACAGACACAGTTTTATCTCCAGACCTTCAGGACCTGGGTTCTAACAGACACAGTTTTATCTCCGGACCTTCAGGATCTGGGTTCTAACAGATACAGTTTTATCTCCAGACCTTCAGGACCTGGGTTCTAACAGATACAGTTTTATCTCCAGACCTTCAGGACCTGGGTTCTAACAGACACAGTTTTATCTCCGGACCTTCAGGACCTGTTTTTTTTTAAGAGTTTCCAGCAGAAGTTTGTATGTAACATTGGGACTCACCGGTCTACAGTTTTCTCAGGTGTGTTTTCCTGCTTCGCACCTCCTACCGCTCGGGTTCTCGGAGCGGCTCGGTGCGCCTCGTCTCCCTGCCGAACCGCTCTCTGATCCCGGATCTATTTCCCGGCTCGTACCGACGAGAGACAACGTGAACTTGTAGCTTCCTCTTGGGTCTCGTTGAGCTGTTATCCTGGGTTCGTCTTGATCCGAGCCGCGTGCAGAGCAATGTGGTTCGGTGGCATCTTACACAGAAGCGCGGAGCCGGCGGAGCGCGCGGAATGGGTCAAACACCTTCATCATCATCAGCAGCAGCAGCAGCATCATCCATTCATCCTGTTTGAGCCGCGGCAGCTTGTAAACAGGTGAACGGGTTCATGACCCTGATCTGGAACCCAAGTCCGGAGCGGAAACACCTGCAGCTCCAATTGATCAGAACCGATCAGGAAACAATATCACAACACCGCGCGCTCCTTCTGCTCCTCGTTCCTCTGTGGGAATAATCTCCGTCCGCTTTTCTTTCTACGCGCAAAATTCCAGATCACGGAAATGAAGAGGAGGCGGTGTGAGAGTCTGGACCGCGTGCGCGTACGAACCGCGCACGGCTGAAGACTGACGGCAGTGCAGCACTCCCTCTCTGCGGAGGGACAGAAGAATACTGCTTTTGATCATCTGGATTAGGCTCGAAATGTGCGCTGGTCCAGGTCTATCTCAAGATCAGTTGAGGAACCTGAAGGGTGTATAGCTACTTCACCAGGTTAGGGTGAATCAGTGTGACGTCAGAGACGGACGGCGCTTTTAATGGTGTTTCTCTTCTTTCTGGGTTTTTCTTCTTGACCTCGGCGCTTTGGAGTTAAAGACCTTTAAAAATGTCTGAGTTCTGAAGGAGATCCTCAATCTTTCTTTGATGACGTGCATGACAGGCCTAAGGAAAGGGCGCGCGCGCGCGGTTTTTCACCCAAACCAAGAAGAAACTGTAATGTTTTGGCGTATTGTTCAGGCTGGAGAACTAAGTGATGATTATTTAGAATACTTAAACAGTGTGACACAGCATGAGTTCACCTTCAGTCCAGAAGAAAACAAGCTGAAAACCCAGAAGTGAAGCATGATGAACAGCCTGAGGCTTCACTCAGCTGCGTGTTTATATGAATGATGGTCTGTTCCACCCTTATTTGTTCATCTGCTCTATCAGATTAGAACTAACTCAGCTGAACCGAAGATCCATATGTGTGTTTGTGTTGGACTTTTCATGTAAACTATCTGCACATTTCAGTCATAGAAAGATTATCTACCGTGACTTAAGCGGGGGACTGCAGGTCATACGTGTGTGTGTATTCATGCTGTTTAAACATGTATTATACAGGGAGAGCCTGTAGGAATAGCAGCCTGTATCCAAGAGAAGAGACTGTTTATTCATGCAGGTCTCTGTGTTCATATCCAGACCTGCACCACAACGCTGCAGGATTTCCTACATGCCCGGCTTTGGAATGTCTCCAGGAACCTCTGACAAACTCTCTGTAGAACCTTTTTTTTCTTTCAGCACACTTTGAGACTTTTGGACCTCTGTGACACATCAGAAGGTCCAACTCCCAAGAAGTAGATTTCAAACACTAATGTGAGAGTTTGAAGTCGCTCCATAACATCTTCATGTGCCTGGAATCTCCTAAAAAACATTCATAAAAACATCCCATTTTGTTACAGCTGCTAGAACTTATGATGCAGAACCTTCAGTGTATATCCAGAAACCAGGCCCATAACTCAAATATCATTAAAACATCATTTTCAGAAGACAGTATCTCCAAAACCAAGACCTCGTCTGAAAGGTCACATGACAACCGGCACAAATCTTTAACCTCCCAAATTTAACCAGAAATAAATTAAAAGAAAAAGTTCTGGAACCCCTTCAGGAACACAACCAACCACCATCGTGCTCATGGAACGTTCTTCAAAATCCTGGAAAACTCCACATCTGTTTTCAGTTCATTTCCTTTAAACCACATAAAGCTCAAAATGTACAAACACAAAATCATCAGGATTCACAATCTTCAGAATCCTAAGACCACAACCAGAATGTTTTAGACCCTGGAATACTGAAGGACTCTGATTCAAGAGCAACAAACTGTGAAAACTCCCAGAAGATCTACATCTCTACAGCTTTCTTAGAAAACCTTTGAAGAACTTGGAGATTCTTCTCCGATATCCTGAAACACTGAAGGACAAGACGCAGAGCAGAACTGATAGTTTGGAAGCAAACAGAAGGAGACTGTGGTCTTACAGGAGGTCAGGTGGACCTCCTCGTCCAACACTTTCTAATATTCAGGACACGATCTTCAATCCAAAACCAGAAACCCTGTCTGTTATGTAAAGACATGATGAAGGGCAGCAGACGTTCTCAGTCAGTCAGACACCAGCGAGGTCAAAGGTGAAATCAAGGTGGACAAATAGGTCAGGGTCTTGGTTTTCACAACGGTTCTGAAAAGGCCACAAAGTTCCTTCAGTCTGTGGTCGGGACCGATGGAGAACATACATCATACAAGCTGGAAGAGAAGCAGAAGCTGTGGAGAACATGATAGAAGAACAGGTGAGGAACATGATGCAGGTGAGTGTAACTACAGATTCAGATCATGATCTGTTGATCTGTTAACTTCAGGTTCATGGAGATCTTTTAGAACACAGAGTGAGCGTCTCTGGCTGATCTGTGTCAGATTTCTTTCAGAGGGTTGAAGAAACATTTCAACATTTCAGGAATGTTTCAGGGAGATTGGAGATGAACCCTGGAGGTTAAGACAATGGATGTAATCTGTAATCCCTCAGCTACACGTGGCTCATAACACTCTGCTCAAGTTCTTTAGAAGAACTGTTGCTGTGTTCCTGAATGTTCTCCTAAACCCTGAAACCACCCAGAGGTTCTCAATCCTCCAGGAAAAACTGCAGACAGAGACCGGTGAGTTGGATGTTTGTACTGACTGTAATGACTCAGAGCATCAAAGCATCAGGTCGACCACCGCAGGTCAGGAACACTCGGATTAGGACACTCGTCTCTTTTATAATCCATAAAAATGACAAATACATCAAGCAAGACTTGAACATGTTACTGCAACATGACGTCAGAATAAAGACAAACACAACCAGCGAAGGTTTTGGCTCAAAAATCAGACAATCCTAAACTTCAGAGACTTTCTGATGACACACATTCAAACGCTGCCAGGGGTCAAAGGTCACACAAGGTCGTGGTAAACTATGTGCTTAACGAGATCTGGGGCTCAAGAGACACCCAAATATTTCCAGTCTAAACAATGACAGCTCTATAAATCTGGTTCCACTTCCATAACCACTGACGCCAAACTGTTCCTTTCTTCTTCAGTCCCCACAGATCTGAAATCTGAAAACCAAACATGAACTCATAGAAGTTCCTTCAGCCAGCAGGCGCACGTTCTGCCTTTAGACCCGCCTAATAAAACCAATAAGAACCCGTAAATAAGATGTTGCAAGAGTCCATCACCAAATCTGGAGCACAAACAGAATAACACCAGGACCGACACACAGCTGCAGCTTCATGACAATAAAGATGTTTGACCCGATTCAGATACGACCAGAATGCTGCAGGAAGTGAGAAGAACAACCTCTTAGAACATTTAGAACGTCTTCAAAATCTATAAAACATCTTCCAACTATGTCATCTCAAAATGTTTAATAAAGTTTTATTCCAGAAGATGTTTGAACCACTGAACATGTTCTAACAACAGAACCGAGAGTCCAGTGGAACCCGGACATGCTCTAACAACAGAACCGAGAGTCCAGCGGAACCCGAACATGTTCTAACGACAGAACCGAGAGTCCAGAGGAACCCGAACATGTTCTAACAACAGAACTGAGAGTCCAGTGGAACCTGAATATGTTCTAACAACAGAACCGAGAGTCCAGTGGAACCCGAACATGTTCTAACAACAGAACCGAGAGTCAAGTGGAACCAGAACATGCTCTAACAACAGAACCGAGAGTCCAGTGGAACCCGAATAGTTCTGAAGGTTAGAGGTGGATGATAACACCACCCAGAGTTCTGAAGGTTAGAGGGGGAGGAGAACACCACCCAGAGTTCTGAAGGTTAGAGGGGGAGGAGAACACCACCCAGAGTTCTGAAGGTTAGAGGGGGAGGAGAACACCACCCAGGTGGAGGAGAACACCACCCAGAGTTCTAAAGGTAAGAGGTGGAGGAGAACACCACCCAGAGTTCTAAAGGATAGAGGGGGAGGAGAACACC
>SSNP01000231.1:240639-266616 GCA_006937955.1 Pachypanchax playfairii
CCCGAACATGTTCTAACAACAGAACTGAGAGTCCAGTGGAACCCGAACATGCTCTAACAACAGAACCGAGAGTCCAGTGGAACCCGGACATGCTCTAACGACAGAACCGAGAGTCCAGTGGAACCCGAACATGTTCTAACGACAGAACCGAGAGTCCAGTGGAACCCGAACATGTTCTAACGACAGAACCGAGAGTCCAGTGGAACCCGAACATGCTCTAACGACAGAACCGAGAGTCCAGTGGAACCCGGACATGCTCTAACGACAGAACCGAGAGTCCAGTGGAACCCGAACATGCTCTAACGACAGAACCGAGAGTCCAGTGGAACCCGAACATGTTCTAACAACAGAACCGAGACTCCAGCGGAACCCGAACATGCTCTAACGACAGAACCGAGAGTCCAGCGGAACCCGAACATGTTCTAACGACAGAACCGAGAGTCCAGCGGAACCCGAACATGTTCTAACGACAGAACCGAGAGTCCAGCGGAACCCGAACATGCTCTAACGACAGAACCGAGAGTCCAGCGGAACCCGAACATGTTCTAACGACAGAACCGAGAGTCCAGCGGAACCCGGACATGTTCTAACGACAGAACCGAGACTCCAGCGGAACCCGGACATGCTCTAACGACAGAACCGAGAGTCCAGCGGAACCCGAACATGTTCTAACGACAGAACCGAGAGTCCAGCGGAACCCGGACATGCTCTAACAACAGAACCGAGAGTCCAGCGGAACCCGGACATGCTCTAACAACAGAACCGAGAGTCCAGCGGAACCCGGACATGTTCTAACAACAGAACCGAGAGTCCAGTGGAACCCGAACATGTTCTAACAACAGAACCGAGAGTCCAGTGAAACCCGAACATGCTCTAACAACAGAACCGAGAGTCCAGTGGAACCTGGACATGTTCTAACAACAGAACCGAGAGTCCAGTGGAACCCGAACATGCTCTAACAACAGAACTGAGAGTCCAGTGGAACCTGAATATGTTCTAACAACAGAACCGAGAGTCCAGTGGAACCCGAACATGTTCTAACAAAACCGAGAGTCCAGTGAAACCCGAACATGCTCTAACAACAGAACCGAGAGTCCAGTGGAACCCGAACATGCTCTAACAACAGAACTGAGAGTCCAGTGGAACCTGAATATGTTCTAACAACAGAACCGAGAGTCCAGTGGAACCCGAACATGCTCTAACAACAGAACCGAGAGTCCAGCGGAACCCGGACATGTTCTAACAACAGAACCGAGAGTCCAGCGGAACCCGGACAAGTTCTAACAACAGAACCGAGAGTCCAGTGGAACCCGAACATGTTCTAACAACAGAACTGAGAGTCCAGTGGAACCTGAATATGTTCTAACAACAGAACCGAGAGTCCAGTGGAACCCGAACATGTTCTAACAAAACCGAGAGTCCAGTGAAACCCGAACATGCTCTAACAACAGAACCGAGAGTCCAGTGGAACCCGAACATGCTCTAACAACAGAACTGAGAGTCCAGTGGAACCTGAATATGTTCTAACAACAGAACCGAGAGTCCAGTGGAACCCGAACATGCTCTAACGACAGAACCGAGAGTCCAGTGGAACCTGAACATGTTCTAACGACAGAACCGAGAGTCCAGTGGAACCCGAACATGTTCTAACAACAGAACCGAGAGTCCAGTGGAACCCGAACATGTTCTAACAACAGAACCGAGAGTCAAGTGGAACCAGAACATGCTCTAACAACAGAACCGAGAGTCCAGTGGAACCCGAATAGTTCTGAAGGTTAGAGGTGGAGGAGAACACCACCCAGAGTTCTGAAGGTTAGAGGGGGAGGAGAACACCACCCAGAGTTCTGAAGGTTAGAGGGGGAGGAGAACACCGCCCAGAGTTCTGAAGGTTAGAGGGGGAGGAGAACACCGCCCAGAGTTCTGAAGGTTAGAGGGGGAGGAGAACACCACCCAGAGTTCTGAAGGTTAGAGGGGGAGGAGAACACCACCCAGAGTTCTAAAGGTTAGAGGTGGAGGAGAACACCACCCAGAGTTCTGAAGGTTAGAGGTGGAGGAGAACACCACCCAGAGTTCTGAAGGTTAGAGGTGGATGAGAACACCACCCAGAGTTCTGAAGGTTAGAGGTGGATGAGAACACCACCCAGAGTTCTAAAGGTTAGAGGTGGAGGAGAACACCACCCAGAGTTCTAAAGGTTAGAGGTGGAGGAGAACACCACCCAGAGTTCTAAAGGTAAGAGGTGGAGGAGAACACCACCCAGAGTTCTAAAGGTTAGAGGTGGAGGAGAACACCACCCAGAGTTCTAAAGGTTAGAGGTGGATGAGAACACCACCCAGAGTTCTGAAGGTTAGAGGGGGAGGAGAACACCACCCAGAGTTCTAAAGGTTAGAGGTGGAGGAGAACACCACCCAGAGTTCTGAAGGTTAGAGGTGGATGAGAACACCACCCAGAGTTCTGAAGGTTAGAGGGGGAGGAGAACACCACCCAGAGTTCTGAAGGTTAGAGGGGGAGGAGAACACCGCCCAGAGTTCTGAAGGTTAGAGGTGGAGGAGAACACCACCCAGAGTTCTAAAGGTTAGAGGTGGAGGAGAACACCACCCAGAGTTCTGAAGGTTAGAGGGGGAGGAGAACACCACCCAGAGTTCTGAAGGTTAGAGGGGGAGGAGAACACCACCCAGGTGGAGGAGAACACCACCCAGAGTTCTAAAGGTAAGAGGGGGAGGAGAACACCACCCAGAGTTCTGAAGGTTAGAGGGGGAGGAGAACACCACCCAGAGTTCTGAAGGTTAGAGGTGGAGGAGAACACCACCCAGAGTTCTGAAGGTTAGAGGTGGATGAGAACACCACCCAGAGTTCTGAAGGTTAGAGGTGGAGGAGAACACCACCCAGAGTTCTGAAGGTTAGAGGTGGATGAGAACACCACCCAGAGATGAAAAGTAGTGACTGCACCCTGAAACAAAAGGAACAATCCTTTCTTCAGGTTCTGTCGTGTTCCATCTGGTCCTGAATTTGACTAGAATGATTTGACGACTTGAAAAAAATGAATAATGTGACAAATGAAATAAACCTCATAAATAAATCATATTGTATTTATGATGCCGTTAATAATAATAATAACAACAATCATAATAATCCTCCTTAAATAAAACACCCTCTTTATAGAACTGTGTGACGTTACTGTGGATCTCTGATGTCTTCTGGGTCTTTTAACCTCCACAGCTGTTTTAGTTTCCTCCAAACGTTCCTAGAATTTACATAGAATCATGAGTGTTGACTAGTCCCAGAGACCGAGTCTGCTGCTAACGAGTGAATCTAACAGCCTCGACAACGACATGCAGCTCAGATCAGCTGACAGACTCAACAGGAAGGAAAACAACTGAAAAGATTCCAAATGAATTTAAACGTTTGCATGAAATAATGATGCAAAGCAGAAATCCACTGCTGTAAAGTCCTGGTGACTGGCTCCGCAACACAAAACAAGCAGGAAGACAAGAAAATAACTAGAAATACAAATAAATAAACAAATACAGAATTCATTTAGTTCTTTATTGAACTTGGTCAGTTTTCATTATGTTTCTCATTTTCTATTTACATTTAAACTCTCCATTTCTTTTATTTTCTTCTTTCTTCTGCCTCTGAAAACATCCAGTTTCCCTTCTGCTTTTCTTATTCTTTATGTTTTAAAATCATTTTCCACATACACTCATTTTATAGATATATTAAATCTGAACCTCCTACATTTACAATAACAGATTCATCTGCTCTAAACGACACTCTGAAGCAACACAACCCCCCCGTTGCCATCTTTCACAAACTAAAACTTATTTCACCTCTGAAACTGATGCTTGTTAAAATGTAGGTTCAAAATGCTACAAGTAAAAAAAATCAGGTGTCCAGCTGCAAATCTGGTAGAAGCATGAGACAAAATGAAACAGGAGGCATGATTTTCAGAATAAAAGCTGCTAGTTTGATGCTAATAAAAGTATTAGTCCAGTGCAACAAAACATACGACAGAGAATCAACCTTTTAAAAACCTAAAACAAGTAAATATTCAAACTTAAACATGAGAACACTCCAGTGTTACGGAGAGAAATAACTGAATGGCAGTGATAATCACACCTTTATGTTCATTTAGATTCAGATACGAGTCATTCTAAACAGGGTTTCATGAGTTTAAGGTTCCAAAAATGTTTCTGTCCATTAATTCATGGTAAGTATGAAAAGTCTGTTTTTAAAGACATGATAGTATGACATCATATATTGTATGTAAACTGGCTTCAGATTGTTAAATACAACATTTTTAATGACTCTCAAAAAAACTCTCTATATAAACACATGGTTTTTTGCAGCAGTGATTTAATTTGAAGGGAAGCTTTTACATATAACTCATTATTATTGTTTTATTATATATTTAAAATGGGATTTAAAAAAAGGATCTTATCAAGCAAAAAAAACAAAAAAAAAAATCTATTTTGTGTTAAAGTTACAAAAATCTTGAGAGTCTGGCCAGAAACATCAAGAGAAAAGTGCAAAACAGTAAACGGCCTAAACAACGACGAGAGAGAATAAACACACGATAAGCTTATTGTCTTTTATATATTCAGTCCACGTTGAGGAGGAAACCAATGAGGAGTAAATACACGTTTCCTCTTCAGGTTTCAGACGTCTCTGCTCTCATCTTCATCACTGGGTGTGTTTCTTCAGGTAAAACCTTTCAGGTGTGACTCAGTCCAGTGAAGACGATCAACCAGTCTTAAAACATTTAGAAATTATTCTTTAAAATACGTCCATCAAGAAATCTCAACCAACCTCAGGCTCGAGTTGCTGCTGCCTCTTTGTGACTCAGCAACAACCTCCTCGTCTTCCTCCTGCCCTTCAAAGATGGCAGCCATGGGAGAAGCGAAGAGGCCGCAGCGAGCGGCGAAACGCCGGCTGGTGGAGCAGGGAGGAGTGAGGGAGCGAGGTCGCGTGTGGGAGGAGGAAAGGATGAAGAAGGGAGAGGAAGAGGAGGAGGTGAAGAAGAGATGACCTTGTGTCAGATTCTGTTTCCATTCCAACATCATGGACAGCATACAGGGAGATGTAGAAGGTTCTGGAACATCCAGAGTCACTCGAGTGTTCTCCACCATGCGAGAGGGGTGTAGAGGTTCTAACTGGTCTGGTGTAGGACGACGTGACGTCTGGAGGACGGCAGCAGAACGAGTCTGAAGGACACCAAGACGCTCAACAGCAGAGATACGAGAAGAAGAATCTGCTCGACTACCTTTCCTCAACAGGAGAGCCTTAAAGCTCTCACTTCTTGACCTATGACGCCTAAAGGCTGCTGGTCGGTGGGGGTCAGGGGGACTCAGGCTGGACGGGGGGTCAGGGGGACTCAGGCTGGAGGGGGGGTCAGGGGGACTCAGGCTGGACGGGGGGTCAGGGGGACTCAGGCTGGATGGGGGGATAGGGGGACTCAGGCTGGATGGGGGGATAGGGGGACTCTCTCGAGGTGAAGAGGAAGAAGAAGACAATGTGAAATGCAGCGTGTCTTCTCTGAAATCTCTTCTTCCGAGCATCTTCCTCTTTGATCTGAGAAATACAAGAAGTCTGTTATAGTTTCAGGTTTTTCCAGTTTGAGAAGATGTCGGATCTGAACCTGGTGCCTCTTAAAACTCACTAGCTGGAGTCAGTCAGTTCTTAAATATATCTATGTTTAAAGATCCAGGTGCAGCTGTGAATCAGAATCTTCCCTGCTGTGGCTCGTTGACCTTCTCACATCTGAAGTTCTTTAGGTTTCATGTGTTTGGTCTTTAACGATGTTGATCATCTCAATATATATTTATTTAGATAAACAGAAACTCTGGAATAAAAGATCAATTTATCTTTTAGAAATCCTTATAAACTAGAGTCTAGAGTCCAGACCTCCACCCTAATGTGATTTACACATAAAACTCAAGACTCCTACAGCTACTGGATCAGGAGTCTGGGGACAGACTGATGACAGACTGATTATAGACTGATATCTGTCAGGATCTCTGCTGCTGGTGGGTGGTGTGTGGTTTCTCCGTGTGCTTAATTGTCTTGCAGGGCGTGGCAGCAGGTCATCATGGCACGCAGGTGTGGATCATTACCCAGCTCAGGAGAGCTGGGTACTTAAGCAGAGGAGGAACCACAGACAGACGCCAGTTTGTTCCACTAACTTCCCGTGGTACAGAGTGGCCAGAGTGATTTACATGCGAGAGATTATATTAACTGTGACTAACCTGCCTTCTCTTCCTCTGAATTCAGCCCCGTGTCCTGGAGCGTTCCTCCTGTCTTCAGTGCCTCAGCGCGGTCATCTACCCGCCTCTAGTGAGGACTGGCTTCCACGGGTTCTACAGCTCTGTTGCGAGATCACGCGACTAGCTCTTCCCCTCTGGCTCCCTGTCTGTCTCTGGTCTCCTCTGGATCCACGCCTTCCCGGTCAGCGCGCTGCTGTCACCCCTGCTGCAGTCACATCTGCACACACAGCACCTGGACCCGGATCTCCTATTTCCTCTCTGACAGTCTGGATCACCACCCCCGCGGCAGCACCTCCGGATCCCTCCTCACGAGAGTACGGCAATCACGTCACCGTGAGTTTAAAGAGCACGATTCCAGCACACTGCAGCTGGTTTCACAGCCTGTCACTAATCTCTCTCTCTCTCAACCAGGACCGTTCCTGTCCCGCACCAGTTCCCGTCCTGAGTTCTCATCTACAGTTTACGTTATTGTATTGTGGAGCACTGTACATATTAAACACTGTTAACTGACAACTGTTTCTCGCTTGTGTGTTTGGAGTTGGGTCAAACTTGGAGCTCGAAACAAACCCCTGGTAGTATACCATGAAAATATCAGACTGATGATAGACTAATTTTAGACTAATTACAGACTGATGACAGACTGATGATAGACTGATTATAGACTGATGACAGACTGATGACGGATTGATGACAGACTAATTAAAGACTGATATCAGACTGATGATAGACTGATTATAGACTGATGATAGACTGATTATAGACTGATGACAGACTAATTACAGACTGATATCAGACTGATGATAGACTGATTATAGACTGATTATAGACTGATTATAGACTGATGACAGACTAATTACAGACTGATATCAGACTGATGATAGACTGATTATAGACTGATGACAGACTGATTATAGACTGATTATAGACTGATGACAGACTAATTACAGACTGATATCAGACTGATGATAGACTGATTATAGACTGATTATAGACTGATGATAGACTGATGATAGACTGATTATAGATTGATGATAGACTGATGACGGATTGATGACAGACTAATTACAGACTGATGATAGACTGATGACAGACTGATTATAGACTGATTATAGACTGATGACAGACTAATTACAGACTGATATCAGACTGATGATAGACTGATTATAGACTGATTATAGACTAATTACAGACTGATATCAGACTGATGACAGACTGATTATAGACTTATGACAGACTGATTATAGACTGATTATAGACTGATGACAGACTAATTACAGACTGATATCAGACTGATTATAGACTGATGACAGACTGATTATAGACTGATAACAGACTGATGACAGACTGATTACAGACTGATATCAGACTGATTATAGACTGATTATAGACTGATTATAGACTGATGACAGACTAATTACAGACTGATATCAGACTGATTATAGACTGATTATAGACTGATTACAGACTAATTACAGACTGATATCAGACTGATGACAGACTGATTATAGACTGATGACAGACTGATTATAGACTGATTATAGACTGATGACAGACTAATTACAGACTGATATCAGACTGATGATAGACTGATTATAGACTGATTATAGACTGATGACAGACTAATTACAGACTGATAACAGACTGATGATAGACTGATTATAGACTGATGACAGACTGATGACGGATTGATGACAGACTAATTAAAGACTGATATCAGACTGATGACAGACTGATTATAGACTTATGACAGACTGATTATAGACTGATTATAGACTGATGACAGACTAATTACAGACTGATTATAGACTGATTATAGACTGATTATAGACTGATTATAGACTGATGACAGACTAATTACAGTCTGATATCAGACTAATTACAGACTGATATCAGACTAATTGCAGACTGATATCAGACTGATGATAGACTGATTATAGACTTATGACAGACTGATTATAGACTGATTATAGACTGATGACAGACTAATTACAGACTGATATCAGACTGATTATAGACTGATGATAGACTGATTATAGACTGATGACAGACTAATTACAGACTGATGATAGACTGATGACAGACTGATTATAGACTGATATCAGACTGATGACAGACTAATTACAGACTGATATCAGACTGATGATAGACTGATTATAGACTTATGACAGACTGATGACAGACTGATTATAGACTGATGACAGAGTGATTATAGACTGATATCAAACTGATGATAGACTGATTATAGACTGATGACAGACTAATTACAGACTGATATCAGACTGATGATAGACTGATTATAGACTGATGACAGACTGATTATAGACTGATTATAGACTGATGACAGACTAATTACAGACTGATATCAGACTAATTACAGACTGATATCAGACTGATGATAGACTGATTATAGACTGATGACAGACTAATTACAGACTGATATCAGACTGATGATAGACTGATTATAGACTTATGACAGACTGATTATAGACTGATTATAGACTGATGACAGACTAATTACAGACTGATATCAGACTGATGATAGACTGATTATAGACTGAGGACAGACTAATTACAGTCTGATATCAGACTAATTACAGACTGATATCAGACTGATTATAGACTGATGACAGACTGATTATAGACTAATTACAGACTGATATCAGACTGATGATAGACTGATTATAGACTGATGACAGACTGATTATAGACTGATTATAGACTGATGACAGACTAATTACAGACTGATATCAGACTGATGATAGACTGATTATAGACTGATGACAGACTGATTATAGACTGATTATAGACTGATGACAGACTAATTACAGACTGATATCAGACTAATTGCAGACTGATATCAGACTGATGATAGACTGATTATAGACTGATGACAGACTAATTACAGACTGATATCAGACTGATGATAGACTGATTATAGACTGATTATAGACTAATTACAGACTGATATCAGACTGATGACAGACTGATTATAGACTGATGACAGAGTGATTATAGACTGATATCAAACTGATGATAGACTGATTATAGACTGATGACAGACTGATATAGACTGATTATAGACTGATGACAGACTAATTACAGACTGATATCAGACTGATTATAGACTGATGACAGACTAATTACAGACTGATATTAGACTGATGATAGACTGATTATAGACTGATGACAGACTAATTACAGACTGATATTAGACTGATGATAGACTGATTATAGACTGATGACAGACTAATTACAGACTGATATCAGACTGATTATAGACTGATTATAGACTGATGACAGACTAATTACAGACTGATGATAGACTGATTATAGACTGATATCAGACTAATTACAGACTGATATCAGACTAATTACAGACTGATATCAGACTGATGATAGACTGATTATAGACTGATATCAGACTAATTACAGTCTGATATCAGACTAATTACAGACTGATATCAGACTGATGATAGACTGATTATAGACTTATGACAGACTGATTATAGACTGATGACAGAGTGATTATAGACTGATATCAAACTGATGATAGACTGATTATAGACTGATGACAGACTAATTACAGACTGATATCAGACTGATGATAGACTGATTATAGACTGATGACAGACTGATTATAGACTGATGACAGACTAATTACAGACTGATATCAGACTGATTATAGACTGATGATAGACTGATTATAGACTGATGACAGACTAATTACAGACTGATGATAGACTGATGACAGACTGATTATAGACTGATATCAGACTAATTACAGACTGATATCAGACTAATTACAGACTGATATCAGACTAATTACAGACTGATATCAGACTGATGATAGACTGATTATAGACTTATGACAGACTGATTATAGACTGATATCAAACTGATGATAGACTGATTATAGACTGATGACAGACTAATTACAGACTGATATTAGACTGATGATAGACTGATTATAGACTGATGACAGACTAATTACAGACTGATATTAGACTGATGATAGACTGATTATAGACTGATGACAGACTAATTACAGACTGATATCAGACTGATTATAGATTGATGATAGACTGATGACGGATTGATGACAGACTAATTACAGACTGATGATAGACTGATGACAGACTGATTATAGACTGATATCAGACTGATGACAGACTGATATCAGACTGATTATAGACTGATGACAGACTAATTACAGACTGATATCAGACTGATTATAGACTGATGACAGACTGATTATAGACTAATTACAGACTGATATCAGACTGATGACAGACTGATTATAGACTGATGACAGAGTAATTACAGACTGATATCAGACTGATGATAGACTGATATAGACTGATGACAGACTGATGATAGACTGATTATAGACTGATGACAGACTGATGACGGACTGATGACAGACTAATTAAAGACTGATATCAGACTGATGACAGACTAATTTTAGACTGATTATAGACTGATTATAGACTGATAACAGACTGATGATAGACTGATTATAGACTGATGACAGACTAATTACAGACTGATATCAGACTGATGATAGACTGATTATAGACTGATTATAGACTGATTATAGACTGATGATAGACTGATTATAGACTGATGTCAGACTAATTACAGTCTGATATCAGACTAATTACAGACTGATATCAGACTAATTGCAGACTGATATCAGACTGATGATAGACTGATTATAGACTGATGACAGACTAATTACAGACTGATATCAGACTGATGATAGACTGATTATAGACTGATGTCAGACTAATTACAGTCTGATATCAGACTAATTACAGACTGATATCAGACTAATTACAGACTGATATCAGACTGATGATAGACTGATTATAGACTGATGACAGACTAATTACAGACTGATATCAGACTGATGATAGACTGATTATAGACTGATGACAGACTGATTATAGACTGATTATAGACTGATGATAGACTGATTATAGACTGATGACAGACTAATTACAGACTGATATCAGACTGATTATAGACTGATTATAGACTGATTATAGACTGATGACAGACTAATTACAGACTGATGATAGACTGATTATAGACTGATATCAGACTAATTACAGACTGATATCAGACTAATTACAGACTGATATCAGACTGATGATAGACTGATGACAGACTGATTATAGACTAATTACAGACTGATATCAGACTGATGACAGACTGATTATAGACTGATGACAGAGTGATTATAGACTGATATCAAACTGATGATAGACTGATTATAGACTGATGACAGACTAATTACAGACTGATATCAGACTGATGATAGACTGATTATAGACTTATGACAGACTGATTATAGACTGATTATAGACTGATGACAGACTAATTACAGACTGATATCAGACTGATTATAGACTGATGACAGACTGATTATAGACTAATTACAGACTGATATCAGACTGATGACAGACTGATTATAGACTGATTATAGACTGATGATAGACTGATTATAGACTGATGACAGACTAATTACAGACTGATATCAGACTGATGACAGACTGATTATAGACTGATGACAGAGTGATTATAGACTGATATCAAACTGATGATAGACTGATTATAGACTGATGACAGACTAATTACAGACTGATATCAGACTGATGATAGACTGATTATAGATTGATGATAGACTGATGACGGATTGATGACAGACTAATTACAGACTGATGATAGACTGATGACAGACTGATATCAGACTGATTATAGACTGATGACAGACTAATTACAGACTGATATCAGACTGATGATAGACTGATTATAGACTGATTATAGACTAATTACAGACTGATATCAGACTGATGACAGACTGATTATAGACTTATGACAGACTGATTATAGACTGATTATAGACTGATGACAGACTAATTACAGACTGATATCAGACTGATTATAGACTGATGACAGACTGATAACAGACTGATTACAGACTGATTACAGACTGATGACAGACTGATTACAGACTGATGACAGACTGATTATAGACTGATCATAGACTGATGACAGACTAATTACAGACTGATATCAGACTGATGATAGACTGATTATAGACTGATGTCAGACTAATTACAGTCTGATATCAGACTAATTACAGACTGATATCAGACTAATTGCAGACTGATATCAGACTGATGATAGACTGATTATAGACTGATTATAGACTGATGATAGACTGATTATAGACTGATGACAGACTAATTACAGACTGATATCAGACTGATGATAGACTGATTATAGACTGATTATAGACTGATTATAGACTGATGACAGACTGATGACGGATTGATGACAGACTAATTACAGACTGATTATAGACTGATGACAGACTGATATCAGACTGATTATAGACTGATGACAGACTAATTACAGACTGATATCAGACTGATGATAGACTGATTATAGACTGATTATAGACTAATTACAGACTGATATCAGACTGATGACAGACTGATTATAGACTTATGACAGACTGATTATAGACTGATTATAGACTGATGACAGACTAATTACAGACTGATATCAGACTGATTATAGACTGATGACAGACTGATTATAGACTGATTATAGACTGATGATAGACTGATTATAGACTGATGACAGACTAATTACAGACTGATGATAGACTGATGACAGACTGATTATAGACTGATATCAGACTGATGACAGACTAATTACAGACTGATATCAGACTGATGATAGACTGATTATAGACTTATGACAGACTGATTATAGACTGATTATAGACTGATGACAGACTAATTACAGACTGATATCAGACTGATGATAGACTGATTATAGACTGATGACAGACTAATTACAGACTGATATCAGACTGATTATAGACTGATTATAGACTGATTATAGACTGATTATAGACTGATGACAGACTAATTACAGACTGATATCAGACTGATTATAGACTGATTATAGATTGATGACAGACTGATGACGGATTGATGGCAGACTAATTACAGACTGATTATAGACTGATGACAGACTAATTACAGACTGATATCAGACTGATGATAGACTGATTATAGACTGATGACAGACTAATTACAGACTGATATCAGACTGATGATAGACTGATTATAGACTGATGACAGACTGATTATAGACTGATTATAGACTGATGACAGACTAATTACAGACTGATGTCAGACTGATGACAGACTGATGACAGACTAATTAAAGACTGATATCAGACTGATGACAGACTGATTATAGACTTATGACAGACTGATTATAGACTGATTATAGACTGATGACAGACTAATTACAGACTGATATCAGACTGATGATAGACTGATTATAGACTGATGACAGACTAATTACAGACTGATATCAGACTGATGATAGACTGATTATAGACTGATGACAGACTGATTATAGACTGATTATAGACTGATGACAGACTAATTACAGACTGATATCAGACTGATGATAGACTGATTATAGATTGATGACAGACTAATTACAGACTGATTATAGACTGATGACAGACTGATTATAGACTGATCATAGACTGATGACAGACTGATGACGGATTGATGACAGACTAATTAAAGACTGATATCAGACTGATGATAGACTGATGACAGACTGATTATAGACTGATTATAGACTGATGATAGACTGATTATAGACTGATGACAGACTAATTACAGACTGATATCAGACTGATGATAGACTGATTATAGACTGATTATAGACTGATTATAGATTGATGACAGACTGATGACGGATTGATGGCAGACTAATTACAGACTGATTATAGACTGATGACAGACTGATGATAGACTGATTATAGACTGATGACAGACTGATGACGGATTGATGACAGACTAATTAAAGACTGATATCAGACTGATGACAGACTGATTATAGACTGATTATAGACTGATTATAGACTGATGATAGACTGATTATAGACTTATGACAGACTGATTATAGACTGATTATAGACTGATGACAGACTAATTACAGACTGATTTCAGACTGATGATAGACTGATTATAGACTGATATCAGACTAATTACAGTCTGATATCAGACTAATTACAGACTGATATCAGACTAATTACAGACTGATATCAGACTGATGATAGACTGATTATAGACTGATGACAGAGTGATTATAGACTGATATCAAACTGATGATAGACTGATTATAGACTGATGTCAGACTAATTACAGACTGATATCAGACTAATTACAGACTGATATCAGACTGATGATAGACTGATTATAGACTGATGTCAGACTAATTACAGACTGATATCAGACTGATGATAGACTGATTATAGACTGATGACAGAGTGATTATAGACTGATATCAAACTGATGATAGACTGATTATAGACTGATGACAGACTAATTACAGACTGATATCAGACTGATTATAGACTGATTATAGACTGATTATAGACTGATTATAGACTGATGACAGACTAATTACAGACTGATATCAGACTGATTATAGACTGATTATAGATTGATGACAGACTGATGACGGATTGATGGCAGACTAATTACAGACTGATTATAGACTGATGACAGACTGATGATAGACTGATTATAGACTGATGACAGACTGATGACGGATTGATGACAGACTAATTAAAGACTGATATCAGACTGATGACAGACTGATTATAGACTGATTATAGACTGATTATAGACTGATGATAGACTGATTATAGACTGATGACAGACTAATTACAGACTGATATCAGACTGATGATAGACTAATTTTAGACTGATTATAGACTGATTATAGACTGATGATAGACTGATTATAGACTGATGACAGACTAATTACAGACTGATATCAGACTGATGATAGACTGATTATAGACTGATTATAGACTGATTATAGACTGATGATAGACTGATGATAGACTGATTATAGACTGATGACAGACTAATTACAGACTGATATCAGACTGATTATAGACTGATTATAGACTGATTATAGACTGATGACAGACTAATTACAGACTGATATCAGACTGATTATAGACTGATTATAGATTGATGACAGACTGATGACGGATTGATGGCAGACTAATTACAGACTGATTATAGACTGATGACAGACTGATGATAGACTGATTATAGACTGATGACAGACTGATGACGGATTGATGACAGACTAATTAAAGACTGATATCAGACTGATGACAGACTAATTTTAGACTGATTATAGACTGATTATAGACTGATGATAGACTGATTATAGACTGATGACAGACTAATTACAGACTGATGATAGACTGATGACAGACTGATTATAGACTGATATCAGACTGATGACAGACTAATTACAGACTGATATCAGACTGATGATAGACTGATTATAGACTTATGACAGACTGATTATAGACTGATTATAGACTGATGACAGACTAATTACAGACTGATATCAGACTGATGATAGACTGATTATAGACTGATGACAGACTAATTACAGACTGATATCAGACTAATTGCAGACTGATATCAGACTGATTATAGACTGATTATAGACTGATTATAGACTGATGACAGACTAATTACAGACTGATGATAGACTGATTATAGACTGATGTCAGACTAATTACAGTCTGATATCAGACTAATTACAGACTGATATCAGACTAATTGCAGACTGATATCAGACTGATGATAGACTGATTATAGACTGATGAAGACTAATTACAGACTGATATCAGACTGATTATAGACTGATTATAGACTGATTATAGACTGATGACAGACTAATTACAGACTGATGATAGACTGATTATAGACTGATATCAGACTAATTACAGACTGATATCAGACTAATTACAGACTGATATCAGACTGATGATAGACTGATTATAGATTGATGATAGACTGATGACGGATTGATGACAGACTAATTACAGACTGATGATAGACTGATGACAGACTGATTATAGACTGATGACAGAGTGATTATAGACTGATATCAAACTGATGATAGACTGATTATAGACTGATGACAGACTAATTACAGACTGATATCAGACTGATTATAGACTGATTATAGACTGATTATAGACTGATGACAGACTAATTACAGACTGATGATAGACTGATTATAGACTGATATCAGACTAATTACAGACTGATATCAGACTGATTATAGACTGATTATAGACTGATTATAGACTGATGTCAGACTAATTACAGACTGATATCAGACTAATTGCAGACTGATATCAGACTGATGATAGACTGATTATAGACTGATGACAGACTAATTACAGACTGATGATAGACTGATTATAGACTGATATCAGACTAATTACAGACTGATATCAGACTAATTACAGACTGATATCAGACTAATTACAGACTGATATCAGACTGATGATAGACTGATTATAGACTGATGACAGACTAATTACAGACTGATGATAGACTGATGATAGACTGATTATAGACTGATGACAGACTGATTATAGACTGATATAGACTGATTATAGACTGATGACAGACTAATTACAGACTGATATCAGACTGATTATAGACTGATGACAGACTGATTACAGACTGATATCAGACTGATGATAGACTGATTATAGACTGATGACAGACTAATTACAGTCTGATATCAGACTAATTACAGACTGATATCAGACTAATTGCAGACTGATATCAGACTGATGATAGACTGATTATAGACTGATGATAGACTGATTATAGACTGATGACAGACTAATTACAGACTGATATCAGACTGATTATAGACTGATTACAGACTGATTATAGACTGATTACAGACTATTACAGACTGATATCAGACTGATGATAGACTGATTATAGACTTATGACAGACTGATTATAGACTGATGACAGAGTGATTATAGACTGATATCAAACTGATGATAGACTGATTATAGACTGATGACAGACTAATTACAGACTGATATCAGACTGATTATAGACTGATGACAGACTGATTATAGACTAATTACAGACTGATATCAGACTGATGACAGACTGATTATAGACTGATGACAGAGTGATTATAGACTGATATCAAACTGATGATAGACTGATTATAGACTGATGACAGACTAATTACAGACTGATATCAGACTGATGATAGACTGATTATAGACTGATATCAGACTGATGACAGACTAATTACAGACTGATATCAGACTGATGATAGACTGATTATAGACTGATGACAGACTGATTATAGACTGATTATAGACTGATGACAGACTAATTACAGACTGATATCAGACTGATTATAGACTGATGACAGACTGATATAGACTAATTACAGACTGATATCAGACTGATGATAGACTGATTATAGACTGATGTCAGACTAATTACAGTCTGATATCAGACTAATTACAGACTGATATCAGACTAATTGCAGACTGATATCAGACTGATTATAGACTGATGACAGACTAATTACAGACTGATATCAGACTGATTATAGACTGATTATAGACTGATTATAGACTGATTATAGACTGATGACAGACTAATTACAGACTGATGATAGACTGATTATAGACTGATATCAGACTAATTACAGACTGATATCAGACTAATTACAGACTGATATCAGACTGATGATAGACTGATTATAGACTGATAATAGACTGATGACAGACTAATTACAGACTGATATCAGACTGATTATAGACTGATTATAGACTGATGACAGACTAATTACAGACTGATGATAGACTGATTATAGACTGATATCAGACTAATTACAGACTGATTTCAGACTGATGATAGACTGATTATAGACTGATATCAGACTAATTACAGTCTGATATCAGACTGATGATAGACTGATTATAGACTGATGTCAGACTAATTACAGTCTGATATCAGACTAATTACAGACTGATATCAGACTAATTGCAGACTGATATCAGACTGATGATAGACTGATTATAGACTGATGACAGACTAATTACAGACTGATATCAGACTGATGATAGACTGATTATAGACTGATTATAGACTGATTATAGACTGATGACAGACTAATTACAGACTGATGTCAGACTGATGATAGACTGATTATAGACTTATGACAGACTGATTATAGACTGATTATAGACTGATGATAGACTGATTATAGACTGATTACAGACTAATTACAGACTGATATCAGACTGATTATAGACTGATTACAGACTGATGACAGACTAATTACAGACTGATATCAGACTGATGATAGACTGATGACGGATTGATGACAGACTAATTACAGACTGATTATAGACTGATGACAGACTAATTACAGACTGATATCAGACTGATTATAGACTGATGACAGACTGATTATAGACTGATTATAGACTGATGACAGACTAATTACAGACTGATATCAGACTGATGATAGACTGATTATAGATTGATGATAGACTGATGACGGATTGATGACAGACTAATTACAGACTGATGATAGACTGATGACAGACTAATTACAGACTGATATCAGACTGATTATAGACTGATGACAGACTGATTATAGACTAATTACAGACTGATATCAGACTGATGACAGACTGATTATAGACTGATGACAGAGTGATTATAGACTGATATCAAACTGATGATAGACTGATTATAGACTGATGACAGACTAATTACAGACTGATATCAGACTGATTATAGACTGATTATAGATTGATGATAGACTGATGACGGATTGATGACAGACTAATTACAGACTGATGATAGACTGATGACAGACTGATTATAGACTGATTATAGACTGATGACAGACTAATTACAGACTGATATCAGACTGATGATAGACTGATTATAGACTTATGACAGACTGATTATAGACTGATTATAGACTGATGACAGACTAATTACAGACTGATATCAGACTGATTATAGACTGATGACAGACTAATTACAGACTGATATCAGACTGATGATAGACTGATTATAGACTGATGACAGACTGATTATAGACTGATTATAGACTGATGACAGACTAATTACAGACTGATATCAGACTGATGATAGACTGATTATAGATTGATGACAGACTGATTATAGACTGATTATAGACTGATGACAGACTGATGACGGATTGATGACAGACTAATTAAAGACTGATATCAGACTGATGATAGACTGATGACAGACTGATTATAGACTGATTATAGACTGATGATAGACTGATTATAGACTGATGACAGACTAATTACAGACTGATATCAGACTGATGATAGACTGATTATAGACTGATTATAGACTGATTATAGATTGATGACAGACTGATGACGGATTGATGGCAGACTAATTACAGACTGATATCAGACTGATTATAGACTGATTATAGACTGATTATAGACTGATGACAGACTAATTACAGACTGATGATAGACTGATTATAGACTGATATCAGACTAATTACAGACTGATATCAGACTGATGATAGACTGATTATAGACTGATGTCAGACTAATTACAGTCTGATATCAGACTGATGATAGACTGATTATAGACTGATGTCAGACTAATTACAGTCTGATGATAGACTGATTATAGACTGATATCAGACTAATTACAGACTGATATCAGACTAATTACAGACTGATATCAGACTGATGATAGACTGATTATAGACTGATGTCAGACTAATTACAGTCTGATATCAGACTGATTATAGACTGATTATAGACTGATGACAGACTAATTACAGACTGATGATAGACTGATTATAGACTGATATCAGACTAATTACAGACTGATATCAGACTAATTACAGACTGATATCAGACTGATGATAGACTGATTATAGACTGATGTCAGACTAATTACAGTCTGATATCAGACTGATTATAGACTGATTATAGACTGATGACAGACTAATTACAGACTGATGATAGACTGATTATAGACTGATATCAGACTAATTACAGACTGATATCAGACTAATTACAGACTGATATCAGACTGATGATAGACTGATTATAGACTGATGTCAGACTAATTACAGTCTGATATCAGACTAATTACAGACTGATATCAGACTAATTACAGACTGATATCAGACTGATGATAGACTGATTATAGACTGATGACAGACTAATTACAGACTGATATCAGACTGATGATAGACTGATTATAGACTAATATCAGATTGATGTCAGACTGATTATAGACTGATTTGCAGGCTAATTTACAAACATCGGGTCTAATGGCAGCTACCAACACAAGACAACAAAATAGGTGGTAGTCAGACAGTAAAATATAGTTAATAGCTACAGAAGTTTTTTTTCAGAGAGGACAAAAAGACCACTTTGTCTTTATAGAAGGACAAACACAAAGACATGGGATCTAAACTGTACTCTCACTAAACTATAACTGATCAGCTAGATGTTTTACCTGCATCCAAACCCTGATTACCAAGGTGATCATGCTCTGCCTTCCCACACTGCACTGCTCCAGAGGCAGAGGGAGGGATTAAGCATATCTGTAAGGATGTTGTTAAATTAGCCGTGTTCATCATGGGATTAAATGTTTCTACCTGTGGATGATGGCAAATAGATCTTCTGTGCTGCGAGGGAGACCAGACATGAGCATCTGATCAGCTGAGACACTGACGAACACATCACCTGGAAAACAACAAAATATTTACTTTTTCAATGTTAGTGTTAAATGAACCAAATCTGAAGTAAACCGGGTCCTAGTCTGGATGTGTCTAACTGTGTGTAGTTTTTAGTTGAGCCTGAAATAGAATCATATAAAGAGCAGAGATGTTTGGAGAAGGACTAAGAACTGTGTCATAATGCTGTAAAGTCTAATACAGGACCAGAAAACACCAAGATCTACGATCATCAAATGGTCCATCTCAACAGTAGGACCAGGACTCAGATGGATCCTACTCACCATCTGAAGCTTCCTTGGTTCCCTCAGCTCTTCTCTGGGCTTCTTCCCTTTCTTTCTCCTCCTCTTCATCATTTGGCTCTTTTATAAGGAGATCTTGCAGGGACAGCTCCCCCTGCAGGCTGTTAGTGGACAGCATGCTGTTGAGGGACAACCTGCTCTGACCAATCAGAGAGCGGGAGTCCATCCTCTCCTGATTAAACAGTGGGGTGAGTCTCAGCCTCTCACCCCTGTCTTTTTTCACATCTCGTTCATCTTCTGATGAAGATGAAGTTGAAGATGATGATGAAGACGATGAAGATGATGACGGTGTGGGCTCCATTTTTGATGACATCATCATCATTTGCCTGCCAAGTCTCCGTTTTCTCCTCTTCGGTTTGTTTTTTTTGTTGGATGTAGTCATCATCATCATAAATGTTGTCTTCTCTATTCTTTCTTCTGTCCTTTCTTGTTCATATTCTTCTTCATCTTCAGCCAGCGAGGACCTCATCATCCTTGTTTTAAATATGTTCCCCTCATCCTGACGTCTGGTCTCAGACAGGCAGCAGGGATCTACTGCTCCAGTCTGGGTTCTTCCTGTCCAGGTGGAAGTAGTTTCAGGGAAATGTGAGGAACTGATCCCCATCAACTCCGAGGAGCCGCGGGTCCCACAGACGTCCATGGTAGGCATGGTGCTGCAGGTCTCACTGTAATATTTGTCAGACGTTATGTTGCCCAGGATTTCTAAGGTGCTACTGGTCCCCATAGTGGTCTGAGTTTGTGAATTACAACTGGTCTCTGTGGTCCCTTTGAGAACTGCTTCTATGTTAGATGTAAAATGGGGTTTAGAGGTCAATGACTGGTCTAGTTTCAGCTGCTGAGGAGAACCGACAGCTGACTCTGAAGTGTTCTTGCAGGTGCTTGTTGGCAACAGTTCTCCATTAGTCATATAAGTATGGAAAGGTGTGTGGAAGGAACCTGCAGGAAGCTGTCGGCTGTGGAGCCCAGGAGAAGACTCCGTGTTCTGTCTGAGGCTCTTTGACCCAACTGGTTCTCTTCTGGTCTTCAGACCCAGGAGGCCAAGATCAGGTTTCTTTGGTGGAACAGGTTTCTCTGAGGAATGGAGTTTTCTAGGACTACTTGACTGAAAGTTGCTGTTGTTGTGTTTCACATCAGCAGATGTCGACTCTCCATCAGCTGCACTCGGACCCTGTACACGTGATTTATTCCTTTTGGGTTTCTCAGCTTCTCGTTTACTCTGTGAAGGTTCTTCTCTCAGCCTCTCAGTGGGATTCATCTGATCTGTTTCTGTAGGGGGTTGGTCCAAAGGAGGAACCTGGGTGGTGGCTTTGCCATCATCATGATGCATTTTTACCCAAGGACTCTCAAAACTGGAACCCCTGATGTGTCCCAGACTGGGAAACCTGTCTGAACCCTCCAGCTGCTCTTCATCACTGTGGGTGTTTGGTGGTATTTCTGTGTTAAACTGAGAACCAGGATCCTTCTGGGTCTCTGGTCTCCCAGGGTCCGCTGACTCGGTTCTAGCATTTGAACTCTCAGTTCGGTTGTTGTAAACGAGTTCCTGCTGTTTTACTTCAGCGATGACTGTGTGTAGAAAGTTAGTTGTTCTTCTACCTGCTTCTCTAGCAGCTACAGTACAGATAGTTTGTTCTGGTCCTGGTGCCTTCGTGTCCGTGTTGGTCAGATCATCTTCAAACACTTCATCTACTATAACACCGTCCAGTTCAGCATCTCCACTGTGGCTTGTATCGTCCACTGAAACGTTAACCTGGGTGTGGAGCGCAGCATCACCGTGGTTACCATGGCCTTGCATCACTTCCTGGTTCTTGACGGAACGGAGCGTGACACACTGCAAAACTTGAGCAGTGATCAGAAGGGGGGCGGGTCTTGGAGACATGCCAAGGCTCGATGAAAAGAAGGAGGAGGTGCAGGTATCAGGGAGAGTAGGTAGTGGTGGAGGAAGAGGAGGGTCAGGCGTGTCTGAAGATGATGAAGGTGGATCAGAAAAAGATGGTTCTGTAGAAACCAGAGCCTGATTAGAGCTCCGACTCACAGCATAGGAGTAGGGAGGAGGAGGAGGTCGAGCAGAGGGAGGTAAAGGTGGAGGTGTGGGGGGGATTTTAGTTGGGAGAGGAGCTGGAAAGGGAGGAGAAAGCTTATTAAAAGAGGGTGGAGCAGGGCGGCACAACTGTGGAAGAGGAGGAGCAGGAGGAAAAGAAGATGCAGATTGCTGAAGAGGAGGAAGAGGAGGTGGCGGTGGTGGAGGAGGAAGAGGAGGAGCATGGAGGCAGAACTGAGGCACAGATGAAGAGGGATGAGGAAGAGGAGGAGGAGGGGGATGTCTGGCTAAAGAGTCTGAGGAGGTGTAGGAGGAAAGGGAGGAGGTAGAAGAAAATGAGGATGAGAGGGAGGAGAGAAGGGAGGACTTCCTCTGTGGTACTGGGGGCTTTGGTCTCCCGTCACCATGTGACCTGGTTCTGGAGGACACAGCAGGGGACATGGGAGCAGCAGAGGGTGAAGAGAAGAAGGGGAAGGTAGAGGGGAGGGAAAAGGCTCCTGGACTTGCTGTGAGAGGGGAGGAAGGGTTGAGGGGTGAGGACACTGGCGTACCAGGAGTTGGAGTGTTAGACTGGCTGGAGTAACCGCTGGACGGAGAGGCGAGGCGCTGAAGCTCGGCCACAGAAGATCCAGGTGCAGGTTGATTAAGATGAAGTTTCAGGTCATGGTGCTTTAAACCAGCTGATCCAGGATCAGAACTGGTCTCAGGGCGTGTTGGGCTCCTGGTGGAAAGGTTGGAAGAAGAAAAATCAGGAGAAACCTCCACCTGTGAGCTCAGACATAAAGGCTCAAACGTAGTGACTGTCCCACAGCTCAGACCACTCTGACGTCTTCTGATGTTGCTTCGGGGCACCCAGGGGTCCGACAAGGCCTGGGGGGACGAGGTGGGTGTGTGCAACGTGGTGCCATCCACTTGAGGACTCCTTGAAGAGCGAGAAGCTTTGCTGCGACCGGGTCGTCGCCTCAACGAGTCGGAGCGCTTTGGTGGAGAAGGCGGGTGCTTGGGTTTTCGTAGGGAGATGCTGTGGGTGACGGTGTGGGAGGAAAATGAAGAACTACTAGATTTTCTTTTCTCTTGGTTAAACAAAGGAGAGGAGGTCATCTTCTCTGAGCAGAGGGAGGTGCTGTCAGCGTGAGAGGGTGTGGAGCGACCAGACGAGAGCAAGGGATCGCAGTTCCAACCTTCTGCTGAAGTGCATCTGGTGTCCTGCGTGAGGATGCTGTGGATACTGGAGCTGGAGAGAAAAGGTCTGTAGCTCCACCCCTCCCCATTGCTGATGTCACCATCACAAAAACACGGAGGGGGAGTGGTGACCTGATCTTCTAGAGCTTGACAACTCGACTGAGACAGTGAATCATCAATGGAGGAGGTGGAGAGGTAGCAGGAGGAAGATGGAACTTCATTTAAGGACTTATTGCTTGGAGAAAACCACTCAGACTGCAAGACACCTGCAGATTTAGGGTGAGAGGAGGTGATGGTAGAGGAAAGAAAACCACATGAGGAGGAAGAAGGAGACACACTGGGGTCAAAGGGCAGCAGGGGCTGATGGTTGCTTAAGACATCCTCTGGATTCTGTGACTAGAGAGACCACAACAAGAAAAGACAGAATCTTAAGATCTGATTCAGGTTTTCCACACGACAATGTGCTTTTATTTTGTGAACTGACCTGGTTGTAGGACGAGGAGGCACTCAGTGTCCTGTAGGAGGCGCCGTTACAGCTGATCTCAGAGCTGACAGACAGGCTGGAGGCCAAACGGCGTAAGCTGTCCATCTTGGAGGAGACAGGGTGCTCGTTAACTTGAGGGGAGGAGGTAAGAGACGCCATGAGGCTGGACATGCCTTCTCCTCTTGGGGCTCGGATCCTCCTGGTGGAAAATGGTGCCTCATTGTGGATTTGTCCCCTCTCTGCCACGCCCACCTCTCTGTTATTAGATTGATGTAAGGAGCTGCTGGATGAGGACGTAGGTCGACCCACTGTAGAGTACTGACCAGGAAGATCTGCAGAGACTGAAGACTTGGGTGTTACATCATGTTGTATTGTAGAAACTGTCTGACGACGGCTCAGTTTTCGAGGTCGTCGTGTTAATGAGTCGGTATTAGAGAGAGATCTCCTAAAACTGGCCTGACGATCAAAACTCTCCCCTGGAAGAAAAACAAACAGCAAAAAACATCATAAAGAAAGTCATTCCACCAAAAACCAAAAATGTATACTGAAGTCGTTCAGTGATTTCAGAGTTATTCATATGAATCTGTGATGAATTTACATCATGAGTCCAGGATCAGCTGCCAGATATAAATACACACTGTACATACATGAACATCTGTTATTGATCTTTGTTTTATCGGTTCTAGTAACACTGATTCTACATTTTACTTCCTGTCTGTTATTTTAGTTTTTTCTAGTTTTATTCTTTGCTGAGATTTTTGTTTATTTTTGTATTTTCTATGTTGTTTTATCCCCTGATTTGCTGTACAGTACTTTGGTCAGCTGTCATGCTGTATGTTTATAAATAAACTAAACTAATAAACAAATAATAACATAAACTAAATAAACAAATCAAATCTCTAATAAACAAAATATTCTGAATTCAAATAGTTTGAAGGATAAACAACACCCCAAAGTCCTCCTCCCCCTCCCCCTCCTCCTCCTCCCCATACCCCTCCTCCCCCTCCTCCACCTCTTCCTCCCCCTCCCCCCCCTCC
>SSNP01000231.1:266837-282870 GCA_006937955.1 Pachypanchax playfairii
CCTCTCACCCTCCTCCTCACCCTCCTCACCCTCCTCCTCCTCCTCCTCCTCCTCCTCCTCCTCCCTGTCAAGCAGAATTCAGGTGGAAACCTGAAGGTGGGCCGTACCTGTTACATTGATAGGAACGATATCAGCTGCCACCGCCTCCGCCTGCTGCCTCATCCTCTCCTCCGGGGTAGGAAGTCGCTGAAAGGGGTCCATCTCCATGTCAACAGCTGAGTGGGTCTGTGTGATGTCATCCCAGCCAGAGGTGAGAGTAACAGGGTTCAGGATCAACGGAGTCATGGGTCGTGTGTTCAGAAAGAACTTCTCATCTTCATCAGATGATGCTGAAGACTGATACACAGATTTCAATTAGATCTGTTCAACGAGAGGCAAGTTAAAACCAGCTGATGTGTGTGTGTGGGGGGGGGCGCCTGGTTGGAGCTAACTACTCGACTTCAGCATCGATCCATCTAAACTAATCTACAAAAGAAGTTCAGAGCGTGTTTACCTTTCTCCTCCACAGTGAAAACTGGAAACAAACTGAAAAGCAAGACTGAGACAGAAAGTGGGAGACTCGGGACCTCTAAGAGAGGACAGGTGTGAAGGAAGGACGAGACAAGTATGAGAAGAGATAAAGGAAGTAGATCTGTAGTTAAAGTGTCAGCGCATCAGTTCAGCTAACAAAACAGAAAGTTTAGATTCTGTCAAATTTGGACTCAAATCTCATGTTTTGCTGCCAAAAATCTAATTAATTCATTCTAAAGTTATAAAGATGGTTTATCAGGGTCTCCAGACACGGAGTCAGGAACCCAAACAGCCTGGGAGGTGTCTCTACCAAAGACCCGAAATAAACTAGAACACATGAGACAAAATGTCCTGCAGGAGACCAATAAAGATACAAAATAGCTACAAACACAAAACATAAAGACAATAAAAATGATGTGAGACAAATAATTAGAATAAGTATGTAGTGTCAGGCTGCATGAAGAGACTGTGATGTAACTTTCTATAAAATAATCCTGCAGGATTATAAACTGTGAAATGATTCAGTCTAACTGAATGTTGTTTAAGATGCAGATTGTTTAGCCTCATTAATATTCATCACACTAACATCCGCATCACGTGTGCTGCTCACCAGCTTTCTGCTGGTGTCCCGCCACCCTCTGTGTGTGCTGCCCTCTGATTGGCCGAGGCCAGAGAACGGAGAGATGGTGGGGTTTGATGGGCGGGGCTGAGAGCGTCCATGCTGACTCAGCCCGTTACATGCTACAGACACACAAAGAGGAAAGTCATGGAGCAGGTTAAAGTAAGAGGTTATCGATCAGTCAGAGACTCGGTTGAACCTTTTCATACAGACAGATTACACAAAGAGGAGATCAAAGACTCTGCTGCTGTAAATCAATAAATCAATGATTCTCTCTTCTTGATCAGTGAGTTGAGTGTAAGTTCCCACATGAAAGGAGCAGCTTTGTCCTTGTGTTTGATCAGGTGATGTGATGCTGCAGCTGCTGCGATGCAGCAGAATGTGCTGCATGCAGTCAGACCCCTGCAGTCCGTCTGCAGTCAGACCCCTGCAGTGCACCTGCAGTCAGACCCCTGCAGTCCGTCTGCAGTCAGACCCCTGCAGTCCGTCTGCAGTCAGCCCCCAGCAGTCCGCCTGTGGTCCCCTGCAGTCCGTCTGCAGTCAGACCCCTGCAGTCCGCCTGTGGTCCCCTGCAGTCCGTCTGCAGTCAGACCCCTGCAGTCCGCCTGCAGTCAGACCCCTGCAGTCCGCCTGCAGTCAGACCCCTGCAGTCCGCCTGTGGCCCCCTGCAGTCCGTCTGCAGTCAGACCCCTGCAGTCCGCCTGTGGTCCCCTGCAGTCTGCCTGCAGTCAGACCCCTGCAGTCCGTCTGCAGTCAGACCCCTGCAGTCCACCTGCAGTCAGACCCCTGCAGTCCGTCTGCAGTCAGACCCCTGCAGTCCGTCTGCAGTCAGACCCCTGCAGTCCGCCTGCAGTCAGACCCCTGCAGTCCGCCTGCAGTCAGACCCCTGCAGTCAGACCCCTGCAGTCCGTCTGCAGTCAGCCCCCAGCAGTCCGCCTGCAGTCAGCCCCCAGCAGTCCGTCTGCAGTCAGACCCCTGCAGTCCGCCTGTGGCCCCCTGCAGTCCGCCTGTGGTCCCCTGCAGTCCGCCTGCAGTCAGACCCCTGCAGTCCGCCTGTGGCCCCCTGCAGTCTGCCTGCAGTCAGACCCCTGCAGTCCGTCTGCAGTCAGACCCCTGCAGTCCGCCTGTGGTCCCCTGCAGTCTGCCTGCAGTCAGACCCCTGCAGTCCGTCTGCAGTCAGACCCCTGCAGTCCGCCTGTGGTCCCCTGCAGTCCGTCTGCAGTCAGACCCCTGCAGGCGGACTGCAGGGGTCTGACTGCAGGTGGACTGCAGGGGTCTGACTGCAGGCGGACTGCAGGGGTCTGACTGCAGACGGACTGCAGGGGTCTGACTGCAGGCGGACTGCAGGGGTCTGACTGCAGACGGACTGCAGGGGCCTGACTGCAGACGGACTGCAGGGGACCACAGGCGGACTGCTGGGGGCTGACTGCAGACGGACTGCAGGGGTCTGACTGCAGACGGACTGCAGGGGTCTGACTGCAGGTGCACTGCAGGGGTCTGACTGCAGACGGACTGCAGGGGACCACAGGCGGGCTGCAGGGGTCTGACTGCAGACGGACTGCAGGGGACCACAGACGGACTGCTGGGGGCTGACTGCAGACGGACTGCAGGGGTCTGACTGCAGACGGACTGCAGGGGTCTGACTGCAGACGGACTGCAGGGGTCTGACTGCAGGTGCACTGCAGGGGTCTGACTGCAGACGGACTGCAGGGGTCTGACTGCAGGTGCACTGCAGGGGTCTGACTGCAGACGGACTGCAGGGGGCTGACTGCAGACGGACTGCAGGGGTCTGACTGCAGACGGACTGCAGGGGCCTGACTGCAGGCGGACTGCAGGGGTCTGACTGCAGGTGCACTGCAGGGGTCTGACTGCAGACGGACTGCAGGGGTCTGACTGCAGGTGCACTGCAGGGGTCTGACTGCAGACGGACTGCAGGGGACCACAGGCGGACTGCAGGGGTCTGACTGCAGACGGACTGCAGGGGACCACAGGCGGACTGCTGGGGGCTGACTGCAGACGGACTGCAGGGGTCTGACTGCAGGTGGACTGCAGGGGTCTGACTGCAGACGGACTGCAGGGGTCTGACTGCAGGTGGACTGCAGGGGGTGACTGCAGGCGGACTGCAGGGGTCTGACTGCAGACGGACTGCAGGGGACCACAGGCGGACTGCAGGGGGCCACAGGCGGACTGCAGGGGTCTGACTGCAGACGGACTGCAGGGGTCTGACTGCAGACGGACTGCAGGGGTCTGACTGCAGGTGCACTGCAGGGGTCTGACTGCAGACGGACTGCAGGGGTCTGACTGCAGGTGCACTGCAGGGGTCTGACTGCAGACGGACTGCAGGGGTCTGACTGCAGGTGCACTGCAGGGGTCTGACTGCAGACGGACTGCCGGGGTCTGACTGCAGGCGGACTGCAGGGGTCTGACTGCAGACGGACTGCAGGGGACCACAGGCGGACTGCAGGGGTCTGACTGCAGGTGCACTGCAGGGGTCTGACTGCAGACGGACTGCAGGGGTCTGACTGCAGACGGACTGCAGGGGACCACAGGCGGACTGCAGGGGCTGACTGCAGACGGACTGCAGGGGTCTGACTGCAGACGGACTGCAGGGGGCTGACTGCAGACGGACTGCAGGGGTCTGACTGCAGGTGGACTGCAGGGGTCTGACTGCAGGCGGACTGCAGGGGTCTGACTGCAGACGGACTGCAGGGGACCACAGGCGGACTGCTGGGGGCTGACTGCAGACGGACTGCAGGGGTCTGACTGCAGACGGACTGCAGGGGTCTGACTGCAGACGGACTGCAGGGGTCTGACTGCAGGTGGACTGCAGGGGTCTGACTGCAGGCGGACTGCAGGGGTCTGACTGCAGACGGACTGCAGGGGACCACAGGCGGACTGCAGGGGTCTGACTGCAGACGGACTGCAGGGGTCTGACTGCAGACGGACTGCAGGGGACCACAGGCGNCCTGCAGTCAGACCCCTGCAGTCCGTCTGCAGTCAGACCCCTGCAGTCCGCCTGCAGTCAGACCCCTGCAGTCCGCCTGCAGTCAGACCCCTGCAGTCCGTCTGCAGTCAGACCCCTGCAGTCCGCCTGCAGTCAGACCCCTGCAGTCCGCCTGTGGTCCCCTGCAGTCCGCCTGCAGTCAGACCCCTGCAGTCCGTCTGCAGTCAGCCCCCAGCAGTCCGCCTGCAGTCAGCCCCCAGCAGTCCGCCTGCAGTCAGCCCCCTGCAGTCCGCCTGCAGTCAGCCCCCAGCAGTCCGCCTGCAGTCAGACCCCTGCAGTCCGCCTGCAGTCCGCCTGTGGTCCCCTGCAGTCCGTCTGCAGTCAGACCCCTGCAGTCCGCCTGTGGTCCCCTGCAGTCCGTCTGCAGTCAGACCCCTGCAGTCCGCCTGCAGTCAGACCCCTGCAGTCAGACCCCTGCAGTCCGTCTGCAGTCAGCCCCCAGCAGTCCGCCTGCAGTCAGACCCCTGCAGTCCGTCTGCAGTCAGCCCCCTGCAGTCCGCCTGTGGTCCCCTGCAGTCCGTCTGCAGTCAGACCCCTGCAGTCCGCCTGCAGTCAGACCCCTGCAGTCCGCCTGCAGCCAGACCCCTGCAGTCCGCCTGCAGTCAGACCCCTGCAGTCAGACCCCTGCAGTCCGTCTGCAGTCAGCCCCCAGCAGTCCGCCTGCAGTCAGACCCCTGCCGTCCGCCTGCAGTCAGCCCCCTGCAGTCCGTCTGCAGTCAGACCCCTGCAGTCCGCCTGTGGTCCCCTGCAGTCCGTCTGCAGTCAGACCCCTGCAGTCCGCCTGCAGTCAGACCCCTGCAGTCCGTCTGCAGTCAGACCCCTGCAGTCCGCCTGCAGTCAGACCCCTGCAGTCNAGTCCGTCTGCAGTCAGACCCCTGCAGTCCGTCTGCAGTCAGCCCCCAGCAGTCCGCCTGCAGTCAGTCCCCTGCAGTCCGTCTGCAGTCAGACCCCTGCAGTCCGCCTGCAGTCAGACCCCTGCAGTCCGCCTGCAGTCAGACCCCTGCAGTCCGCCTGTGGTCCCCTGCAGTCCGTCTGCAGTCAGACCCCTGCAGTCCGCCTGTGGTCCCCTGCAGTCCGTCTGCAGTCAGACCCCTGCAGTCCGCCTGCAGTCAGACCCCTGCAGTCCACCTGCAGTCAGACCCCTGCAGTCCGCCTGCAGTCAGCCCCCTGCAGTCCGCCTGTGGCCCCCTGCAGTCCGTCTGCAGTCAGACCCCTGCAGTCCGTCTGCAGGCAGCCCCCTGCAGTCCGCCTGCAGTCAGACCCCTGCAGTCCGTCTGCAGTCAGACCCCTGCAGTCCGCCTGCAGTCAGCCCCCTGCAGTCCGCCTGCAGTCAGACCCCTGCAGTCCGTCTGCAGTCAGCCCCCAGCAGTCCGCCTGCAGTCAGACCCCTGCAGTCCGTCTGCAGTCAGCCCCCAGCAGTCCGCCTGCAGTCAGCCCCCAGCAGTCCGTCTGCAGTCAGACCCCTGCAGTCCGCCTGTGGCCCCCTGCAGTCCGCCTGTGGCCCCCTGCAGTCCGCCTGTGGTCCCCTGCAGTCCGTCTGAAGTCAGACCCCTGCAGTCCGTCTGCAGTCAGACCCCTGCCGTCCGCCTGCAGTCAGACCCCTGCAGTCCGCCTGCAGTCAGACCCCTGCAGTCCGTCTGCAGTCAGACCCCTGCAGTCCGCCTGCAGTCAGACCCCTGCAGTCCGCCTGTGGTCCCCTGCAGTCCGTCTGAAGTCAGACCCCTGCAGTCCGTCTGCAGTCAGCCCCCAGCAGTCCGCCTGCAGTCAGAACCCTGCAGTCAGCCCCCTGCAGTCCACCTGCAGTCCGCCTGTGGCCCCCTGCAGTCCACCTGCAGTCCGCCTGCAGTCAGCCCCCTGCAGTCAGACCCCTGCAGTCCGTCTGCAGTCAGACCCCTGCAGTCCGCCTGCAGTCAGGCCCCTGCAGTCCGTCTGCAGTCAGACCCCTGCAGTCCGCCTGCAGTCAGACCCCTGCAGTCCGCCTGCAGTCAGACCCCTGCAGTCCGCCTGTGGTCCCCTGCAGTCCGTCTGCAGTCAGACCCCTGCAGTCCGCCTGTGGTCCCCTGCAGTCCGTCTGCAGTCAGCCCCCAGCAGTCCGCCTGCAGTCAGACCCCTGCAGTCCGTCTGCAGTCAGCCCCCAGCAGTCCGCCTGTGGTCCCCTGCAGTCCGTCTGCAGTCAGACCCCTGCAGTCCGCCTGTGGTCCCCTGCAGTCTGCCTGCAGTCAGACCCCTGCAGTCCGTCTGCAGTCAGACCCCTGCAGTCCGTCTGCAGTCAGCCCCCTGCAGTCCGCCTGCAGTCAGACCCCTGCAGTCCGTCTGCAGTCAGACCCCTGCAGTCCGTCTGCAGTCAGACCCCTGCAGTCCGCCTGCAGTCAGACCCCTGCAGGCGGACTGCAGGGGTCTGACTGCAGGTGGACTGCAGGGGTCTGACTGCAGACGGACTGCAGGGGACCACAGGCGGACTGCAGGGGTCTGACTGCAGACGGACTGCAGGGGTCTGACTGCAGACGGACTGCAGGGGTCTGACTGCAGACGGACTGCAGGGGTCTGACTGCAGACGGACTGCAGGGGTCTGACTGCAGGTGCACTGCAGGGGTCTGACTGCAGACGGACTGCAGGGGACCACAGGCGGACTGCAGGGGTCTGACTGCAGACGGACTGCAGGGGACCACAGACGGACTGCTGGGGGCTGACTGCAGACGGACTGCAGGGGTCTGACTGCAGACGGACTGCAGGGGTCTGACTGCAGACGGACTGCAGGGGTCTGACTGCAGACGGACTGCAGGGGACCACAGGCGGACTGCAGGGGTCTGACTGCAGGCGGACTGCAGGGGTCTGACTGCAGGTGCACTGCAGGGGTCTGACTGCAGACGGACTGCAGGGGTCTGACTGCAGGTGCACTGCAGGGGTCTGACTGCAGACGGACTGCAGGGGACCACAGGCGGACTGCTGGGGGCTGACTGCAGACGGACTGCAGGGGTCTGACTGCAGGTGCACTGCAGGGGTCTGACTGCAGACGGACTGCAGGGGACCACAGGCGGACTGCAGGGGTCTGACTGCATGCAGCACATTCTGCTGCATCGCAGCAGCTGCAGCATCACATCACCTGATCAAACACAAGGACAAAGCTGCTCCTTTTTCCTGCTCCTGTCAGACCCCTGCAGTCCACCTGCAGTCAGACCCCTGCAGTCCGTCTGCAGTCAGACCCCTGCAGTCCGCCTGCAGTCAGACCCCTGCAGTCCGCCTGCAGTCAGACCCCTGCAGTCCGTCTGCAGTCAGACCCCTGCAGTCCGCCTGCAGTCAGACCCCTGCAGTCCGCCTGTGGTCCCCTGCAGTCCGTCTGAAGTCAGACCCCTGCAGTCCGTCTGCAGTCAGACCCCTGCAGTCCGTCTGCAGTCAGCCCCCAGCAGTCCGCCTGCAGTCAGAACCCTGCAGTCAGACCCCTGCAGTCCACCTGCAGTCCGCCTGTGGCCCCCTGCAGTCCACCTGCAGTCCGCCTGCAGTCAGACCCCTGCAGTCAGACCCCTGCAGTCCGTCTGCAGTCAGCCCCCAGCAGTCCGCCTGCAGTCAGACCCCTGCAGTCCGTCTGCAGTCAGCCCCCAGCAGTCCGCCTGCAGTCAGACCCCTGCAGTCCGCCTGTGGCCCCCTGCAGTCCGCCTGTGGCCCCCTGCAGTCCGCCTGTGGCCCCTTGCAGTCCACCTGCAGTCCACCTGTGGCCCCCTGCAGTCCACCTGCAGTCCGCCTGCAGTCAGACCCCTGCAGTCCGCCTGCAGTCAGACCCCTGCAGTCCACCTGCAGTCAGACCCCTGCAGTCCGCCTGCAGTCAGACCCCTGCAGTCAGACCCCTGCAGTCCACCTGCAGTCAGACCCCTGCAGTCAGACCCCTGCAGTCCTCCTGTGGCCCCCTGCAGCAGCCAGATGGTTTCATATCTTCAGACTAACCTTCCACTCAGGACAAAACATGCAATATTCAATGAGTTAATACAATGTTTGTGTTTATATTCTGCAGGAGGTCCCTGCATGGTGCTGATCCAGATCTTATTTCAGTAGATTTTATCCAGCAGTCAGACTTTACTGCAGTATTTTAAAGTGATGCTGATCAAGAGTTCTTCTAGTGGTCTTTTAAATCTCTTTCTAAGTCTTCTTTGCACTCTGGCTGCTTTCCTTCAGCCTTTTGTAAAAACTCGAGCTCTACTTGCAGACTGTAAATACAGAGTATTTGTCTCAGTTCTGCTGCAGCTGAGCGGATAACGTTTATGAAGCGCTTCCTTTCATGATTAGTGAAACATTTTCTGTTCCTCCTTTTATGGAAAATCATTTGTTTTTTGGGCGAAAGCATTCATGTCTGTATTTGTTTAATAAGGTTTTATCCAGAATCTGTTGCATCACAGAGGACGATGTATAACTGCTCTGACTTTCTCTGGAAGTTCATTATGGTTTTAAATGTTTCACCTGTAGATCTCTGTCACGCCATCAGCAGACTGTAATTACTCTCACATCTCATTTGCTTTTATTACTAGAGGAAACTTTCACCAACAGAAAATATTTGGATGATGCTGTTTTTTTGCAGAAACCTGACAGTGAATGCAGAATTCTCACCTCGCAGGTCATCAGCACTGCCTGATCGTTTCCTACTGGGAATGAAGCGCAGCCCATGCTGAGGCTTCTGGGAAGTGTAGTGAACAGACCATCTACTGTCTCCATCTGCTGTGAACAAGGACGAACAGAGAGAGAGAGAGAGAGAGAGAGAGAGACGAGTGTGAGGACACTTCTTGTTTTAATCTGGTTTCAGCAGATTCATTCACACACAGAGAGAAATGATGATCCAAGTTGCAGCTCTCAGCACTCTTCAAGGTGACTTCAGCTGTGCTTCAAGGCTTTTAATGTGAAGGACCAGCAGCTAGTGAATCAGCTGACAAATGCAGGGACAGCTGTGGCAATCAGCTGTTTCAGAGCAGAAATATTAACATCAACTAAAGCAAATTCTTATAATATTGTTTAAATAATATATTTTCTTTACAGGTCTCCGTCGTCCTGTTACTCAGATTGTTTTACAGGCACCAACATGAAAAACACAATAAAGTTTAATTTGAACAGAGAAAAGGAATAATCCCATGAAGAGACTAACACATGATTCTTCCTGACGGAACTGGTTCTAATTCTACTGGTTCTTGAAGGAACTCTCTGGGTCTGAAAAGCTGGTTGGGGTTGGAGTCGTATGGGCCCTGCTATGTTCCACAGGTCACCTCCATGGATGTAAACTAGACTTGTTGCACCTGAATGGACCCTGGTGGGCTGTCAGGGACTGAGACTTTCATCTCTGGAGATCATAAACACTTCATCACAGCTCAGAAGACACGCGTGTCCAAAGAATCAGAACATGAAAGAGTGAAACTGCCGTGGGCCCCGAAAAACCTTCAACGGTTTTCAGAGACAGTCAAGATATACTGTACTTAATGCGCCTGGTCCTGGAAGTCCACAAGCTGGATCCACTTGTCAAGGTGTTGGCTGAAGGTCCAAGGGTCTGGGGAGACTCCCTGTCTTGAGGAGGACTCACCTGAAGAGGTTTTAGGTGAGATGCTTCGTTCAGTGGGTCTTTGAGCAGCTGGTTGAAGAAGCTGCAGCAGCTCCGAGCAGGTTCTGATATTTACTAAAGGACGAGGGTTCTGGTTCTGATCACTATCATGCAGTTCAGAGCATCTCTAATTTAAAAACAGATAAAACACCAACATGAACTCATTTAATATGAGAGCCAATAAGAAAGCAGAATTTCATGAAGACATCGTAAGCTTCATAAGCATCATAAGCTGAGACAGAGACCGTCTCTGAACCTGCCGTTAGTCCACTGATTATCAATCCAGCAGCACTCACCTGAGGTTTTACTGAGATACCTGAGGACAGATTTGATCGCTGCTCCGATCAGAACCATAATGACGCCACACACAGACTCTCACACACTCCTGAGGCTGCAGCAGAGAGAAACTAAGCCGGCGAGCAGCAGCAGTGATGCAGTTCGACTGGCTGCGACGCTGCTCTCCTCCCACTCCTCTCCCTTCCTATTCTCCCCCCAATCTCTTTCTCCTTCTCTTACTTCCACACACACACCTGCCACGTTGGCAGGAAGCCACACACATGTGTGCCCTTCATGGGTGTCCCCAGGTGATGAAGGTTACCCACAAACACTGCATGAACAAGTTGCTTTGAAGATGAAGAGAATGTGTGTTTAATGTGAGATGGTTTATCTTTTATTCTCTGTGTTCTTGTGTTTGAGGGGAGCTCAACAGAGAGAGAGAGAGAGAGATGTGGGGAGAAAAGAGGACAGACTCATCCTCAGGGTTTGTTACACAATAATTACCAGCAAAAAATACAGAGACACCAAATAATCAACATGATTCAGTGTTTTGAATTAAAACAAGTCCTTTTGTCTCATATTAAACCATGTTTCATGACTGTACAGCCCTTTTGTAGATATGTTATCTTTAAAATATGTTCAGTCCAGATTTTGGGTCTGTCTCTATTGTTGTTCTATATATTTCTTTATTGCTTTTACCACGTTGTATCGCTGTTGGAATTTTTGTGTATGTGTAACAGTTAAAGCATAATTTTATCACATTTATAGATTTATTTTCCTGGAGGACAGATGGATGGATGATGGATGGATGATGGATGATGATGGATGGATGGATGGATGAATGGATGATTGACAAATGGATGATGGATGGATGATTGACAGGTGGATGATGGATGGCAGATGGATGGATCATGGATGGATGATTGACAGGTGGATGATGGATGGCAGATGGATGGATCATGGATGGATGATTGACAGGTGGATGATGGATGGATGATTGACAGGTGGATGATGGATGGATGGATGGATGGATGATTGACAGGTGGATGATGGATGGATGACGGATGGATGGATGATGGATGACAGATGGATGATTGACAGGTGGATGATGGATGGATGATTGATGATGGATGATTGACAGGTGGATGATGGATGGATGATGGATGGATGATGGATGGCAGATGGATGGATGGATGGATGGATGGATTATTGACAAATGGATGATGGATGGATGACTGACAGGTGGATGATGGATGGCAGATGGATGGATCATGGATGGATGATTGACAGGTGGATGATGGATGGATGATGGATGGATGGATGGATGGATGGATGGCAGATGGATGGATGGATGGATTGATGGATGATTGACAGGTGGATGATGGATGGCTGGATGATTGACAGATGGATGATGGATGGATGATGGATGGATGGATGGATGATTGATGGTGGATGGTGGATGGATGATGGATGGCAGATGGATGGATGGATGGATGATTGAAAGGTGGATGATGGATGGATGATTGACAGATGGATGATGGATGGATGACTGACAAGTGGATGATGGATGGATGGCAGATGGATGATGGATGGATGATTGACAGGTGGATGGATGATGGATGGATGACAGATGGATGGATGATGGATGACAGATGGATGATTGACAGGTGGATGATGGATGGATGGATGGACTGATGGATGATTGACAGGTGGATGATGGATGGATGATTGACAGGTGGATGATGGATGGATGATTGACAGGTGGATGATGGATGGATGGCAGATGGATAGGTGGATGATGGATGGATGGATGGATGATTGACAGGTGGATGATGGATGGATGGATGGATGGATGATTGACAGATGGATGATGGATGGATGACTGACAGGTGGATGGATGATGGATGGATGACAGATGGATGGATGATGGATGACAGATGGATGGCAGATGGATGGATGATGGATGACAGATGGATGATTGACAGGTGGATGATGGATGGATGATTGACAGGTGGATGATGGATGGATGGATGATTGACAGATGGATGATGGATGGATGACTGACGGGTGGATGGATGATGGATGGATGACAGATGGATGGATGATGGATGACAGATGGATGATTGACAGGTGGATGATGGATGGATGATTGACAGGTGGATGATGGATGGATGATTGACAGGTGGATGATGGATGGATGGATGGATGGATGGATGGATGGCAGATGGATGGATGTATGGATGGATTGATGGATGATTGACAGATGGATGATGGATGGATGATTGACAGATGGATGATGGATGGATGGCAGATGGATGATGGATGGATGACTGACAGGTGGATGATGGATGGATGGCAGATGGATGATGGATGGATGATTGACAGGTGGATGGATGATGGATGGATGACAGATGGATGGATGATGGATGACAGATGGATGATTGACAGGTGGATGATGGATGGATGATTGACAGGTGGATGATGGATGGATGATTGACAGGTGGATGATGGATGGATGATTGACAGGTGGATGATGGATGGATGGATGATTGACAGGTGGATGATGGATGGATGACTGACAGGTGGATGATGGATGGATGATTGACAGGTGGATGATGGATGGGTGATTGACAGGTGGATGATGGATGGATGATTGACAGGTGGATGATGGATGGATGATGGATGGATGGATGGATGGATGGATGGCAGATGGATGGATGTATGGATGGATTGATGGATGATTGACAGATGGATGATGGATGGATGACTGACAGGTGGATGATGGATGGATGGATGGATGGATGGATGATTGACAGGTGGATGATGGATGGATGGATGGATGATTGAAAGGTGGATGATGGATGGATGATTGACAGATGGATGATGGATGGATGACTGACAAGTGGATGATGGATGGATGGCAGATGGATGATGGATGGATGATTGACAGGTGGATGGATGATGGATGGATGACAGATGGATGGATGATGGATGACAGATGGATGATTGACAGGTGGATGATGGATGGATGATTGACAGGTGGATGATGGATGATTGACAGATGGATGATGGATGGATGACTGACAGGTGGATGGATGACAGATGGATGGATGATGGATGACAGATGGATGATTGACAGGTGGATGATGGATGGATGATTGACAGGTGGATGATGGATGGATGGATGGATGATTGACAGATGGATGATGGATGGATGACTGACAGGTGGATGGATGATGGATGGATGACAGATGGATGGATGATGGATGACAGATGGATGATTGACAGGTGGATGATGGATGGATGATTGACAGGTGGATGATGGATGGATGGATGATTGACAGATGGATGATGGATGGATGATTGACAGGTGGATGATGGATGGATGATTGACAGGTGGATGATGGATGGATGGATGATTGACAGATGGATGATGGATGGATGACTGACAGGTGGATGATGGATGGATGGCAGATGGATGATGGATGGATGATTGACAGGTGGATGGATGATTGACAGGTGTATGATGGATGGATGATTGACAGGTGTATGATGGATGGATGATTGACAGGTGGATGATTGACAGGTGGATGGTGATTGACAGGTGGATGATGGATGGATGATTGACAGGTGGATGATGGATGATTGACAGATGGATGATGGATGGATGACTGACAGGTGGATGGATGACAGATGGATGGATGATGGATGACAGATGGATGATTGACAGGTGGATGATGGATGGATGGATGATTGACAGATGGATGATGGATGGATGGCAGATGGATGATGGATGGATGATTGACAGGTGGATGGATGATTGACAGGTGTATGATGGATGGATGATTGACAGGTGGATGATTGACAGGTGGATGGATGATTGACAGATGGATGATGGATGGATGATTGACAGGTGGATGATTGACAGATGGATGATGGATGGATGATTGACAGGTGGATGATTGACAGGTGGATGGATGATTGACAGGTGGATGATGGATGGATGATTGACAGGTGGATGATGGATGGATGATTGACAGGTGGATGATGGATGGATGATTGACAGATGGATGATGGATGGATGACTGACAGGTGGATGATGGATGGATGACTGACAGGTGGATGATGGATGGATGATTGACAGGTGGATGATGGATGGATGATTGACAGGTGGATGATGGATGATTGACAGATGGATGATGGATGGATGACTGACAGGTGGATGGATGATGGATGGATGACAGATGGATGGATGATGGATGACAGATGGATGATTGACAGGTGGATGATGGATGGATGATTGACAGGTGGATGATGGATGGATGGCTGATTGATGGATGATTGACAGGTGGATGATGGATGGATGATTGACAGGTGGATGATGGATGGATGATTGACAGATGGATGATGGATGGATGGCGGATGGATGATGGATGGATGACTGACAGGTGGATGATGGATGGATGGCAGATGGATGATGGATGGATGATTGACAGGTGGATGGATGATTGACAGGTGGATGATGGATGGATGGATGGACTGATGGATGATTGACAGGTGGATGATGGACGGATGATTGACAGGTGGATGATGGATGGATGATTGACAGATGGATGATGGATGGATGATTGACAGGTGTATGATGGATGGATGATTGACAGGTGTATGATGGATGGATGATTGACAGGTGGATGATTGACAGGTGGATGGATGATTGACAGATGGATGATGGATGGATGATTGACAGGTGGATGGATGATTGACAGGTGGATGATGGATGGATGATTGACAGGTGGATGATGGATGGATGATTGACAGGTGGATGATGGAGGGATGATTGACAGATGGATGATGGATGGATGATTGACAGGTGGATTTCCATGTGTTTTTACATGATTGTTGATGTTTTGAAGTTGTTCTGTGTACTTTTATTGTCTCTTTGTGCTTCTCTGTAGATTTATTGTGTTTTTGGACATTATTCCTGTTTGTTGGTTTTTATATTTTGTATTTCAGATACTTCGTCACTTTCTATATTTATTTTGTATCTCTTACTTGTTAGAGAACTTTGGAACTATAGCTTCCTTTGACCTCTGCACCTGTAGACCATAATAATAAAGCCATCCTACACCTGTCCATGGTGCTCTTTATGCTCTTTATTAACCTTTTTCTGATCCACATGGTCGTTGACCTTGTTCACCTTCATCACCAGTTATAAACTGGAACACTTCCAGCCTGTATGTGTGTCAACTATGTGGGACATGAGTAGATAATTACTGTCTTCAAGGCTGATGCTCTCAGTGTCTGTTCATCTTTATCTCCCGCTGTTTTAATTAGTTTCAATAATTAGACACCAACTAGGTCACATACTGTTATAACACACTGTTATATTTATGGTCCCTGTAGGTTCAGATCTGTCCTCTCACTGCTGTCCAATCACAGGGAGAAGAGGGGGTGGGGCTTCAAACAACACAGATGGAACTGAATCATTACTGCATAATATTCCTAAATCCAGGTGTGGTTTACCTGGTCTGTTCAGGTGGAATTGAAGCTACCAGGTAGCAGCTGCTGCAGCCTTAAAGCCTGTTCATCTTCCAGGAATTAACCTTTAGCTTAGTGTATGGAGGTGGAGATAATCCTTGCACGCACGTACATGCACGCGCAAACACACACACACACAAGTTTGTTTTGGTATCCTTATGGGGACCGTCCATTGACTTCCATTGATTTTAGTAACTAGATTTATACCTAACCCAAACCCTTTTACTAACCTTAACCATTACTGATCTATAACTAACCCTAAGACTAACTAAAACTCTATTCACACCATACCTATAAACCTAACCCCTAACCCTAAAAAGGGGAGTCCCCCCCATGGGGACCAGGCTTCGGTCCCCACAAGAACCCTCGGACCCCAGAAAGATAGTAAAAGTCAGGAAACGGGTCCCCAGGAGGTCAGAAATACAAACCCACACACACACACACACACACACACACCCCAACACACACACACACACACACACACACACACACACACACACACACACACACACTG
>SSNP01000231.1:283245-398842 GCA_006937955.1 Pachypanchax playfairii
AGAAACGGGACAGAACGGGACCAAACAGGACCAGAGAGGACCAAACGGGACAGAACAGGACCAAACGGGACCAAACAGGACCAGAGAGGACCAAACGGGACAGAACAGGACCAAACGGGGCCAAACGGGACCAAACGGGACCAAACGGGACAGAACAGGACCAAACGGGGCCAAACGGGACCACACGGGACCAAACAGGACCAGAGAGGACCAAACGGGACAGAACGGGACCAAACAGGACCAGAGAGGACCAAACGGGACATGTTCTATCTCCATCGGAACAAAAGAATTATACACTGAAACTATTTTATCATTTCATAGTAAATATCAGCTCATTTTGAAGGTAATAGGAGGAGTTGGAACAGGGTGATGTTCCACTGTAGAACATCTGCTGTTCAGGTTCTAGATGGTAATCCATAAAAGATCATCAAGGTCAAGCCATGCTGGTAGGAACCAAATCTGTCTGAAGGTGGGAACACTGAAGGTGGAACTTAATAGAACCTTCTAGAACCTGCTCAGAGAGAAAAACTAAAAATAACAGAACTAATGATGTGGAAGAGTGGAACTGCAGGTGATGGACTGAGCAGTTGCCTATAGAAAAATACTGGTTCTATAAGAACACATCGGTTCTACAGGAACATAACGGTTCTATAGGAACACACCGGTTCTGTAGGAATATACCGGTTCTATAAGAACACATCGGTTCTACAGGAACATAACGGTTCTATAGGAACACACCGGTTCTGTAGGAACACACCTGTTCTGATGGAACATACAGAACATATTGGTTCTACAGGAACATACCGGTTCTATAGGAACACACCGGTTCTGTAGGAACATACCGATTCTATAAGAACACATCGGTTCTACAGGAACATAACGGTTCTATAGGAACACACCGGTTCTGTAGGAACACACCTGTTCTGATGGAACATACAGAACATATTGGTTCTACAGGAACATACCGGTTCTATAGGAACACACCGGTTCTGTAGGAACATACCGGTTCTGTAGGAACACATCGGTTCCGTAGTAACACACCACTTCCGTAGGAACACACCGGTTCTATAGGAACACACTGGTTCTGTAGGAACATACTGGTTCTTTAAGAACACACCGCTTCTATAGGAACACACCGGTTCTGTAGGAACATACCGGTTCTGTAGGAACACACTGGTTCTTTAAGAACACACCGCTTCTATAGGAACACACCGGTTCCGTAGGAACACACTGGTTCTGTAGGAACATACCGGTTCTATAGGAACACACCGGTTCTATAGGAACACACCGGTTCCGTAGGAACACACTGGTTCTGTAGGAACATACCGGTTCTATAGGAACACACCGGTTCTATAGGAACACACCGGTTCCGTAGGAACACACTGGTTCTTTAAGAACACACCGGTTCTATAGGAACACACCGGTTCCGTAGGAACACACCGGTTCTGTAGGAACATACCGGTTCCGTAGGAACCCACCGGTTCTGTAGGAACATACCGGTTCTATAGGAACACACCGGTTCCGTAGGAACCCACCGGTTCTGTAGGAACATACCGGTTCTATAGGAACACACCGGTTCTGTAGGAACTGTTTTACAGCAGTTCTATGACTGACATATTTAATTGTAGAACCAAGAACCTTTCAGCGGTACCTTTTCGTAGAAGGGGCGTGGTTTGCAAAGCTTCCTGTCGGGAACGTCTTCTTCGTCTGAAACAGATAAATCTGGATTTGCGCCTCATGGTGGGTTTGTAGTGATACTGTGGCGGCGCCGGCGGTTCCTTAGGAGGGTCTGTGATGCTCAGAGAGGAAGGGACAGGTAAGGCATATCCTGGGCGGGGATTTAGTGACGGGGGGCAGGAACTAGTTCGACGCCGATGGGTGAGGATAGGGCAGGAGGGGCGCTGCATCTGAAGGGTGGGGGGGTGTCTCTGGGGTTTTCCATGATCATCTGCAGCCAGGAACAGTTTCCCATGAGCCTCTGGGGAAAGAGAAGGATGAACATGTTGAGCAAGGTGCCAGGGGCTGTTACCTAAACCCTGAAGGTGAGGTGGGAGGGGTTTCTTGTCACCGAAGGGTGACCCCGGCCTGTTTGCACCGCTGGCATTTAATCTCAACATGGCGTTTTGCTGCTGGTGGATTTTGGCGCTGAGCAGGCGCCGCCTCAGGCTGCCTTCTGTTTTAGGTTGGAGAGCGGCCATCTTGCGTGGAAGAAGCTCATCTCGCTCTTCATCTGGTCCTCCATTCCAACAGTGTGATGTGACACCAGACCCCGCCCCCTCGCCACCGAGACATTCCACATATGAAATCATGGTCTTGGGAGAGGTGAGTCGTTACCTGGTGAACCGTCTCACACTCATCAAATGCATCACATCTTCTTACTTCTTCTAACTTATAACAAGTCCAAGAATGTTCCACGTCTTCATCATACAGTATTTTCAAAGTAAAGGTCCCAGTGACACGAAGTTGATTTATGAAAAACTCATGAGTACTTTCATGATGTTCTGTAGAAGAACGATTTCTTCAACATCAGTATTTTAAAAGCTTTCAGAGAGAAAGGATTCCTTCAGACGTGATACTTATAATGTACCTGAGAAAACAAAATGCCTCAAAATTCTCATGAAATAAAAACTTGGTCCAGCATAGTCTCAGTCCTCCACACAAGTTTCAATAACAAGAAATATAATCACCACAAACGTCTGTCCACCTTGAGGACGTCATGAATGTCCTGATCAGAGTAAAGGAACATTTAGACAAACTCAGCAGCTGATTGCAGATTCTTGTTTTCACAAATAAAACCTCAAATCCACAGAAATGTAAAACTTGTCTCGTCTTCATGAGTCCCAAAAAAAACAAGAGTAAAACTGTTTCTGATGGAACATGTTGACTGCTCTGCGTCTCTCTGGGTTTAATCTGCTAACAGGGATTATCCAGGTTTACAGATGGCCGGTGTGGAACAGGTGTTTACTTCATCACACATACCACATGTTGCTCGTTGCTGTGTTACTGTGTCATTTCTGAATCTCAGAACCAGAAACTAAAAGGTCAGTGTCCATCACAGTTTAATGAAACTTCAGCTGCACCGTTTTCTGTTGGAAACTCAGCAGTGAGCTTTAACAAGCTGGCAAGTTCAAACATGGATTAATCCACTGCTGAAAAGAGTTCCAACAAACACACTAAAACTAAAGGGAGTCAGTGTTTGAGGAATTAAATGGGTCCTTTTAAAGAATTAATAAATACAGTAAAAGGATAAAAGTAACAAAAATAAAGCTCCGTGTCTAATTCTGTTCTCAAATACCCCAAAAACACAAACCGAAAGCAGATACATGAAAAATAAAAGACACAAAATGAGAAAAAGATACATGGTGTCACACAAAGACACAAATTAACACAAAAATGTTACAGAGACACAAAACTAGAAGGAAAACACACAAACCAGCCAAGAAAGTCATCACAAATAAAACTACCACAAAGACACTTCACCCACAGATACTGAATACTGCAGAAGTAAATAAACACAAAGATAATAAATGATCCTAAAAGCACCAATAAGTAACATCAAAACATCATCAAAGTGGCTGTTATTGGTTTAATTTAAAAACTGTGTATTTGTGTTTAGGAGAAAACAGCTGAAGCCACAAAGAGGAAGGAATTCACAACATGCTGAAAGATTCTCCTCCAGGCTACTAGTTCATCTCTGAGACCAAACCAAGAGAAAGAAATGTTTTAATAAACCTGAGACACAAGCTATGGCGTAGAAACACACAAACACAAACATGACAAAAACACACCAAACACATGGACACAAACGTGACAAAAACACACCAAACACATGGACACAAATATGACAAAAACACACCAAGCACATGGACACAAACTTGACAAAAACACACCAAACACATGGACACAAACTTGACAAAAACACACCAAACACATGGACACAAACATGACAAAAACACACCAAGCACATGGACACAAACGTGACAAAAACACACCAAACACAGACAAAAACATGACAAAAACACACGGACACAAACATGACAAAAACACACCAAACACAGACAAAAACATGAAAAAAACATGACAAAAACACACCAAACACAGACAAAAACATGACAAAAACACACCAAACACAGACAAAAACATGGCAAAAACACACCAAACACACAGACACAAACATGACAAAAACACAACAAAAACACACCAAGCACACAGACAAAAACATGACAAAACACACCAAACACATGGACACAAACGTGACAAAAACACACCAAACACACGGACACAAACATGACAAAAACACACCAAACTCACAGACAAAAACATGACAAAAACACACCAAACACACAGACAAAAACACAACAAAAACACACCAAGCACACAGACAAAAACATGACAAAACACACCAAACACATGGACACAAACGTGACAAAAACACACCAAACGCACAGACAAAAACATGACAAAAACACACCAAACACACGGACACAAACATGACAAAAACATGACAAAAACACACCAAACACACGGACACAAACATGACAAAAACACACCAAGCGCACAGACAAAAGCATGACAAAAACACACCAAACACACGGACACAAACATGACAAAAACACACCAAGCACACAGACAAAAACATGACAAAAACACACCAAGCACATGGACACAAACTTGACAAAAACACACCAAACACATGGACACAAACTTGACAAAAACACACCAAACACATGGACACAAACATGACAAAAACACACCAAACACATGGACACAAACATGACAAAAACACACCAAACACAGACAAAAACATGACAAAAACACACCAAACACACGGACACAAACATGACAAAAACACACCAAACACATGGACACAAACGTGACAAAAACACACCAAACACATGGACACAAACTTGACAAAAACACACCAAACACATGGACACAAACATGACAAAAACACACCAAGCACATGGACACAAACTTGACAAAAACACACCAAACACATGGACACAAACATGACAAAAACACACCAAACACATGGACACAAACATGACAAAAACACACCAAACACACAGACAAAAACATGACAAAAACACACCAAACACACGGACACAAACATGACAAAAACATGACAAAAACATGACAAAAACACACCAAACACACAGACACAAACATGACAAAAACACACCAAGCACACAGACAAAAGCATGACAAAAACACACCAAACACACGGACACAAACATGACAAAAACACACCAAGCACACAGACAAAAACATGACAAAAACACACCAAACACACGGACACAAACATGACAAAAACACACCAAACGCACAGACAAAAACATGACAAAAACATGACAAAAACACACCAAACACACGGACACAAACATGACAAAAACACACCAAACACACAGACACAAACATGACAAAAACACAACAAAAACACACCAAGCACACAGACAAAAACACGACAAAAACACACCAAACGCACAGACAAAAACATGACAAAAACACACCAAACACACGGACACAAACATGACAAAAACACACCAAACGCACAGACAAAAACATGACAAAAACACACCAAACACACGGACACAAACATGACAAAAACACACCAAACACAGACAAAAACATGACAAAAACATGACAAAAACACACCAAACACACGGACACAAACATGACAAAAACACACCAAATGCACAGACAAAAACATGACAAAAACACACCAAATGCACAGACAAAAACATGACAAAAACATGACAAAAACACACCAAACACACGGACACAAACATGACAAAAACACACCAAGCACATGGACACAAACTTGACAAAAACACACCAAACACATGGACACAAACATGACAAAAACACACCAAACACAGACAAAAACATGACAAAAACACACCAAACACACGGACACAAACATGACAAAAACACACCAAACACATGGACACAAACGTGACAAAAACACACCAAACACATGGACACAAACATGACAAAAACACACCAAGCACATGGACACAAACTTGACAAAAACACACCAAACACATGGACACAAACTTGACAAAAACACACCAAACACATGGACACAAACATGACAAAAACACACCAAACACATGGACACAAACTTGACAAAAACACACCAAACACATGGACACAAACATGACAAAAACACACCAAACACATGGACACAAACTTGACAAAAACACACCAAACACATGGACACAAACATGACAAAAACACACCAAACACACGGACACAAACATGACAAAAACACACCAAACACAGACAAAAACATGAAAAAAACATGACAAAAACACACCAAACACAGACAAAAACATGACAAAAACACACCAAACACAGACAAAAACATGGCAAAAACACACCAAACACACAGACACAAACATGACAAAAACACAACAAAAACACACCAAGCACACAGACAATAACATGACAAAAACACACCAAAAGCACAGACAAAAACATGACAAAAACACACCAAATGCACAGACAAAAACATGACAAAAACACACCAAACATGGACACAAACGTGACAAAAACACACCAAGCACACGGACAAAAACACGACAAAAACACACCAAACGCACAGACCAAAACATGACAAAAACACACCAAACACACGGACACAAACATGACAAAAACACACCAAACGCACAGACAAAAACATGACAAAAACACACCAAACACACGGACACAAACATGACAAAAACATGACAAAAACACACCAAACACACGGACACAAACATGACAAAAACACACCAAACACACGGACACAAACATGACAAAAACATGACAAAAACACACCAAACACACGGACACAAACATGACAAAAACACACCAAACACACGGACACAAACATGACAAAAACACACCAAATGCACAGACAAAAACACGACAAAAACACACCAAATGCACAGACAAAAACACACCAAACACATGGACACAAACATGACAAAAACACACCAAACGCACAGACATGACAAAAACATGAAAAAAAACACACGGACACGCACAATAAAAAAGGCATGAACACAAACACACAACATTGTCTTTTAAAGCACAAAGATGATAAACTTTAAGCAGCTGCAGGAGAACCTGATGGAACAGAAAAGTACCTGCACATACAAGACAACAGAAGAACCACAGGTTCCTTCAGACATAGAACAATCAGAAAAGTAAAAAATACAGAATTAAACTAAAAAAGTAACAAAACGGAAGTGTTTTTACTCAGACGAGTGTGTTTATAGTTTTTTTCTCTGTACTTTGTGTAACTGCTGCCTCCGACCTCCAGCATGTCCATGCCGTGTGTGTGTTCCAGCTGTGTTTGACATGCTGAAGGGGATGTTTCAGCCTGCCTCAACAGGCCAGCACTTATTCAACACAAACACACAAATGCTTCAGACTTAAGAATGCACGTCTTCTGACCCACAATGTTTGCCACGAGACACAAAGACCCGACGTTACAGGATCCACCTCAGCTGCTGCAGCAGATCTACATGTTGTAGTTTGGAGAAGTATTTTAGCAGTAACCATAGTAACAGCAGCTGTAATCTGAACATACCACACCTTCTCGACCCTTTTTACCCTCCATGAATCTCTTTCTGTCCAAACACGGACGCTGTTAAAGATAAACGCAGAAACAACTTCTTTCTCACCTTTGAAGCAGAGCATGTTGACTTGCATCGCCTGGCGTCCTTCAGCATGTGTGTGTGTTAGAAGTCTGGGAGTCAATCAGAGCAAATATGAAGGAAAACACAAGTTCAAACCCCCACTCCTCCCTCCTACTCACCCTCTCCTCCTTTATTCTTCCACAATAAAAGCCTCCAGTCCTCCTTCATCTCCCGTGGTCTCCTCTTCATCCCTCTCCGCTTCATCCCAGTCCTTTAATCATGTTCTGAAGTACATTAATGGTGGAGTTTTATCCACATATGTAAATCTATTGATTACCTGTTTGTCAACCAACAGAGACAAGAACGCACGTCAAAACTAAATGTAACAAGAAAATGTACTTAAATTACACAAACCAAACAGGATAAACATGAAAATGGTCAAAACCAAGAATGTGAATAAATTATTTAAGTTTTTGATGTGCCAGTAAATTCTATTGAAATATATTCAGATTTTTTTATTCTGTATGTTTCAGCCTGTCACAGCATACACACAGTATTCAGTATGTTTATTGTTTAATAAAACTTATATCCTCTCTGTATTTTTTTTATTTTTAAACTCCACATATTTACTTCTGCTTCAGACATTTCCTGATTTGTATTTGTTTGTGTGTACTTATCTCTGCATTTCCTTTTGATGTTTGTAGAATCATGTCTGCTTCATAGTGTCGATGAGAGATGCTTTCTGACTGGAGGACCGAGCGTAGGGACATCACTGCTGTTCAGAATCATTAAAGTAAAATCTGAGGAAATGAGACAGTTTCATCTGAATGAAAGTAATAAATCCAGTTGTTCTGTTAAACTGTTATCTTCTCTTTTCTTTTTTCAACAAAAGAAATGGGAACAACTTATATCTTTGCAATATTAAAATACAGAAAGAAAAGATAATGTTTAAATTGTAAAAATTGTCAAACATAAATAAAAATTATTCTAAAGAGTTTATTAGATAGTCTACCACCAAAGATTACTGTTTTATAAGAAACAATTATAATCTAATTAAAGAGACAATTTCACACAAATTTTATGACATTGTAGTTATTTCTTAAGTATTAACTAGTAATGTGAAATTTTTAAAAAAACGTTGGGAAACACTGATTAACAGACCTTTCAATCTGTCTGCGTCAAAATTCAGCTAGTTTCGTCAGGCTTCGGGCTGCAACTCATTAATATACTTTATGTGAATTTTCTGGACTCTGATTGGCTAACAAACTAGCCTATGAAAGCAAGGTTTACTGTTTCCTGCCCCACTGCACATGGCAACAGCGCATGTACTCTCTTCCTGTTGATACGTGTTTATGCTAACAGCTTTTAACCAGCAGCATGCTAGGCGTGGTTTCAACTGCGGGAGCTGATGAATACTAACAAAGGAGTTGTGATGTAACAGATACAGGCCGTTAGAACTCGGGAGAACTCGGGTTTTATAACCACCTGCGTAGTTTGAGAGATTAAAACTGAAAGAGAAGTTGTTGACCTGTTTTCACCCACTATGAAGGTAAGAACACCTGTGGAGCAGAAATATTCAACAGAAACCTCAGAACAACGGTTTTTAATGGAAGGGACTCTTTAAAATGAAATCTGTTACATTTTGCAGATCACTTTTTGCTTTAGTCGAAACTATTACTTATTATTATCTTTGTGGCTTTTGTTTTAATTTTATTAGATTTTTCAGTGTTCTGTGAATGCAGGGAAATCCAATTGGAAGTCTGTTTGTTTACAAATTAAATTTAATCCAGGAGCTATTTAATGTACTAAGACCCAAGACAATGAAAATCATGTTTTTCGTGTTGTTAACATGTTCTTGTGGCATTTTTCTGATGCTAGAGGACATATCTTAAAGATGCCCTTCCATTAAAACCAGTTTTTTCTGAGGTTTCTGTTGAATATTTAGCTCCACAGGTGTTCTTACCTTCATAGTGGGTGAAAACAGGTCAACAACTTCTCTTTCAGTTTTAATCTCTCAAACTACGCAGGTGGTGATAAAACCTGAGTTCTCCAGAGTTCTAACGGCCTGTATCTGTTTCATCACAACTCCTTTGTTCGTTAGTATTCATCAGCTCCTGCAGTTGAAACCACACCTAGCATGCTGCTGGCTAAAAGCTGTTAGCATAAGACGTAGCAAATAGGAAGACACAATGTCTGACGTTACAATGTGCAGCAGGGCAGGAAACAGTATACCTTTCTCTCATAGGCTAGTTTGTTAGCCAATCTGAGTCCAGCAAATTAGCATAATGAATATGAACGAGCTGCTGCTCGAGGCCTGACGGAAGGAGCCGAAACCACCCGAATTTTAATGCAGACAGATTGAAAGGTCTGTTAATAAGTGTTTTCCAACGTTTTTTAGCTATAAAATGTTTCATATCACAGGTTAATACCTAAGAAATAACCATAAAGTCCTGAAATTTGTATGAAATGACCTCTTTAAGAAAATTAAGCTCAAAATTGCATTTCTGAGTATTTTTGCATTTAAATAGCTGTGAATCAGTTACAAGCTGGATTTGTGACGTGGGAACCTCACTGGGCGGGGCCAAAAGCTCCTGCTCCGCTCAGGCTGCCCAGGGTCTGAGGAGTACAGAGACATGGCGGATCAACACCTCTGTGCTGTAACGGGTTGCAATGCTAAGAAGAAAGATGTTGATTTTAGCTTTCATACTTTACCAAAAGACTTAGATGTGAGACAGAAATGGATTAATTTTCTTGGTCACAGCAACGTTAAAACCCACACATCGATTTGCAGTCAGCACTTCACAGAAGACTGTTTTACCAACTGGCAGGAGAGAAAAATGGGCTTCGTAGGTAAATTACTTTTGAAGCCGGATGCAGTGCCTTCCATCAAGCCACCATCATATACACAAACTGTATCTTTACCGGTGAGTTTGTTTTTTCTGTCAGGAGTTAAGTCAACCATCCGCCTTTTTACCTCACATCGAGTATTTATTGATCAACAGCCAGCGTCGCTGCATGCTGCTGTGTTAACAAAGAAGACGGGCAAAAAAATCCACGTTTCTGTCTGAGTTCTCGCGATAACCAACTGCGACGCGAGAGGTTGATGGACAGGTCCACCGTGATTGGCTGTGCTGGAAGTAAACACGGAAACGCGCGGTTGGTTAGTTCGGTAATGTACATGTCTATGAGTTCGGTCCGAACATACAGATAAACAAACAGGAAGAGGCAGCAGCGCGGGCAGGTGAGGCTAAAGGTGTGTTCTTAGCAGCGGTCCGTTATTACTATGTAGTAACTCGTTAGAATGTGTTAAAGGTCCAGTCATCCCAAACAGAAAGAGAGGTTCTGGTTCTGATACTCTAATGATCCGATCCTCAAATCATCCATTAAATATTCAGAAAATAAGTAAATACTAATGCGTCTCCGTGTGGGTTTTCAACACATGTTAGAAATAACATTCAGGTCAGATAACAGGAAACTCTTTAAAATTAGTTTTAATCTAATATCTTACATCTATTTGCAGAAGTTGTGAAACTCTGTTTTTAATGGTGCGTTCACACCGTCCAGGCAGCCTGGCAGCTTGATTACATGTAACACGTGACATGACGTGAGATTAACGTGTTACTGATGTTGATCCTCCACACAGATGTCCATCATCCAGACTCGAGGTGAAGCAGGAGGCGGTGTGGCCGCTCACCTGCAGTGTCCCCACTGTGGCCTCTTCTCCAAGAGCCACGCTCAGCAGCTGGCACACGTGGCGGAGTATCACCCCACCTGCCTGGACGCCATGGCAATGGGTCGCCTCGGCAACATACTGATGTACCAGAGTAGCGCGCGGCTGTTTCACTGCTTCAGCTGCTTTTACACCAGCCGAGACTTTAACAAAGTCTACCAACATATTGTTACCAACCACTGCATGGACAAGAGGGAGGGAGGAGGCGAGGGGGCACGTGAGAAGGACAGAAGTGAGGGGGGAGAGGAGGAGAGTAACGTGAAGCATGAGGATGAGGAGGAGAGTGTGATGGATGCTTCAACAAGAAAGAAGAGCAGTGAGGGTGAAGACGAGGAGCAAAGCGAGAGGCCCGAGTCGGTTAAACTCGAAGACGAAGGGGAGAAAAACATGCCGATGATCGACGGAGGAAGTTACTGCTGCCTGATCTGCGGCTGGAGAAGCAAACAGAAAGCTGTTTCTGCCAGTCACATGGTACGAAAACACGAAATCCCCAAAGCATACGCCATGCAGGCCATCAGGTGGGAAGCTGCCGCCCTCTGCAAGGGTCAAGGAGGCGGGACCGAGGACGAAGAGGGGGCTGGGCTGAGCGAGGAGATGCTGAAGGAGGAGATCGAGGCCACAGCCAAGGTGATAAGCTTCACCGCCAGTCGCTATGTTTGTCTCTTCTGTGGCTGGAAGACCAAACTGAAAGGTACCGAGTCCAGAAACCGTCTCTCATTATACACACACGCACGTACTGTGAAGTCCAGGTCCAAGTCTCAGGTCGGTCTGAAGTCCAGGTCCAGGTCTCAGGTCGGTCTGAAGTCCGGGTCCAGGTCTCAGGTCGGTCTGAAGTCCGGGTCCAGGTCTCAGGTCGGTCTGAAGTCCGGGTCCAGGTCTCAGGTCGGTCTGAAGTGCAGGTCTCAGGTCGGTCTGAAGCTGTCTGTCTCAGGTCAGTCTGAAGTCCAGGTCTCAGGTCGGTCTGAAGTCCAGGTCCAAGTCTCAGGTCGGTCTGAAGCTGTCTGTCTCAGGTCGGTCTGAAGTCCAGGTCCAAGTCTCAGGTCGGTCTGAAGTCCAGGTCTCAGGTCGGTCTGAAGTCCAGGTCCAAGTCTCAGGTTGGTCTGAAGTCCAGGTCCAGGTCTCAGGTCAGTCTGAAGTCCGGGTCCAGGTCGGTCTGAAGTCCGGGTCCAGGTCTGTCTGAAGTTCGGGTCCAGGTCTCAGGTCGGTCTGAAGTTCGGGTCCAGGTCTCAGGTCGGTCTGAAGTTCGGGTCCAGGTCTCAGGTCGGTCTGAAGTCCGGGTCCAGGTCTCAGGTCGGTCTGAAGTCCGGGTCCAGGTCGGTCTGAAGTTCGGGTCCAGGTCTCAGGTCGGTCTGAAGTCCGGGTCCAGGTCTCAGGTCGGTCTGAAGTCCGGGTCCAGGTCTCAGGTCGGTCTGAAGTCTGGGTCCAGGTCTCAGGTCGGTCTGAAGTCTAGGTCCAGGTCTCAGGTCGGTCTGAAGTCTAGGACCAGGTCTCAGGTCGGTCTGAAGTCCGGGTCCAGGTCTGTCTGAAGTCCGGGTCCAGGTCTCAGGTCGGTCTGAAGTTCGGGTCCAGGTCTCAGGTCGGTCTGAAGTCCGGTCCAGGTCTCAGGTCGGTCTGAAGTCCAGGTCTCAGGTCGGTCTGAAGTCCAGTCTCAGGTCGGTCTGAAGTCCAGGTCCAAGTCTCAGGTCGGTCTGAAGTCCGGGTCCAGGTCTCAGGTCGGTCTGGGTCCAGGTCTCAGGTCGGTCTGAAGTCTAGGTCCAGGTCTCAGGTCGGTCTGAAGTTCGGGTCCAGGTCTCAGGTCGGTCTGAAGTTCGGGTCCAGGTCTCAGGTCGGTCTGAAGTTCGGGTCCAGGTCTCAGGTCGGTCTGAAGTCCGGGTCCAGGTCTCAGGTCCGGGTCCAGGTCTCAGGTCGGTCTGAAGTCTAGGTCCAGGTCTCAGGTCGGTCTGAAGTCGGGTCCAGGTCTCAGGTCGGTCTGAAGTCCGGGTCCAGGTCTCAGGTCGGTCTGAAGTCCGGGTCCAGGTCTCAGGTCGGTCTGGGTCCAGGTCTCAGGTCGGTCTGAAGTCCGGGTCCAGGTCTCAGGTCGGTCTGAAGTCCAGGTCCAGGTCTCAGGTCGGTCTGAAGTCTGGGACCAGGTCTCAGGTCGGTCTGAAGTCCGGGTCCAGGTCTCAGGTCGGTCTGAAGTCCAGGTCTCAGGTCGGTCTGAAGTCCAGGTCTCAGGTCGGTCTGAAGTCCGGGTCCAGGTCTCAGGTCGGTCTGAAGTCCGGGTCCAGGTCTCAGGTCGGTCTGAAGTCCGGGTCCAGGTCGGTCTGAAGTCCGGGTCCAGGTCGGTCTGAAGTCCGGGTCCAGGTCTCAGGTCGGTCTGAAGTCCGGGTCCAGGTCGGTCTGAAGTCCGGGTCCAGGTCGGTCTGAAGTCCGGGTCCAGGTCTCAGGTCGGTCTGAAGCTGTATCTGGATCTTTTAGATCATTTATATTTTTATTAACTTGCACGTTATAAAGATAATGAAAAGGTTCTGAGAAGATTCTGGAAGGACCAGAATCAGATTTTCCTGGTACTGATCAGTCTTTGAATCCAGTTTGTTTTTGTTGTTGAGTATCAACATGTTTAGAACCTCCAGCTGTGACGTTCCTCTACAGGGTTCCTGCTTATAGGAACACTTGAGCTGCAGCTGTGTGTGTTTGTGTCTCATTGAAGGTTTCGCCACCAGTCATGTGATGCGCTGTCACAACGTGGAGTGTCCTTATCGCTGTAAGGAGTGTTCTCAGAGCTTCTTCCTGCCCAGCCAGCTGCAGCAGCACGTCAAGTCGGTTCACCGCCCCGGACGCTACGCCTGCCCCTTCTGCAACTTCCGCTCCGAGTTCCTCGGAGGCTTCAGGAGACACTGCAGCCGCTGCAGCGCTCGAGAGGAGGAGGGAGGCGAGGGCGCTGGGGGAGGAGGAGGGGAGGAGGACATTGAGGATGAAGAGGATGCTGAGGAGAGGAAGGAGACGAGAAGATCCAGGAAACGAAAGAGCCCTGAGAGATCGATTGATGAGGATGAGTAAAAGGAACTGAAATAAAGATTTTTAAATGGTGAAATAATTCTGCTTCATTTGAATAAAGATGTTTCTTCAAGACTTTTCAAATTCTTTTTGAAACTTTGGTGCTTTTAAAAAGTCCTTCTCACTGTCTCAGTTTAATCTGTAACAGAGTGTAAGATACAATAAATCCACGTTAGATCAAATTCAGAACATCAGATTCACCTGATTTTATTGAACCCAACCTGTGATGAGGGAACATCTAGATTCCACCAAAGAAGAAAGTCTTTATGATACTCAGAAAATCACAAAACAAACATCAAATCAAACCCAAAGTTGGAGTAAAGCTTCACACAAACCCGTCAGTCAGAGCTGCACCTGTGTTCCACAGCAAAACACCAAATCTTTATTATCCAAAAAACAAAAAAAAAAGCACCGGTATTTGACTTATAAAAGAACTTTAGTGTAACTTGTAACATAAAATAAATTGAATTCTGTCTGAAACTGAACAGAGGAAGTGCAGGTTCTGGTCTCCAACAGGTGACCAATCACATCTCAGTATGTTTTAGTTTGGAACTTAGTTAAACTGCTTCTTCTATCTGATGAAGATGTTCTGATTCTTTCTATAAACATACAAACTGCATGAACGATTTCAGGTTGAGAAATCGGAACATTTTCTCTTCAAATTAAATTTTCAGGTTTGGATGATTAAAGGCTCTCAGCTGATTTTTAGGAGCGGACGTCTCCATAACAAAGAAAATAGTTGCAGCTGAGTAACAAGATTTGTTCAGTTCTCCCGTAACTCTCAGAAACCCAAAAAACTTCAACATGAGGAGGAATCGGTTCTTCTGCTTCTACACCAAAACTAAAACTTCTCTCGTCCTGCAGCAGCTGCAAAAACTTTCACCTTCAGTATTTTCATCCCAGTGATGGAAAATGGTGAATGTTCAGGTGACTTCACAGTCTACGTGGGAGAACTCGACGTTTTCTACATCTAATCTGGAAGCAAACACAACCACCACAACTGCTGCGTGTCAATCAACTTAAATCAGGTCCGTCTTTTCCAGATTTATCAAACATTCTGTCAGAACATCATAACAAGAAAGAATTGTTGTTTTAAAACACTCAGATCTAGTTTGGCAACTGGAAGTTCAAGAGATTCAGTTCCTGTATGGCTCTTGTTGCTGTCCCATAATCCCCTGCAGACTGATCCACAGGTCAGAGGTCAGGTGAGACGAGGACACCATGACCCCTCCAATGCAGCCACGTTGATACTTCTCAGGCCAAGAAAGTCGTCTCTACCGTTATTATTGTCGTCTTCGTCATTGAAGTCTCCGTTGTCGTGGTCGTCAAAGTGTGTTGTGTCGCTTGTTGAAGCATTCTGCTGCAGAGGAAACAAACAGTAGAAGAAGAACAAGGTCTGAGATAATGGATGTCAAAAACAAGGTCCCCAAAAGACACAACAGGGTCCGATACAAACAGGGTCCGATACGAACAGGGTCCCCCAACAGACACAACAGGGTCTGATACGAACAGGGTCTCCCAAAAGACACAACAGGGTCCGATACGAACAGGGTCCCCCAAAAGACACAACAGGGTCCGATACGAACAGGGTCTCCCAACAGACACAACAGGGTCTGATACGAACAGGGTCTCCCAACAGACACAACAGGGTCCGATACGAACAGGGTCCGATACGAACAGGGTCTCCCAAAAGACACAACAGGGTCCGATACGAACAGGGTCCGATACGAACAGGGTCTCACAACAGACACAACAGGGTCTGATACGAACAGGGTCCCCAAAAGACACAACAGGGTCGGATACGAACAGGGTCCCCCAAAAGACATAACAGGGTCCGATACGAACAGGGTCCCCCAAAAGACACAACAGGGTCTGATACGAACAGGGTCTCCCAAAAGACACAACAGGGTCCAATACGAACAGGGTCCCCAAAAGACACAACAGGGTCTGATACGAACAGGGTCTCCCAAAAGACACAACAGGGTCCGATACGAACAGGGTCCGATACGAACAGGGTCTCCCAACAGACACAACAGGGTCTGATACGAACAGGGTCTCCCAAAAGACACAACAGGGTCCGATACGAACAGGGTCTCCCAAAAGACACAACAGGGTCTGATACGAACAGGGTCTCCCAAAAGACACAACAGGGTCTCCCAAAAGACACAACAGGGTCTCCCAACAGACACAACAAGGTCCGATACGAACAGGGTCTCCCAAAAGACACAACAGGGTCAGATACGAACAGGGTCTCCCAAAAGACACAACAGGGTCCAATACGAACAGGGTCCCCAAAAGACACAACAGGGTCCGATACGAACAGGGTCCCCCAAAAGACACAACAGGGTCTGATACGAACAGGGTCCCCCAAAAGACACAACAGGGTCTGATACGAACAGGGTCCCCCAAAAGACACAACAGGGTCCGATACGAACAGGGTCCGATACGAACAGGGTCTCCCAAAAGACACAACAGGGTCTGATACGAACAGGGTCCGATACGAACAGGGTCCCCCAAAAGACACAACAGGGTCTGATACGAACAGGGTCCCCCAAAAGACACAACAGGGTCTGATACGAACAGGGTCTCCCAAAAGACACAACAGGGTCTCCCAAAAGACACAACAGGGTCCGATACGAACAGGGTCTCCCAAAAGACACAACAGGGTCCGATACGAACAGGGTCCCCCAAAAGACACAACAGGGTCCGATACGAACAGGGTCCGATACGAACAGGGTCTCCCAAAAGACACAACAGGGTCTCCCAAAAGACACAACAGGGTCTCCCAAAAGACACAACAGGGTCCGATACGAACAGGGTCTACCAAAAGACACAACAGGGTCGATACGAACAGGGTCTCCCAAAAGACACAACAGGGTCTGATACGAACAGGGTCTCCCAAAAGACACAACAGGGTCCAATACGAACAGGGTCCGATACGAACAGGGTCTCCCAAAAGACACAACAGGGTCCAATACGAACAGGGTCCCCAAAAGACACAACAGGGTCCGATACGAACAGGGTCCCCCAAAAGACACAACAGGGTCTGATAAGAACAGGGTCTCCCAAAAGACACAACAGGGTCTCCCAAAAACACAACAGGGTCCGATACGAACAGGGTCCGATACGAACAGGGTCCGATACGAACAGGGTCCGATACAACAGGGTCTGATACGAACAGGGTCTCCCAACAGACACAACAGGGTCCGATACGAACAGGGTCTCCCAAAAGACACAACAGGGTCTGATACGAACAGGGTCCGATACGAACAGGGTCTCCCAAAAGACACAACAGGGTCCGATACGAACAGGGTCCGATACGAACAGGGTCCCCCAAAAGACACAACAGGGTCCGATACGAACAGGGTCCCCCAAAAGACACAACAGGGTCCGATACGAACAGGGTCTCCCAACAGACACAACAGGGTCCGACACGAACAGGGTCCGATACGAACAGGGTCCCCCAAAAGACACAACAGGGTCCGATACGAACAGGGTCCCCCAAAAGACACAACAGGGTCCGATACGAACAGGGTCCCCCAAAAGACACAACAGGGTCCGATACGAACAGGGTCCCCCAAAAGACACAACAGGGTCTGATACGAACAGGGTCTCCCAACAGACACAACAGGGTCCGACACGAACAGGGTCCGATACGAACAGGGTCCCCCAAAAGACACAACAGGGTCCGATACGAACAGGGTCCCCCAAAAGACACAACAGGGTCCGATACGAACAGGGTCTCCCAACAGACACAACAGGGTCCGATACGAACAGGGTGCCCCAAAAGACACAACAGGGTCTGATACGAACAGGGTCCCCCAAAAGACACAACAGGGTCTGATACGAACAGGGTCCGATACGAACAGGGTCTCCCAAAAGACACAACAGGGTCCGATACGAACAGGGTCTCCCAACAGACACAACAGGGTCCGATACGAACAGGGTCCCCCAAAAGACACAACAGGGTCTCCCAACAGACACAACAGGGTCTGATACGAACAGGGTCCGATACGAACAGGGTCTCCCAAAAGACACAACAGGGTCCGATACGAACAGGGTCCCCCAAAAGACACAACAGGGTCCGATACGAACAGGGTCCCCAAAAGACACAACAGGGTCTGATACGAACAGGGTCCGATACGAACAGGGTCTCCCAAAAGACAACAGGGTCCGATACGAACAGGGTCCCCAAAAGACACAACAGGGTCGGATACGAAAAGGGGCCCCCAACAGACACAACAGGGTCCGACACGAACAGGGTCCCCCAAAAGACACAACAGGGTCCGATACGAACAGGGTCTCCCAACAGACACAACAGCGTCCGACACGAACAGGGTCCGATACGAACAGGGTCTCCCAAAAGACACAACAGGGTCCGATACGAACAGGGTCCCCAAAAGACACAACAGGGTCTGATACGAACAGGGTCCGATACGAACAGGGTCCGATACGAACAGGGTCTGATACGAACAGGGTCTCCCAAAAGACACAACAGGGTCCGATACGAACAGGGTCCCCAAAAGACACAACAGGGTCCGATGCGAACAGGGTCCGATACGAACAGGGTCCCCAAAAGACACAACAGGGTCCGATACGAACAGGGTCCGATACGAACAGGGTCTGATACGAACAGGGTCCGATACGAACAGGGTCTCCCAAAAGACACAACAGGGTCTCCCAAAAGACACAACAGGGTCTCCCAAAAGACACAACAGGGTCCGATACGAACAGGGTCTCCCAAAAGACACAACAGGGTCTGATACGAACAGGGTCTCCCAAAAGACACAACAGGGTCCGATACGAACAGGGTCCGATACGAACAGGGTCCGATACGAACAGGGTCTGATACGAACAGGGTCCGATACGAACAGGGTCTCCCAAAAGACACAACAGGGTCCGATACGAACAGGGTCTCCCAAAAGACACAACAGGGTCTGATACGAACAGGGTCTCCCAAAAGACACAACAGGGTCTGATACGAACAGGGTCCCCAAAAGACACAACAGGGTCTGATACGAACAGGGTCCGATACGAACAGGGTCTCCCAAAAGACACAACAGGGTCCGATACGAACAGGGTCCCCCAAAAGACACAACAGGGTCCGATACGAACAGGGTCCCCCAAAAGACACAACAGGGTCTGATACGAACAAGGTCTCCCAACAGACACAACAGGGTCCGACACGAACAGGGTCCGATACGAACAGGGTCCCCCAAAAGACACAACAGGGTCCGATACGAAAAGGGGCCCCCAACAGACACAACAGGGTCCGACACGAACAGGGTCCCCCAAAAGACACAACAGGGTCCGATGCGAACAGGGTTTCCCAAAAGACACAACAGGGTCTCCCAAAAGACACAACAGGGTCCGATACGAACAGGGTCCCCAAAAGACACAACAGGGTCTGATACGAACAGGGTCCCCCAAAAGACACAACAGGGTCTGATACGAACAGGGTCCCCCAACAGACACAACAGGGTCCGATACGAACAGGGTCCCCCAAAAGACACAACAGGGTCCGATACGAACAGGGTCCGATACGAACAGGGTCTCCCAAAAGACACAACAGGGTCCGATACGAACAGGGTCTCCCAAAAGACACAACAGGGTCTCCCAAAAGACACAACAGGGTCTGATACGAACAGGGTCTCCCAAAAGACACAACAGGGTCCGATACGAACAGGGTCCGATACCAACAGGGTCCGATACGAACAGGGTCCGATACGAACAGGGTCTGATACGAACAGGGTCCCCAAAAGACACAACAGGGTCCGATACGAACAGGGTCCCCCAAAAGACACAACAGGGTCTGATACGAACAGGGTCCCCCAAAAGACACAACAGGGTCTGATACGAACAGGGTCCGATACGAACAGGGTCTCCCAAAAGACACAACAGGGTCCGATACGAACAGGGTCCGATACGAACAGGGTCCGATACGAACAGGGTCCGATACGAACAGGGTCTGATACGAACAGGGTCTCCCAAAAGACACAACAGGGTCTGATACGAACAGGGTCCGATACGAACAGGGTCTCCCAAAAGACACAACAGGGACCAATACGAACAGGGTCCCCCAAAAGACACAACAGGGTCTGATACGAACAGGGTCCCCCAACAGACACAACAGGGTCCGATACGAACAGGGTCCCCCAAAAGACACAACAGGGTCTGATACGAACAGGGTCCCCCAAAAGACACAACAGGGTCTGATACGAACAGGGTCCCCCAAAAGACCAACAGGGTCCGATACGAACAGGGTCCGATACGAACAGGGTCCCCCAAAAGACACAACAGGGTCCAATACGAACAGGGTCCACCAAAAGACACAACAGGGTCCGATACGAACAGGGTCTCCCAACAGACAACAGGGTCCGATACGAACAGGGTCCCCAAAAGACACAACAGGGTCTGATACGAACAGGGTCTCCCAAAAGACACAACAGGGTCTGATACGAACAGGGTCCGATACGAACAGGGTCTCCCAAAAGACACAACAGGGTCTGATACGAACAGGGTCCCCAAAAGACACAACAGGGTCTGATACGAACAGGGTCCCCCAAAAAACACAACAGGGTCCGATACGAACAGGGTCCGATACGAACAGGGTCCGATACGAACAGGGTCCGATACGAATAGGGTCCCCCAAAAGACACAACAGGGTCTGATACGAACAGGGTCCCCCAAAAGACACAACAGGGTCTGATACGAACAGGGTCCGATACGAACAGGGTCTCCCAAAAGACACAACAGGGTCCGATACGAACAGGGTCCCCCAACAGACACAACAGGGTCCGACACGAACAGGGTCCGATACGAACAGGGTCTCCCAACAGACACAACAGGGTCCGACACGAACAGGGTCCCCCAAAAGACACAACAGGGTCCGATACGAACAGGGTCCGATACAAACAGGGTCCCCCAAAAGACACAACAGGGTCCGATACGAACAGGGTCCCCCAAAAGACACAACAGGGTCTGATACGAACAGGGTCCCCCAAAAGACACAACAGGGTCTGATACGAACAGGGTCCCCCAAAAGACACAACAGGGTCTGATACGAACAGGGTCTCCCAAAAGACACAACAGGGTCTGATACGAACAGGGTCCCCAAAAGACACAACAGGGTCTGATACGAACAGGGTCCCCAAAAGACACAACAGGGTCCGATACGAACAGGGTCCCCCAAAAGACACAACAGGGTCTGATACGAACAGGGTCCCCCAAAAGACACAACAGGGTCTGATACGAACAGGGTCCCCCAAAAGACACAACAGGGTCTGATACGAACAGGGTCTCCCAACAGACACAACAGGGTCTGATACGAACAGGGTCTCCCAAAAGACACAACAGGGTCTGATACGAACAGGGTCTCCCAAAAGACACAACAGGGTCTGATACGAACAGGGTCCGATACGAACAGGGTCTCCCAAAAGACACAACAGGGTCCGATACGAACAGGGTCTCCCAAAAGACACAACAGGGTCCGATACGAACAGGGTCCCCAAAAGACACAACAGGGTCTGATACGAACAGGGTCCCCCAAAAGACACAACAGGGTCTGATACGAACAGGGTCCCCCAAAAGACACAACAGGGTCTGATACGAACAGGGTCTCCCAAAAGACACAACAGGGTCCGATACGAACAGGGTCCCCAAAAGACACAACAGGGTCTGATACGAACAGGGTCTCCCAAAAGACACAACAGGGTCTGATACGAACAGGGTCCGATACGAACAGGGTCCCCCAAAAGACACAACAGGGTCCGATACGAACAGGGTCTCCCAACAGACACAACAGGGTCCGATACGAACAGGGTCCGATACGAACAGGGTCTCCCAACAGACACAACAGGGTCCGATACGAACAGGGTCCGATACGAACAGGGTCTCCCAACAGACACAACAGGGTCCGACACGAACAGGGTCCCCCAAAAGACACAACAGGGTCCGATACGAACAGGGTCTCCCAACAGACACAACAGGGTCTGATACGAACAGGGTCCGATACGAACAGGGTCTCCCAAAAGCCACAACAGGGTCTGATACGAACAGGGTCCCCCAAAAGACACAACAGGGTCTCCCAAAAGACACAACAGGGTCTCCCAAAAGACACAACAGGGTCCGATACGAACAGGGTCTCCCAAAAGACACAACAGGGTCTGATACGAACAGGGTCCCCCAAAAGACACAACAGGGTCCGATACGAACAGGGTCTCCCAACAGACAACAGGGTCCGATACGAACAGGGTCCCCAAAAAACACAACAGGGTCCGATACGAACGGGGTCCCCCAAAAGACACAACAGGGTCTGATACGAACAGGGTCTCCCAAAAGACACAACAGGGTCCCATACGAACAGGATCTCCCAAAAGACACAACAGGGTCTCCCAAAAGACACAACAGGGTCTCCCAAAGACACAACAAGGTCCAATACGAACAGGGTCTCCCAACAGACACAACAGGGTCCGACACGAACAGGATCCCCCAAAAGACACAACAGGGTCCGATACGAACAGGGTCCCCCAACAGACACAACAGGGTCCGATACGAACAGGGTCCGATACGAACAGGGTCCCCCAACAGACAACAGGGACCGATACGAACAGGGTCCCCAAAAGACACAACAGGGTCGGATACGAACAGGGTCCCCAAAAGACACAACAGGGTCCGATACGAACAGGGTCCGATACGAACAGGGTCCCCAAAAGACACGACAGGGTCTGATACGAACAGGGTCCCCAAAAAGACACAACAGGGTCTGATAAGAACAGGGTCCCCCAAAAGACACAACAGGGTCTGACACGAACAGGGTCCCCCAACAGACACAACAGGGTCCGATACGAACAGGGTCCGATACGAACAGGGTCCCCCAAAAGGCACAACAGGGTCAGATACGAACAGGGTCCCCCAAAAGACACAACAGGGTCCGATACGAACAGGGTCCCCCAAAAGACACAACAGGGTACGATACGAACAGGGTCCGATACGAACAGGGTCCCCCAAAAGACACAACAGGGGCCGATACGAACAGGGTCCCCCAAAAGACACAACAGGGTCCGATACGAACAGGGTCTCCCAACAGACACAACAGGGTCTGATACGAACAGGGTCTCCCAAAAGACACAACAGGGTCTCCCAAAAGACACAACAGGGTCTCCCAACAGACACAACAAGGTCCGATACGAACAGGGTCTCCCAAAAGACACAACAGGGTCAGATAGGAACAGGGTCTCCCAAAAGACACAACAGGGTCTGATACGAACAGGGTCCGATACGAACAGGGTCCCCCAACAGACACAACAGGGTCCGACACGAACAGGGTCCCCCAAAAGACACAACAGGGTCTGATACGAACAGGGTCCCATACGAACAGGGTCTCCCAAAAGACACAACAGGGTCTGATACGAACAGGGTCCGATACCAACAGGGTCCGATACGAACAGGGTCCGATACGAACAGGGTCTGATACGAACAGGGTCCGATACGAACAGGGTCCCCCAAAAGACACAACAGGGTCTGATACGAACAGGGTCCCCCAAAAGACACAACAGGGTCCGATACGAACAGGGTCTCCCAACAGACAACAGGGTCCGATACGAACAGGGTCCCCAAAAGACACCACAGGGTCCGATACGAACAGGGTCCCCCAAAAGACACAACAGGGTCTGATACGAACAGGGTCCCCCAAAAGACACAACAGGGTCCGATACGAACAGGGTCTCCCAACAGACACAACAGGGTCCGATACGAACAGGGTCCCCCAAAAGACACAACAGGGTCTCCCAACAGACACAACAGGGTCTGATACGAACAGGGTCCGATACGAACAGGGTCTCCCAAAAGACACAACAGGGTCTGATACGAACAGGGTCTCCCAAAAGACACAACAGGGTCTGATACGAACAGGGTCCGATACGAAAAGGGTCTCCCAAAAGACACAACAGGGTCCAATACGAACAGGGTCCCCAAAAGATACAACAGGGTCCGATACGAACAGGGCCCCCAAAAGACACCACAGGGTCCGATACGAACAGGGTCCCCCAACAGACACAACAGGGTCCGATACGAACAGGGTCCCCCAAAAGACACAACAGGGTCCGATACGAACAGGGTCCCCAACAGACACAACAGGGTCCGATACGAACAGGGTCCGATACGAACAGGGTCTCCCAACAGACACAACAGGGTCCAATACGAACAGGGTCCCCCAAAAGACACAACAGGGACTGATACGAACAGGGTCTCCCAAAAGACACAACAGGGTCTGATACGAACAGGGTCTCCCAAAAGACAAAACAGGGTCCGATACGAACAGGGTCTCCCAACAGACACAACAGGGTCCGACACGAACAGGGTCCCCCAAAAGACACAACAGGGTCTGATACGAACAGGGTCCCCCAAAAGACACAACAGGGTCTGATACGAACAGGGTCCCCCAACAGACACAACAGGGTCCGATACGAACAGGGTCCCCCAAAAGACACAACAGGGTCTGATACGAACAGGGTCCCCCAACAGACACAACAGGGTCCGACACGAACAGGGTCCCCCAAAAGACACAACAGGGTCCGATACGAACAGGGTCTCCCAACAGACACAACAGGGTCTGACACGAACAGGGTCCGACACGAACAGGGTCTCCCAACAGACCCAACAGGGTCGGATACGAACAGGGTCCCCCAAAAAACACAACAGGCTCCGATACGAACAGGGTCCGATACGAACAGGGGCCCCCAAAAGACACAACAGGGTCCGATACGAACAGGGTCCGATACGAACAGGGTCTCCCAAAAGACACAACAGGGTCCAATACGAACAGGGTCCCCAAAAGACACAACAGGGTCTGATACGAACAGGGTCTCCCAACAGACACAACAGGGTCCGATACGAACAGGGTCCGATACGAACAGGGTCCCCCAAAAGACACAACAAGGTCCGATACGAACAGGGTCCCCCAAAACACACAACAGGGTCCGATACGAACAGGGTCTCCCAAAAGACACAACAGGGTCCGATACGAACAGGGTCTCCCAAAAGACACAACAGGGTCTGATACGAACAGGGTCTCCCAAAAGACACAACAGGGTCCGATACGAACAGGGTCCCCCAAAAGACACAACAGGGTCCGATACGAACAGGGTCCCCCAAAAGACACAACAGGGTCCGATACGAACAGGGTCCCCCAAAAGACACAACAGGGTCTGATACGAACAGGGTCCGATACGAACAGGGTCCCCCAAAAGACACAACAGGGGCCGATACGAACAGGGTCTCCCAAAAGACACAACAGGGTCTGATACGAACAGGGTCTCCCAAAAGACACAACAGGGTCTCCCAAAAGACACAACAGGGTCCGATACGAACAGGGTCTCCCAAAAGACACAACAGGGTCCGATACGAACAGGGTCCCCCAAAAGACACAACAGGGTCTGATACGAACAGGGTCTCCCAACAGACACAACAGGGTCCGACACGAACAGGGTCCGATACGAACAGGGTCCCCCAAAAGACACAACAGGGTCCGATACGAACAGGGTCTCCCAACAGACAACAGGGTCCGATACGAACAGGGTCTCCCAAAAGACACAACAGGGTCTGATACGAACAGGGTCCCCAAAAGACACAACAGGGTCTGATACGAACAGGGTCTCCCAAAAGACACAACAGGGTCCAATACGAACAGGGTCCCCCAAAAGACACAACAGGGTCTGATACGAACAGGGTCTCCCAAAAGACACAACAGGGTCTGATACGAACAGGGTCCGATACGAACAGGGTCTCCCAAAAGACACAACAGGGTCCAATACGAACAGGGTCCCCAAAAGACACAACAGGGTCTGATACGAACAGGGTCCCCCAAAAGACACAACAGGGTCTGATACGAACAGGGTCTCCCAACAGACACAACAGGGTCCAATACGAACAGGGTCTCCCAAAAGACACAACAGGGTCCAATACGAACAGGGTCCGATACGAACAGGGTCTCCCAACAGACACAACAGGGTCGGATACGAACAGGGTCCCCCAAAAGACACAACAGGGTCTGATACGAACAGGGTCTCCCAACAGACACAACAGGGTCCAATACGAACAGGGTCCCCCAACAGACACAACAGGGTCTGATACGAACAGGGTCTCCCAACAGACACAACAGGGTCCGACAAGAACAGGGTCCGATACGAACAGGGTCTCCCAACAGACACAACAGGGTCCAATACGAACAGGGTCTCCCAAAAGACACAACAGGGTCCAATACGAACAGGGTCCGATACGAACAGGGTCTCCCAACAGACACAACAGGGTCGGATACGAACAGGGTCCCCCAAAAGACACAACAGGGTCTGATACGAACAGGGTCTCCCAAAAGACACAACAGGGTCCGATACGAACAGGGTCTCCCAACAGACACAACAGGGTCTGATACGAACAGGGTCTCCCAACAGACACAACAGGGTCCGATACGAACAGGGCCCGATACGAACAGGGTCCCCCAACAGACACAACAGGGTCCGACACGAACAGGGTCCCCCAAAAGACACAACAGGGTCTGATACGAACAGGGTCTCCCAACAGACACAACAGGGTCTGACACGAACAGGGTCCGATACGAACAGGGTCTCCCAACAGACACAACAGGGTCGGATACGAACAGGGTCTCCCAAAAGACACAACAGGGTCTGATACGAACAGGGTCCGATACGAAAAGGGTCTCCCAAAAGACACAACAGGGTCCGATACGAACAGGGTCTCCCAAAAGACACAACAGGGTCTGATACGAACAGGGTCCCCAAAAGACACAACAGGGTCTGATACGAACAGGGTCTCCCAAAAGACAACAGGGTCCGATACGAACAGGGTCCCCAAAAGACACAACAGGGTCGGATACGAACAGGGTCCCCCAACAGACACAACAGGGTTGGATACGAACAGGGTCCCCCAAAAGACACAACAGGGTCTGATACGAACAGGGTCTCCCAAAAGACACAACAGGGTCCGATACGAACAGGGTCTCCCAACAGACACAACAGGGTCTGATACGAACAGGGTCTCCCAACAGACACAACAGGGTCCGATACGAACAGGGTCCGATACGAACAGGGTCTCCCAACAGACACAACAGGGACCGATACGAACAGGGTCCCCAAAAAGACACAACAGGGTCTGACACAACAGGGTCCGATACGAACAGGGTCTCCCAAAAGACACAACAGGGTCCGATACGAACAGGGTCCGATACGAACAGGGTCCCCCAACAGACAACAGGGTCAGATACGAACAGGGCCCCCCAAAAGACACAACAGGGTCCGATACAAACAGGGTCTCCCAAAAGACACAACAGCGTCCGACACGAACAGGGTCTCCCAAAAGACACAACAGGGTCCGATACGAACAGGGTCTCCCAAAAGACACAACAGGGTCCGACACGAACAGGGTCGGATACGAACAGGGTCTCCCAACAGACACAACAGGGCCGATACGAACAGGGTCTCCCAAAAGACACAACAGGGTCTGATAAGAACAGGGTCCGATACGAACAGGGTCCCCCAAAAGACACAACAGGGTCTGATACGAACAGGGTCTCCCAACAGACACAACAGGGTCCGATACGAACAGGGTCCCCCAAAAGACACAACAGGGTCTGACACGAACAGGGTCCGATACGAACAGGGACCCCCAAAAGACACAACAGGGTCTGATAAGAACAGGGTCCGATACGAACAGGGTCTCCCAACAGACACAACAGGGTCTGATACGAACAGGGTCTCCCAACAGACACAACAGGGTCCGACACGAACAGGGTCCGATACGAACAGGGTCCCCCTAAAGACACAACAGGGTCCGATACGAACAGGATCCCCCAAAAGACACAACAGGGTCCGATACGAACAGGGTCTCCCAAAAGACACAACAGGGTCTGATACGAACAGGGTCCCCAAAAAGACAGAACAGGGTCCGATAAGAACAGGGTCCCCCAAAAGACACAACAGGGTCCGATACGAACAGGGTCTCCCAAAAGACACAACAGGGTCTGATACGAACAGGGTCTCCCAAAAGACACAACAGGGTCTCCCAAAAGACACAACAGGGTCTCCCAAAAGACACAACAGGGTCCGATACGAACAGGGTCTCCCAACAGACACAACAGGGTCCGATACGAACAGGGTCCGATACGAACAGGGTCCCCCAAAAGACACAACAGGGTCTGATACGAACAGGGTCCCCCAAAAGACACAACAGGGTCTGATACGAACAGGGTCCCCCAAAAGACACAACAGGGTCTGATACGAACAGGGTCCGATACGAACAGGGTCCCCCAAAAGACACAACAGGGTCTGATACGAACAGGGTCTCCCAACAGACACAACAGGGTCCGACACGAACAGGGTCGGATACGAACAGGGTCTCCCAACAGACACAACAGGGTCCGATACGAACAGGGTCCGATACAAACAGGGTCTCCCAACAGACACAACAGGGTCCGATACGAACAGGGTCCCCCAAAAGACACAACAGGGTCTGATACGAACAGGGTCTCCCAAAAGACACAACAGGGTCCAATACGAACAGGGTCCGATACGAACAGGGTCTCCCAAAAGACACAACAGGGTCCGATACGAACAGGGACCCCAAAAGACACAACAGGGTCTGATACGAACAGGGTCTCCCAACAGACACAACAGGGTCCAATACGAACAGGGTCCGATACGAACAGGGTCTCCCAAAAGACACAACAGGGTCTCCCAAAAGACACAACAGGGTCCGATACGAACAGGGTCTCCCAAAAGACACAACAGGGTACGATACCAACAGGGTCCGATACGAACAGGGTCTCCCAAAAGACACAACAGGGTCGGATACGAACAGGGTCCCCCAAAAGACACAACAGGGTCTGATACGAACAGGGTCTCCCAACAGACACAACAGGGTCCAATACGAACAGGGTCCGATACGAACAGGGTCTCCCAACAGACACAACAGGGTCCGATACGAACAGGGTCCCCCAAAAGACACAACAGGGTCTGATACGAACAGGGTCCGATACGAACAGGGTCTCCCAAAAGACACAACAGGGTCTGATACGAACAGGGTCCGATACGAACAGGGTCTCCCAAAAGACACAACAGGGTCCGATACGAACAGGGTCCCCCAAAAGACACAACAGGGTCCGATACGAACAGGGTCTCCCAAAAGACACAACAGGGTCTGATACGAACAGGGTCTCCCAACAGACACAACAGGGTCCGATACGAACAGGGACTCCCAAAAGACACAACAGGGTCCAATACGAACAGGGTCCGATACGAACAGGGTCCCCCAAAAGACACAACAGGGTCCGATACGAACAGGGTCCCCAAAAGACACAACAGGGTCTGATACGAACAGGGTCCCCCAAAAGACACAACAGGGTCTGATACGAACAGGGTCTCCCAAAAGACACAACAGCGTCCGATACGAACAGGGTCCCCCAAAAGACACAACAGGGTCCGATACGAACAGGGTCCGATACGAACAGGGTCTCCCAAAAGACACAACAGGGTCCGATACGAACAGGGTCCCCAAAAGACACAACAGGGTCTGATACGAACAGGGTCTCCCAACAGACACAACAGGGTCCAATACAAACAGGGTCCGATACGAACAGGGTCTCCCAACAGACACAACAGGGTCGGATACGAACAGGGTCCCCCAAAAGACACAACAGGGTCTGATACGAACAGGGTCTCCCAAAAGACACAACAGGGTCCGACACGAACAGGGTCGGATACGAACAGGGTCTCCCAACAGACACAACGGGGTCGGATACGAACAGGGTCCCCCAAAAGACACAACAGGGTCCGATACGAACAGGGTCCCCCAAAAGACACAACAGGGTCCGATACGAACAGGGTCCCCCAAAAGACACAACAGGGTCCGATACGAACAGGGTCCCCCAACAGACAACAGGGTCAGATACGAACAGGGTCCCCAAAAGACACAACAGGGTCGGATACGAACAGGGTCCCCCAAAAGACACAACAGGGTCTGATACGAACAGGGTCCCCCAAAAGACACAACAGGGTCTGATACGAACAGGGTCTCCCAAAAGACACAACAGGGTCCGATACGAACAGGGTCTCCCAACAGACACAACAGGGTCCGACACGAACAGGGTCCGATACGAACAGTGTCCCCCAAAAGACACAACAGGGTCCGATACGAACAGGGTCCCCCAAAAGACACAACAGGGTCCGATACGAACAGGGTCCCCCAAAAGACACAACAGGGTCCGATACGAACAGGGTCCGATACGAACAGGGTCCCCCAACAGACACAACAGGGTCCGATACGAACAGGGTCCCCCAAAAGACACAACAGGGTCCGATACGAACAGGGTCCCCCAAAAGACACAACAGGGTCTGATACGAACAGGGTCCGATACGAACAGGGTCTCCCAACAGACACAACAGGGTCCGACACGAACAGGGTCCGATACGAACAGTGTCCCCCAACAGACACAACAGGGTCAGATACGAACAGGGACCCCCAAAAGAACAACAGGGTCCGATACGAACAGGGTCCCCCAAAAGACACAACAGGGTCCGATACGAACAGGGTCTCCCAACAGACACAACAGGGTCCGATACGAACAGGGTCTCCCAACAGACACAACAGGGTCTGATACGAACAGGGTCCGATACGAACAGGGTCTCCCAAAAGAAACAACAGGGTCTGATACGAACAGGGTCCCCAAAAGACACAACAGGGTCCGATACGAACAGGGTCCCCCAAACGACACAACAGGGTCCGATACGAACAGGGCCCCCCAAAAGACACAACAGGGTCTGATACGAACAGGGTCCCCCAACAGACACAACAGGGTCCGATACGAACAGGGTCCCCCAAAAGACACAACAGGGTCCGATACGAACAGGGTCCCCAAAAGACACAACAGGGTCCGATACGAACAGGGTCCCCCAAAAGACACAACAGGGTCCGATACGAACAGGGTCCCCCAAAAGACACAACAGGGTCTGATACGAACAGGGTCTCCCAAAAGACACAACAGCGTCCGATACGAACAGGGTCCCCCAAAAGACACAACAGGGTCCGATACGAACAGGGTCTCCCAACAGACACAACAGGGTCCGACACGAACAGGGTCCGATACGAACAGGGTCCCCCAACAGACACAACAGGGTCAGATACGAACAGGGTCCCCAAAAGACACAACAGGGTCGGATACGAACAGGGTCCCCCAAAAGACACAACAGGGTCCGATACGAACAGGGTCCCCCAACAGACACAACAGGGTCCGATATGAACAGGGTCTCCCAAAAGACACAACAGGGTCTCCCAACAGACACAACAGGGTCCGATACGAACAGGGTCTCCCAACAGACACAACAGGGTCTGATACGAACAGGGTCCGATACGAACAGGGTCTCCCAACAGACACGAATCGTGTTTGTGTGTTTTGTTGGACCTTTTTCTGTTTACAGGCACAAACAGAAAAGAGCCTGCATGAAACCAGGTCTGCAGCACCTGAGTGTTCACTTGCTGAGGAAGGGGACATGACGGTGTCATGCACGTGTCCTCCAGTAGAGCAGATGGACAGAGTTCACAGCTACTGCATGTGAGTTGAACCTGGTTTTAAATATCAGCTCATTCGGCTCCAGAACCAAACAAACCATCAGACGTCTGAACGCTGGTGACACAGACGTCACATTTTACTGACCAATCAGAGCGCGTTCACAGCATCTAGTAGGGAGGGAGATCACCCTTCTATCAGGAGAACAAGGTTCGATCCCGAGTCCCGGCAGAGGCTACGTGTCAAAGTATCCTCAGGCAAAATACTGAACTCCACACCCCCCCCCACAGCGCCATACAAGATGGCCGCCCTCTGCACCTCAGGAATCAGGATGGAGCCGACGCAGAGACGTAATTTTCCCAAGAGGGTCAATAAAACATATTATTACTATTATTCATTCCCCCATCTACACACACATACCCACGTGCACACACACTCACACAGCCCAGGTGCATGTCATGCCCAAGGACACTACAACAGGTGGAGGGGACATTGAACCAGCAACCTTCTGATTGGAAGACGATGTTATTTAGGAGTAAAACAGCTGCTAGAAGCTGTGATGAGACTTTACCGTTCCAGTCTGTGGTTCTCTGAACGGAGGACAGACCATGTGGAAACGAGGGATGGAAACCTGGAACACTTCCTCTTTGTTAGCTACAAGACAAACAGATCAGAGTGAGATCAGACGTCTGCTGGTGTTTCAGCTGCATCACAGGAACACGGTACCACCTAGTCTGTGGAATGTGTAGTGACCCTCCATGTACTCGGACGGGGTGGAGAAGGTGGTGCAGCTGGCGTACTCGTGCACCTTTCCAGGTGTCATGACAGGAAACTCTCCTGCACACAAACACACATTCAGCAGCTGGTCTCAGCCAATCACAGAGAAGCTTGATTTGATGTGAGCGACGTACCAACCACGCCTGGACCCTGAACTTCCTCCATGTTTCCATCGGAGGTGGTGATTTTCCAGTAGCGGCTGTCGAGCTGACAGGCGGCTTCAGGCGAAGCGCTGCGGGACATTTCTATCCTGCAAACACAGATTTCACTCGTTCAGACTCGGCGTTCAGAGACATGATGAGTTCTAGACACTCGCACGCACCTGATCCGGTATGTGAAGAAGAAGTGTGGAGGGTGGACTGACGAAAGCTCCGGCAGGAAGGAGGTAGAAACTGAAACAGTGATGTCACCAGTGGTTGCCACGCAGCCTTTCTCGTGCACATACCTGCAGAAACAACAGGTTTCCTTTAGTATGTAATCAACCAGCTGACAGACCCAGAAGAATCAAGTCTGTGTCACCTGAAGATTTGGTCTTTGATAATCGGATATTCTCCTGTAACCACGTTGTTGACGTAAGTCGAGAACCAATCTAAGAAGCTGGAGCCTGAAAACACAAACAGTTTCATTAACAAAACACATGAGAGTTTAATATTCAGCATCTAATAAAAACCAAAGGATGGAAGAGTAAATACACCCGCCTCAGACGTGTTTACTGTTAACAGCTGATGTTCTACAGACCTGTGATGAACATGTCGATGGCTGCAGGATCCTGAGCCGTCTGATCCTGGAACACACACAGAAAACACAATCATATGAACTTTAAAGGTCTTTGTGAAGTTTATTTTGAAAGGACAGGCAGACAGGAAGTGTACGAACTGGACAAGGGTAAAAGCTCTCGCATTTCCTGCGTCCCTCGGCGTCCTCCAACGCCATGTATTGGCTGAGACCCGTGTGGAAGCAGAAGGTGAGCGGCAGGCAGCGCCTCATGCCCTTCCTGACCTGGAAACCTCCAGCTGCCGTCTCAGCATCCAACAAAACCTCTGAGCGGTAGTGATTGGACAGGGACATGCTGCCCATTAACCTGAGGACAGAGAGACTGTTCAGACTGGGACAGCAGGCTACATGGAGGACAGACCATCGTACTGATACTGACCCCGGGATCACCAGCTTCTGTCCGTTATGGATGCGGTACGCGCATCGATAGTCGTCAGGAAGTTTACAGCCAATCTGAGTCTCGACGTCGTCCAGCTCGGCCTCGGTGGCGCCGTCTGAAAAACACACCAGGTTCAGGACTGAGAAGAAATACGGGTTTAACTAGAACACGAGACAGGAACGGTTCTCAGGTTCTCTGTTAGACCTGCTGACTAGACCTGAGTTAGACCTGCAGACTGGACCTGAGTTAGACCTGCAGACTGGACCTGAGTTAGACCTGCAGACTGGACCTGCAGACCGGACCTGAGTTAGACCTGCAGACCGGACCTGAGTTAGACCTGCAGACTGGACCTGAGTTAGACCTGCAGACTGGACCTGAGTTAGACCTGCAGACTGGACCTGAGTTAGACCTGCAGACTGGACCTGAGTTAGACCTGCAGACTGGACCTGCAGACTGGACCTGAGTTAGACCTGCAGACTGGACCTGCAGACAGGACCTGAGTTAGACCCGCAGACCGGACCTGAGTTAGACCTGCAGACCGGACCTGAGTTAGACCTGCAGACCGGACCTGAGTTAGACCTGTGGACTGGACCTGAGTTAGACCTGTGGACTGGACCTGCGTTAGACCTGCAGACCGGACCTGAGTTAGACCTGCAGACTGGACCTGAGTTAGACCTGCAGACTGGACCTGAGTTAGACCTGCAGACTGGACCTGAGTTAGACCTGCTGACTGGACCTGAGTTAGACCTGCAGACTGGACCTGCAGACTGGTCCTGAGTTAGACCTGCAGACTGGTCCTGAGTTAGACCTGCAGACTGGACCTGAGTTAGACCTGCAGACAGGACCTGAGTTAGACCCGCAGACTGGACCTGAGTTAGACCTGCAGACTGGACCTGAGTTAGACCTGCAGACTGGACCTGCAGACAGGACCTGAGTTAGACCCGCAGACCGGACCTGAGTTAGACCTGCTGACTGGACCTGAGTTAGACCTGCAGACTGGACCTGCAGACTGGACCTGAGTTAGACCTGCAGACTGGACCTGCAGACTGGACCTGAGTTAGACCTGCAGACTGGACCTGAGTTAGACCTGCAGACTGGACCTGAGTTAGACCTACAGACTGGACCTGAGTTAGACCTGTGGACTGGACCTGAGTTAGACCTGCAGATCGGACCTGAGTTAGACCCGCAGACTGGACCTGAGTTAGACCCGCTGACTGGACCTGCAGACTGGAACTGAGTTAGACCTGCAGACCGGACCTGAGTTAGACCTACAGACTGGTCCTGAGTTAGACCTACAGACCGGACCTGAGTTTGACCTGCAGACTGGACCTGAGTTAGACCTGTGGACTGGACCTGAGTTAGACCTGCAGATCGGACCTGAGTTAGACCCGCAGACTGGACCTGAGTTAGACCCGCTGACTGGACCTGCAGACTGGAACTGAGTTAGACCTGCAGACTGGACATGAGTTAGACCTGCAGACTGGACCTGCAGACTGGACCTGAGTTAGACCTGCCGACTGGACCTGAGTTAGACCTGCAGACCGGACCTGAGTTAGACCCGCTGACTGGACCTGCAGACTGGTCCTGAGTTAGACCCGCAGACCGGACCTGAGTTGGACCTGCAGACTGGACCTGAGTTAGACCTGCAGACTGGACCTGCAGACCGGACCTGAGTTAGACCTGCAGACTGGACCTGAGTTAGACCTGCAGACTGGACCTGAGTTAGACCTGCAGACCGGACCTGAGTTAGACCTGCAGACCGGACCTGAGTTAGACCTGCAGACTGGACATGAGTTAGACCTGCAGACTGGACCTGCAGACCGGACCTGAGTTAGACCTGCAGACCGGACCTGAGTTAGACCTGCAGACCGGACCTGAGTTAGACCTGCAGACCGGACCTGAGTTAGACCTGCAGACCGGACCTGAGTTAGACCTGCAGACTGGACCTGAGTTAGACCCGCAGACCGGACCTGAGTTTGACCTGCAGACTGGACCTGAGTTAGACCTGTGGACTGGACCTGAGTTAGACCTGCAGATCGGACCTGAGTTAGACCCGCTGACTGGACCTGCAGACTGGTCCTGAGTTAGACCCGCAGACCGGACCTGAGTTAGACCTGCAGACTGGACCTGAGTTAGACCTGCAGACCGGACCTGAGTTAGACCTGCAGACCGGACCTGAGTTAGACCTGCAGACTGGACCTGAGTTAGACCCGCTGACCGGACCTGAGTTTGACCTGCAGACTGGACCTGAGTTAGACCTGTGGACTGGACCTGAGTTAGACCTGCAGATCGGACCTGAGTTAGACCCGCTGACTGGACCTGCAGACTGGTCCTGAGTTAGACCCGCAGACCGGACCTGAGTTTGACCTGCAGACTGGACCTGAGTTTGACCTGCAGACTGGACCTGCAGACAGGACCTGAGTTAGACCCGCAGACCGGACCTGAGTTAGACCTGCAGACCGGACCTGAGTTAGACCTGCAGACCGGACCTGAGTTAGACCTGTGGACTGGACCTGAGTTAGACCTGTGGACTGGACCTGAGTTAGACCTGCAGATCGGACCTGAGTTAGACCCGCTGACTGGACCTGCAGACTGGCCCTGAGTTAGACCCGCAGACCGGACCTGAGTTTGACCTGCAGACTGGACCTGAGTTAGACCTGTGGACTGGACCTGAGTTAGACCTGCAGATCGGACCTGAGTTAGACCCGCTGACTGGACCTGCAGACTGGTCCTGAGTTAGACCCGCAGACCGGACCTGAGTTTGACCTGCAGACTGGACCTGAGTTAGACCTGCAGACTGGACCTGAGTTAGACCTGTGGACTGGACCTGAGTTAGACCTGTGGACTGGACCTGAGTTAGACCTGCAGATCGGACCTGAGTTAGACCCGCGGACTGGACCTGCAGACTGGACCTGAGTTAGACCTGCAGACTGGACCTGCAGACAGGACCTGAGTTAGACCCGCAGACCGGACCTGAGTTAGACCTGCAGACTGGACCTGAGTTAGACCTGCAGACTGGACCTGAGTTAGACCTGCAGACGGGACCTGAGTTAGACCTGCAGACCGGACCTGAGTTAGACCTGCAGAAGGGACCTGAGTTAGACCTGCAGACCGGACCTGAGTTAGACCTGCTGACTGGACCTGAGTTAGACCTGCAGACTGGACCTGCAGACTGGACCTGAGTTAGACCTGCAGACTGGACCTGCAGACTGGACCTTGAGTTAGACCCGCAGACTGGACCTGAGTTAGACCTGTGGACTGGACCTGAGTTAGACCTGCAGACCGGACCTGAGTTAGACCTGCAGACGGGACCTGAGTTAGACCTGCAGACTGGACCTGCAGACTGGACCTGAGTTAGACCTGCAGACTGGACCTGAGTTAGACCTGCAGACTGGACCTGAGTTAGACCCGCAGACCGGACCTGAGTTTGACCTGCAGACTGGACCTGAGTTAGACCTGCAGACTGGACCTGAGTTAGACCCGCAGACTGGACATGAGTTAGACCTGCAGACTGGACCTGCAGACTGGACCTGAGTTAGACCTGCAGACTGGACCTGAGTTAGACCTGCAGACTGGACCTGAGTTTGACCTGCAGACCGGACCTGAGTTAGACCTGCAGACCGGACCTGAGTTAGACCTGCAGACTGGACCTGAGTTAGACCTGCAGACTGGACCTGAGTTAGACCCGCAGACCGGACCTGAGTTTGACCTGCAGACTGGACCTGAGTTAGACCTGCAGACCGGACCTGAGTTAGACCTGCAGACCGGACCTGAGTTAGACCTGCTGACTGGACCTGAGTTAGACCTGCAGACTGGACCTGAGTTAGACCTGCAGACTGGACCTGCAGACAGGACCTGAGTTAGACCCGCAGACCGGACCTGAGTTAGACCTGCAGACCGGACCTGAGTTAGACCTGCAGACTGGACCTGAGTTAGACCTGCAGACTGGACCTGAGTTAGACCTGCTGACTGGACCTGAGTTAGACCTGCAGACTGGACCTGAGTTAGACCTGCAGACTGGACCTGCAGACAGGACCTGAGTTAGACCCGCAGACCGGACCTGAGTTAGACCTGCAGACCGGACCTGAGTTCGACCTGCAGACCGGACCTGAGTTCGACCTGCAGACCGGACCTGAGTTTGACCTGCAGACTGGACCTGAGTTAGACCTGCTGACTGGACCTGAGTTAGACCTGCAGACTGGACCTGAGTTAGACCTGCAGACTGGACCTGCAGACTGGACCTGAGTTAGACCTGCTGACTGGACCTGAGTTAGACCTGCAGACTGGACCTGAGTTAGACCTGCAGACTGGACCTGAGTTAGACCTGCAGACTGGACCTGCAGACAGGACCTGAGTTAGACCTGCAGACCGGACCTGAGTTTGACCTGCAGACTGGACCTGAGTTAGACCTGCTGACTGGACCTGAGTTAGACCTGCAGACTGGACCTGAGTTAGACCTGCAGACCGGACCTGAGTTAGACCTGCAGACCGGACCTGAGTTAGACCTGCAGACTGGACCTGCAGACTGGACCTGAGTTAGACCTGCTGACTGGACCTGAGTTAGACCTGCAGACTGGACCTGAGTTAGACCTGCTGACTGGACCTGAGTTAGACCCGCAGACCGGACCTGAGTTAGACCTGCAGACCGGACCTGAGTTAGACCTGCAGACCGGACCTGAGTTAGACCTGCTGACTGGACCTGAGTTAGACCCGCAGACCGGACCTGAGTTAGACCCGCAGACCGGACCTGAGTTAGACCCGCAGACCGGACCTTAGTTAGACCTGCAGACCGGACCTGAGTTAGACCTGTGGACTGGACCTGAGTTAGACCTGCAGACCGGCCCTGAGTTAGACCTGCTGACTGGACCTGAGTTAGACCTGCAGACTGGACCTGCAGACTGGACCTGAGTTAGACCTGCAGACTGGACCTGAGTTAGACCTGCAGACCGGACCTGAGTTAGACCTGCAGACAGGACCTGAGGTAGACCTGCAGACTGGACCTGCAGACAGGACCTGAGTTAGACCCGCAGACCGGACCTGAGTTTGACCTGCAGACCGGACCTGAGTTAGACCTGCAGACTGGACCTGAGTTAGACCTGCAGACTGGACCTGAGTTAGACCTGCTGACTGGACCTGAGTTAGACCTGCAGACTGGACCTGAGTTAGACCTGCAGACAGGACCTGAGTTAGACCCGCAGACCGGACCTGAGTTAGACCTGCAGACTGGACCTGAGTTAGACCTGCAGACTGGACCTGCAGACAGGACCTGAGTTAGACCTGCTGACGGGACCTGAGTTAGACCTGCAGACTAGACCTGCAGACAGGACCTGAGTTAGACCCGCAGACCGGACCTGAGTTAGACCTGCAGACCGGACCTGAGTTAGACCTGCAGACGGGACCTGAGTTGGACCCGCAGACCGGACCTGAGTTAGACCTGCAGACTGGACCTGAGTTAGACCTGCAGACTGGACCTGAGTTAGACCTGCAGACTGGACCTGAGTTAGACCTGCAGACCGGACCTGAGTTTGACCTGCAGACCGGACCTGAGTTAGACCTGCAGACGGGACCTGAGGTAGACCTGCAGACCGGACCTGAGTTAGACCCGCAGACCGGACCTGAGTTAGACCTGCAGACTGGACCTGAGTTAGACCTGAAGACTGGACCTGCAGACTGGACCTGAGTTAGACCTGCAGACCGGACCTGAGTTAGACCTGCAGACCGGACCTGAGTTAGACCCGCTGACTGGACCTGAGTTAGACCTGCAGACTGGACCTGCAGACAGGACCTGAGTTAGACCCGCAGACCGGACCTGAGTTAGACCTGCAGACTGGACCTGAGTTAGACCTGCAGACTGGACCTGAGTTAGACCTGCAGACTGGACCTGCAGACTGGACCTGAGTTAGACCTGCAGACGGGACCTGAGTTTGACCTGCAGACCGGACCTGAGTTTGACCTGCAGACCGGACCTGAGTTAGACCTGCAGACTGGACCTGAGTTAGACCTGCAGACTGGACCTGAGTTAGACCTGCTGACTGGACCTGAGTTAGACCTGCAGACTGGACCTGAGTTAGACCTGCAGACTGGACCTGCAGACTGGACCTTGAGTTAGACCCGCAGACCGGACCTGAGTTAGACCCGCAGACCGGACCTTAGTTAGACCTGCAGACCGGACCTGAGTTAGACCTGCTGACTGGACCTGAGTTAGACCTGCAGACTGGACCGGAGTTAGACCTGCAGACTGGACATGAGTTAGACCTGCAGACTGGACCTGAGTTAGACCTGCAGACTGGACCTGCAGACAGGACCTGAGTTAGACCCGCAGACCGGACCTTAGTTAGACCTGCAGACCGGACCTGAGTTAGACCTGCAGACCGGACCTGAGTTAGACCTGCAGACCGGACCTGAGTTAGACCTGCAGACCGGACCTGAGTTAGACCTGCTGACTGGACCTGAGTTAGACCTGCAGACTGGACCTGAGTTAGACCTGCAGACTGGACCTGAGTTAGACCTGCAGACTGGACCTGAGTTAGACCTGCAGACCGGACCTGAGTTAGACCTGCAGACTGGACCTGAGTTAGACCTGCAGACTGGACCTGCAGACTGGACCTGAGTTAGACCTGCTGACTGGACCTGAGTTAGACCTGCAGACCGGACCTGAGTTAGACCTGCAGACCGGACCTGAGTTAGACCTGCTGACTGGACCTGAGTTAGACCTGCAGACTGGACCTGAGTTAGACCTGCAGACTGGACCTGAGTTAGACCTGCAGACTGGACCTGAGTTAGACCTGCAGACTGGACCGGAGTTAGACCTGCAGACTGGACCTGCAGACTGGACCTGAGTTAGACCTGCAGACTGGACCTGCAGACTGGACCTGAGTTAGACCTGCAGACTGGACCTGAGTTAGACCTGCTGACTGGACCTGAGTTAGACCTGCAGACTGGACCTGAGTTAGACCTGCTGACTGGACCAGAGTTACACCTGCAGACTGGACCTGAGTTAGACCTGCAGACTGGACCTGAGTTAGACCTGCTGACTGGACCTGAGTTAGACCTGCAGACTGGACCTGAGTTAGACCTGCAGACTGGACCTGCAGACTGGACCTGAGTTAGACCTGCAGACTGGACCTGAGTTAGACCTGCTGACTGGACCGGAGTTAGACCTGCAGACTGGACCTGAGTTAGACCTGCAGACTGGACCTGAGTTAGACCTGCAGACTGGACCTGAGTTAGACCTGCAGACTGGACCTGAGTTAGACCTGCAGACTGGACCTGAGTTAGACCTGCTGACCGGACCTGAGTTAGACCTGCAGACTGGACCTGAGTTAGACCTGCAGACTGGACCTGCAGACTGGACCTGAGTTAGACCTGCTGACTGGACCTGAGTTAGACCTGCAGACTGGACCTGAGTTAGACCTGCAGACTGGACCTGAGTTAGACCTGCAGACTGGACCTGAGTTAGACCTGCTGACTGGACCTGAGTTAGACCTGCAGACAGGACCTAAGTTAGACCTGCAGACTGGACCCGCAGACCGGACCTGAGTTAGACCCGCAGACCGGACCTGAGTTAGACCCGCAGACCGGACCTGAGTTAGACCTGCAGACCGGACCTGAGTTAGACCTGCAGTCTGGACCTGAGTTAGACCTGCTGACTGGACCTGAGTTAGACCTGCAGACTGGACCTGAGTTAGACCTGCAGACTGGACCTGAGTTAGACCTGCTGACTGGACCTGAGTTAGACCTGCAGACTGGACCTGAGTTAGACCTGCAGACTGGACCTGAGTTAGACCTGCAGACTGGACCTGAGTTAGACCTGCAGACTGGACCTGCAGACTGGTCCTGAGTTAGACCTGCAGACTGGTCCTGAGTTAGACCTGCAGACTGGACCTGAGTTAGACCTGCAGACTGGACCTGCAGACAGGACCTGAGTTAGACCCGCAGACCGGACCTGAGTTAGACCTGCAGACTGGACCTGAGTTAGACCTGCAGACTGGACCTGCAGACTGGACCTGAGTTAGACCTGCAGACCGGACCTGAGTTAGACCCGCAGACTGGACCTGAGTTAGACCCGCTGACTGGACCTGCAGACTGGAACTGAGTTAGACCTGCAGACCGGACCTGAGTTAGACCTACAGACTGGTCCTGAGTTAGACCTACAGACCGGACCTGAGTTTGACCTGCAGACTGGACCTGAGTTAGACCTGTGGACTGGACCTGAGTTAGACCTGCAGATCGGACCTGAGTTAGACCCGCAGACTGGACCTGAGTTAGACCCGCTGACTGGACCTGCAGACTGGACCTGAGTTAGACCTGCAGACTGGACCTGAGTTAGACCTGCAGACTGGACCTGCAGACAGGACCTGAGTTAGACCCGCAGACCGGACCTGAGCTAGACCTGCAGACCGGACCTGAGTTTGACCAGCAGACCGGACCTGAGTTAGACCTGCAGACCGGACCTGAGTTAGACCTGCAGACCGGACCTGAGTTTGACCTGCAGACCGGACCTGAGTTAGACCTGCAGACTGGACCTGAGGTAGACCTGCAGACTGGACCTGCAGACCGGACCTGAGTTAGACCCGCAGACCGGACCTGAGTTAGACCTGCAGACTGGACCTGAGTTAGACCTGCAGACCGGACCTGAGTTTGACCTGCAGACCGGACCTGAGTTAGACCTGCAGACTGGACCTGAGTTAGACCCGCAGACCGGACCTGAGTTTGACCTGCAGACTGGACCTGAGTTAGACCTGTGGACTGGACCTGAGTTAGACCTGCAGATCGGACCTGAGTTAGACCCGCTGACTGGACCTGCAGACTGGTCCTGAGTTAGACCCGCAGACCGGACCTGAGTTTGACCTGCAGACTGGACCTGAGTTAGACCTGCAGACTGGACCTGAGTTAGACCTGTGGACTGGACCTGAGTTAGACCTGTGGACTGGACCTGAGTTAGACCTGCAGATCGGACCTGAGTTAGACCCGCTGACTGGACCTGCAGACTGGTCCTGAGTTAGACCCGCAGACCGGACCTGAGTTTGACCTGCAGACTGGACCTGAGTTAGACCTGCAGACTGGACCTGCAGACTGGAACTGAGTTAGACCTGCAGACCGGACCTGAGTTAGACCTACAGACTGGTCCTGAGTTAGACCTACAGACTGGTCCTGAGTTAGACCTGTGGACTGGACCTGAGTTAGACCTGCAGATCGGACCTGAGTTAGACCTGCAGACCGGACCTGAGTTAGACCTGCAGACGGGACCTGAGTTAGACCTGCAGACCGGACCTGAGTTAGACCTGCAGACTGGACCTGAGTTTGACCTGCAGACTGGACCTGCAGACAGGACCTGAGTTAGACCGGCAGACCGGACCTGAGTTAGACCAGCAGACCGGACCTGAGTTTGACCTGCAGACCGGACCTGAGTTAGACCTGCAGACTGGACCTGAGTTAGACCTGCAGACTGGACCTGAGTTAGACCTGCAGACTGGACCTGAGTTAGACCTGCAGACTGGACCTGAGTTAGACCTGCAGACTGGACCCGCAGACTGGACCTGAGTTAGACCTGCAGACTGGACCTGCAGACTGGACCTGAGTTAGACCTGCAGACGGGACCTGAGTTAGACCTGCAGACCGGACCTGAGTTTGACCTGCAGACCGGACCTGAGTTAGACCTGCAGACTGGACCTGAGTTAGACCCGCAGACCGGACCTGAGTTTGACCTGCAGACTGGACCTGAGTTAGACCTGTGGACTGGACCTGAGTTAGACCTGCAGATCGGACCTGAGTTAGACCCGCTGACTGGACCTGCAGACTGGTCCTGAGTTAGACCCGCAGACCGGACCTGAGTTTGACCTGCAGACCGGACCTGAGTTAGACCTGTGGACTGGACCTGAGTTAGACCTGCAGACCGGACCTGAGTTAGACCTGCTGACTGGACCTGAGTTTGACCTGCAGACTGGACCTGCAGACTGGTCCTGAGTTAGACCTGCAGACTGGTCCTGAGTTAGACCCGCAGACCGGACCTGAGTTAGACCTGCAGACCGGACCTGAGTTAGACCTGCAGACCGGACCTGAGTTAGACCTGCTGACTGGACCTGAGTTAGACCTGCAGACTGGACCTGAGTTAGACCTGCTGACTGGACCTGAGTTAGACCTGCAGACTGGACCTGAGTTAGACCTGCAGACGGGACCTGAGTTAGACCTGCAGACTGGACCTGAGTTAGACCTGCAGACTGGTCCTGAGTTAGACCCGCAGACCGGACCTGAGTTAGACCTGCAGACCGGACCTGAGTTAGACCTGCAGACGGGACCTGAGTTAGACCTGCAGACCGGACCTGAGTTTGACCTGCAGACCGGACCTGAGTTAGACCTGCAGACCGGACCTGAGTTTGACCTGCAGACCGGACCTGAGTTAGACCTGCAGACTGGACCTGAGTTAGACCTGCAGACCGGACCTGAGTTAGACCTGCAGACCGGACCTGAGTTAGACCTGCTGACTGGACCTGAGTTAGACCTGCAGACTGGACCTGCAGACTGGACCTGAGTTAGACCTGCAGACTGGACCTGAGTTAGACCTGCAGACTGGACCTGAGTTAGACCTGCAGACTGGACCTGAGTTAGACCTGCAGACTGGACCTGCAGACTGGACCTGAGTTAGACCTGCAGACTGGACCTGAGTTAGACCTGCAGACCGGACCTGAGTTAGACCTGCAGACTGGACCTGAGTTAGACCTGCAGACTGGACCTGCAGACAGGACCTGAGTTAGACCCGCAGACCGGACCTGAGTTTGACCTGCAGACCGGACCTGATTAGACCTGCAGACCGGACCTGAGTTAGACCTGCAGACTGGACCTGAGTTAGACCTGCAGACTGGACCTGAGTTAGACCTGCTGACTGGACCTGAGTTTGACCTGCAGACTGGACCTGCAGACTGGTCCTGAGTTAGACCTGCAGACTGGTCCTGAGTTAGACCTGCAGACTGGACCTGAGTTAGACCTGCAGACAGGACCTGAGTTAGACCCGCAGACCGGACCTGAGTTAGACCTGCAGACTGGACCTGAGTTAGACCTGCAGACTGGACCTGCAGACTGGACCTGAGTTAGACCTGCTGACTGGACCTGAGTTAGACCTGCAGACTGGACCTGAGTTAGACCTGCAGACAGGACCTAAGTTAGACCTGCAGACTGGACCTGCAGACAGGACCTGAGTTAGACCCGCAGACCGGACCTGAGTTAGACCTGCAGACTGGACCTGAGTTAGACCTGCAGACTGGACATGAGTTAGACCTGCAGACTGGACCTGAGTTAGACCTGCAGACTGGACCTGCAGACTGGACCTGAGTTAGACCTGCGGACTGGACCTGAGTTAGACCTGCAGACTGGACCTGAGTTAGACCTGCAGACTGGACCTGAGTTAGACCTGCAGACTGGACCTGAGTTAGACCTGCAGACTGGACATGAGTTAGACCTGCAGACTGGACCTGCAGACTGGACCTGAGTTAGACCTGCTGACTGGACCTGAGTTAGACCTGCAGACCGGACCTGAGTTAGACCTGCTGACTGGACCTGAGTTAGACCTGCAGACTGGACCTGAGTTTGACCTGCAGACCGGACCTGAGTTAGACCTGCAGACTGGACCTGAGTTAGACCTGCAGACTGGACCTGCAGACTGGACCTGAGTTAGACCTGCAGACTGGACCTGCAGACTGGACCTTGAGTTAGACCCGCAGACCGGACCTGAGTTAGACCCGCAGACCGGACCTGAGTTAGACCCGCAGACCGGACCTTAGTTAGACCTGCAGACCGGACCTGAGTTAGACCTGCAGACCGGACCTGAGTTAGACCTGCTGACTGGACCTGAGTTAGACCTGCAGACGGGACCTGAGTTAGACCTGCAGACGGGACCTGAGTTAGACCTGCAGACGGGACCTGAGTTAGACCTGCAGACCGGACCTGAGTTAGACCTGCAGACCGGACCTGAGTTAGACCTGCAGACTGGACCTGAGTTGACCTGCAGACTGGACCTGCAGACAGGACCTGAGTTAGACCCGCAGACCGGACCTGAGTTTGACCTGCAGACCGGACCTGAGTTAGACCTGTGGACTGGACCTGAGTTAGACCAGCAGACCGGACCTGAGTTAGACCTGCAGACCGGACCTGAGTTAGACCTGCAGACCGGACCTGAGTTAGACCTGCAGACTGGACCTGAGTTAGACCTGCAGACTGGACCTGAGTTAGACCTGCAGACTGGACCTGCAGACTGGACCTGAGTTAGACCTGCTGACTGGACCTGAGTTAGACCTGCAGACCGGACCTGAGTTAGACCTGCAGACTGGACCTGAGTTAGACCTGCAGACTGGACCTGAGTTAGACCTGCAGACTGGACCTGAGTTAGACCTGCAGACTGGACCTGCAGACTGGACCTGAGTTAGACCTGCAGACTGGACCTGAGTTAGACCTGCAGACTGGACCTGAGTTAGACCTGCAGACTGGACCTGAGTTAGACCTGCAGACTGGACCTGCAGACTGGACCTGAGTTAGACCTGCTGACTGGACCTGGGTAGACCTGCAGACTGGACCTGAGTTAGACCTGCTGACTGGACCTGAGTTAGACCTGCAGACCGGACCTGAGTTAGACCTGCTGACTGGACCTGAGTTAGACCTGCAGACTGGACCTGAGTTAGACCTGCAGACTGGACCTGCAGACTGGACCTGAGTTAGACCTGCAGACTGGACCTGAGTTAGACCTGCAGACTGGACCTGAGTTAGACCTGCTGACTGGACCTGAGTTAGACCTGCAGACTGGACCTGAGTTAGACCTGCAGACTGGACCTGAGTTAGACCTGCTGACTGGACCTGAGTTAGACCTGCAGACTGGACCTGAGTTAGACCTGCAGACTGGACCTGAGTTAGACCTGCAGACTGGACCTGCAGACTGGACCTGAGTTAGACCTGCTGACTGGACCTGAGTTAGACCTGCAGACTGGACCTGAGTTAGACCTGCAGACTGGACCTGAGTTAGACCTGCAGACTGGACCTGAGTTAGACCTGCTGACTGGACCTGAGTTAGACCTGCAGACTGGACCTGCAGACGGGACCTGAGTTAGACCTGCAGACTGGACCTGAGTTAGACCTGCAGACTGGACCTGAGTTAGACCTGCAGACTGGACCTGAGTTAGACCCGCTGACTGGACCTGCAGACTGGAACTGAGTTAGACCTGCAGACCGGACCTGAGTTAGACCTACAGACTGGTCCTGAGTTAGACCTACAGACTGGTCCTGAGTTAGACCTGCTGACCTGTAGAACCGTTGTGCAGCACCTGTGTGGTACCTTTGAGGGACGTGATCATACGTGGACATCTCTGCTGCAGGAAGTTCTTCAGCTGCTCCCAGGCGTTCTTCAGTACTGCGTGGTATTTGATGTACCGGCCCAGATCTGAGTAGTACTTCTTAAAGAGGTTGTACCAGGTGAGGCCTCTCTGCAGCCGGTCTGAACTGATGACAAACACACACCTGGTCAGGATGGCGTGTTAATGCACGTGTTTTAAACATGTTAGAGGACTCACTCTGTCAGCAGCCAGTGTTTACAGCAGTGACGTTTCCACAGTGGGTTGTGTTTGGACAGCTCGTTCAACCTCTTGCTCACATAACTGCAACTGCACACACAGGAGGGTGGGGCTTAATCTAAAAGAGGCGGGGTTATACACAGATTCACCCCTAATATAAAACTATGTAGAACAGGGGTGTCCAACTCCAGGCCTCGAGAGCCACAATCCAGCTTCAACACACTGCTGCAGATGAACAGGTCATTAACAGGCTTCTACAGGACTTGCTGAGAGGTTGCAGATTTGAATTAGGTGTGTTGAAGCTGAGGAACATCTAAAATGTGCAGGATAGTGGCTCTCGAGGCCTGGAGTTCACCACCCCTGAACTAGAAGTAGATCTAGAACATGTGTTCTTATCTCACCGAGCATCATGAAGAGCTGATCAATAATTCACAGCAGGCTTTAAATTTAAACAGTTACTGTGGAAAATAATCAGAATATTTAATCTGAACTTTGTTACTAGAACTAAAACATGAAGTGACCGAAGTTAAAGCTGGTAGAACCGTGTGTTTATACCATGAAGCTGACGCATGATGATACGATACATACTTTCAACCGTGAACATGACTGACACGCATATTAAACTGTTCCGTCACTTTATTTTCGAAGATTTAACGAACTACAGCTGATTAAAAGTCCAGCTGTTAGCAGGCAGCTAACTGTAAACAAGACCCTTTATCTTTATTTCTGAGAGTTCGTAAAGCTGTTAAAACTTTGAAACCACCAGGAAACTTTAGTTACATTTTGACTTAACGACGAGAAGCTTTTAGAAACTTTGAGTCTTCTCACTAATTTTGTTTGAACAAAGCAACAGCTTCGCGTTGTTCTAACCGCAGCTGTTAGCAGTTAGCCTCCTGCAGTTTGTTTACCTCTTTATTTACCAGTTAACATTCGTTGTTTATTGTGATGTCGGATACATACTGGAGCAGGTCTCTGAAGCTCAAGTAGGATAAAATATGCAGTAATGGGTCTGAAGGAAGATGATCCAGCTGCAACTCCAGAGAGGTTGCCATTGTTAGCGTTAGTTTTAACCTGGTGGTGCCGATGAGCCGCAGTACTGCATTACCGCCACCTGGTGGGGAGGAGACGGAACTGCAGTACCGCCACCTGGTGGGGAGGAGATATACAGTATCTCTGCTTAACCGGTGCTTATCTATGGGTGCTGGCACTGTTCAAATGCAGCCTCCGTCTGTGTAGAGCAACAGTTTAACGCCCTCTAGTGGCCACAGATGATAACTAACTGACTGTAACTGTCAACAAGCTAGAGAAAGTGAATACCTCAGGTTCCTGTACAATATTTCAAAATAAAATATTGCCGACGTTCACCGTGACCAACGGCGAAAATAACTTATAACTTGAAACTTAAAAGTGTTTCTTACTAAAATATTCTAAGTTTCGGCAGTAGCAAAAACTGAGACATTATGTTTTGCTGTAACATGTAAATATATGATGTGTATATTTAACTGGAATTGTTGCTGCGTTGTTTTGATATCATGTAACATTAAAATAAAGACATTTGATTAATTTAATTCTTTCTTGTGAAGTACATTAATACATTAAAACTCTAAATCATATTTATACAATTATATTTGTATGTTTTCAAAGTTGTAAAGCTGATTTATACCATTTATTTTGAAAAAGCAACTGGAAGTAACACTGCAATATCTTCCGGGTAACGTTACCTGTTTATAGTGGGCCTATCTTTGCTGCCATCTTGTGGTAGAAGCGTGAAACTTCACAGAGGTAAAATTGAAACAACTGTTTAAAAACTTTATAAACGCTTTAAAAACGGCTCGAATAATTTTGTGAAGTTAGAGTTTTTATGTGTTACATAAATAATAAAAATATTTTTCTCTGTGCTGGAAATAGATAAATGTTTTGTCTTGGTCCAGCTGCCAATTTTAAGAGTTCAAGAACCTACAAACAGCTGATGATTTTGTTTCTCAGGTATGTTTTTTCAGGTGTGTTTTCTGCGGAACCGGTAAAGATTCTTCCTCATGGATCAAACCTCAGTGCCGTGGAATCACATTTCAAAGTTACAACCACAAACCGATATCGATTAAATGTGACATCGCCATTCCCGAAGACAATTTATTTATTTATTTTTTTACATTTAGTTTAATGCATAAGACTTACACTTGAAAAACAAAGGTCTTATATTGATAAAAAGGATTTTGTGAACTGTTACTTCAAAAATAACAAAGGAAACATCAAACAAACGAGTCTTTTATGATCAGACAGATTTTTAAATGTATCTCACAAGATTTAAAACTTTCCCCTGTAAGTTTTTTGTCAGTTTGAGGAAATGTAAATCTTACTTGAATCATGTTTTGCAGAGTTTTAAGTACAAACTCATACACTGACTTTAGAAAAGTAACACGGGAGCAGAGTGACGTATTGATGGATAAATGAGATAAAGTTGAATCAAGGTAAATCGATGATTCAGCTCAGTAACTGTATTCATGGAGCTTCCGCACAGAGAACTCAGCGTGTTATTTAGCGCGTGTCTCTGTCGCCCTCTTGCGGACACAAATACAAACTACAGCCACAATAAAGAGGCACAATTCTGTACTTCCTGTCGGCTCCTTCAAAATAAAACGCATTTCACAACAGCAGGAACACACACGAGATTAGTCAAACCAGCAGAACAGCCAAGGATTCATGATTTATGTAGACGAGTTTCTTCTGAAAATATAAAAACATTTTGAAGTCCTTCTGTTGGAGTCGAGTTGCTGAAAACAAGCATCACAACAAACACTGGGACGTTTCTGCCCTCTAGTGGCCAAAGAGCAGAATCCAAGATTTAATGTTAAAATTCCAGTTTTGAGGAATGAAGTAAAATAAAATACTTTAGATTAAAGTCATACGTGTCACTTAAAAACAGAAACATGTTTATGTTTATTTGTAATAAAACTGTGGGAAAAATGACACAGAGATTTTACTCACCAAGACCATCTGAAATAACCTAATTTTATCAGGTGCTGCAGTTTGTCTGTGTAACGTTGGGAACACCATTCGCCATCAGATGCACCTGTTCAGTGCACAGGACAGACAGAATGACCTGTGATGACCTGTGAAGCATCAAATCAATCTGTTTGATCCAGAGAACTGTAACATCACTAGTAGGCTACATTAATTTATCGTGATGTTTGACTGAAACTCTGGACAAATGAAACAAATTTAATTTCCTCTGTGAATTATTTGTGTTTGCAAATGATTCAGTAAATATTAAAAAGGAACACAAGAAGCTTCAGAGGGAAAAACTCCTTCCTGTTTGTGGTGTTTAAGATGAAAACCAACAACTTCATCTTCACCTGTGAAACAGGTGAATGTGATGAAATCCTCGTACTTCCAGCTCCGTCTCTCTGCATGTGATTCAGATTCTTTGGATCAGAATCGGTGCAGATCTCTGACATCACACAGAGTTTTATGGCTCTATTGAGTCAGATTGTTTAACAGGGAAATGAAAGCAGTCATCAGATAAACGGGAGCGCCTCACAACGACACGCGAAGTCGTCACGAGAGACTGCAGTAAGACTGAATTTCTATTTTTCACACTGAATGATCTGATCAGGATCTGAGGGATAAAATCAGACTCAGTTACTGACTTTTCTTCTTGATTTTTGAAACTTTTTACCTCCATCAGTGAACATCCATCAGTAACTTTCACGTTAAACTTTTCCTTTTGGACAGAATGTTTTAGACTTGACGTGTAGTTTAATGTTGTTATTGTGCTGCTGACATGTTTCAGACTCTCCATCATGTTAAACTGATCAGTTTTTTCTCTCAGGCTGTTTTCTGATCTCTGAGGATGAAATCTGGTTCCAACATGAAAAGGTAAAGCAGTAAATATTTGTTTTTCTGCTTGTAAAGCTCTAAACTTTGGACCGAGGCGTTCATCCAGAGGTGAAGTTTTACTATCACACTTTGAACTGACTGTAAAACGTCGTAAAATAAAACAAAGACAAAAACAAACAGATTCAAAAACTTATTTTACATGCATTTTGCTTTTATTGGAGGGTTTTTAAATTTAAGGTTAAATTATATGAAAGCTTTTAAAAGAAAGATTTTAAAGTTTCTTTACCTGCCTGATACTTTAGAACAGTTCTATGTTTATATTTAATCACGTTTACCTCGAGGTTGAAGGTTCATTAAAAATCCTAATTTGACCATCAGCCCACACGAAGCATCACAAACAGATTCAAAGCTTCATCCTCTGATGGATCTCTGTCTATATGAGTATCCACTTGTCTTCATGTGCCTCCATCACTGGGGTGACTGTGTGTTTTAAATTGCTTAAACAATGTTGTAGGTGTGTTCTGGTCCATGTGTACCAGACCACCTTATTATCCTTCAGCCTTCATCGAACGAGGAGCGCCTTTAACCCCATAATGCCCCTTGTATCATATTTGCTACATAGTTTTGATCATTTCTAACATGGTTGCTCCAGTAAATGATCCACTTGCCTTTTTTTTCAGGTTAAATCATCATTATTATATGGATAAATGCATTATTATTAACTCATTTTTTTAATTACAATTAAACTGTTAAAAACGGCCAATGTAATAAATGTGACACAAAAGATCTATTATAAATAACATGATATAGCAAAAAATGTTTGTGAATTTTGTTCTAAGGCTTCGTAAACGTCTCAGTTCCAAATAATCAGAATTTTCTGGACATTTTCTAATAAGTTGGGTCTTACAGGGTTAATTTCATTATACCTGTGACAATGACAATAAAAACATTCTATTCTATTCTATTCTATTCTATTCTATTCTATTCTATTCTATTCTATTCTATTGCTCAACATCAGAATCTAGAAAATTGACTTTCTGTCACCAACAGACACTCTTCTAGTATCTGCTGGTGTTTTTTCTTCCATCTCTCTCTCTACAGATCCTTTACTCTGAACATTCTGTCATTGCCAGTTAAAAATAAATTGTTTTATGACACTTACGATAAATTTAATGGACTTCCTGAAACGTNGATCATTTCTAACATGGTTGCTCCAGTAAATGATCCACTTGCCTTTTTTTTCAGGTTAAATCATCATTATTATATGGATAAATGCATTATTATTAACTCATTTTTTTAATTACAATTAAACTGTTAAAAACGGCCAATGTAATAAATGTGACACAAAAGATCTATTATAAATAACATGATATAGCAAAAAATGTTTGTGAATTTTGTTCTAAGGCTTCGTAAACGTCTCAGTTCCAAATAATCAGAATTTTCTGGACATTTTCTAATAAGTTGGGTCTTACAGGGTTAATTTCATTATACCTGTGACAATGACAATAAAAACATTCTATTCTATTCTATTCTATTCTATTCTATTCTATTCTATTCTATTCTATTCTATTCTATTCTATTCTATTCTATTCTATTGCTCAACATCAGAATCTAGAAAATTGACTTTCTGTCACCAACAGACACTCTTCTAGTATCTGCTGGTGTTTTTTCTTCCATCTCTCTCTCTACAGATCCTTTACTCTGAACATTCTGTCATTGCCAGTTAAAAATAAATTGTTTTATGACACTTACGATAAATTTAATGGACTTCCTGAAACGTCCTTTGTGCCACAGATTTTACAGCAGCAGACCGAACAGTTAAGACAACTGGTCTTTCTTTCTGTGTAATTATTGTCCTGAGGATTAAGATTCTTTCTGGGAAGTTTTGGTGTCACACTGATAAGTGAAGGTAGATCAGACTGTTTTTCTTGTCTGGGGTGTTTTTACTGGCTGAAACTCACAGTCACAAACACTCTTTATAATCCTTGTTTTATATAACTGCTGTGATTGGATCAGGGTTCCAGAACAGGGAGCAGAACCTCCTGGACCCAGCAGTCCGTCCCTGATGAGTGATCGATCTGCAGATTATCCTCTCAATTTCAACAACAGACTAAACGTTTTTGAAACGAGGTGAAGGTTTAAATCAAAATAGAGTATCTGAACTTTCCTGCATGTGAGCTGCCTGATTACCCAGAATGCATCACTTCACCGCCTGTCATAACTTTCCTTCATCTTTAGTGCTTCTTCCAGGGATTCTCCTGCGAGGAAAGGAACCTCAGAATTCAGCTTTGTATCTATGAAAAGCGACCGCTCAGCTGATTATCCTTTAAACTTTAAAGCAGGAGACCATTCACAGGACAAAAGGTTTGGACCTGCAACATCAGAATCACACTGTCACAAAGAAGCAGCATCATAATCACACTGTCACAACGAAGCAGCATCATAATCACACTGTCACAATGAAGCAGCATCATAATCACACTGTCACAATGAAGCAGCATCATAATCACACTGTCACAATGAAGCAGCATCATAATCACACTGTCACAACGAAGCAGCATCATAATCACACTGTCACAATGAAGCAGCATCATAATCACACTGTCACAACGAAGCAGCATCAGAATCACACTGTCACAACGAAGCAGCGTCAGAATCACACTGTCACAACGAAGCAGCGTCAGAATCACACTGTCACAACGAAGCAGCGTCAGAATCACACTGTCACAATGAAGCAGCATCATAATCACACTGTCACAACGAAGCAGCATCATAATCACACTGTCACAACGAAGCAGCATCAGAATCACACTGTCACAATGAAGCAGCATCAGAATCACACTGTCACAACGAAGCAGCGTCAGAATCACACTGTCACAACGAAGCAGTGTCAGAATCACATTGTCACAACGAAGCAGCGTCAGAATCACACTGTCACAACGAAGCAGCGTCAGAATCACACTGTCACAACGAAGCAGCATCACAATCACACTGTCACAATGAAGCAGCATCAGAATCACACTGTCACAATGAAGCAGCGTCACAATCACACTGTCACAAAGAAGCAGCTTCAGAAATCACACTGTCACAACGAAGCAGCATCATAATCACACTGTCACAATGAAGCAGCATCATAATCACACTGTCACAATGAAGCAGCATCAGAATCACACTGTCACAATGAAGCAGCATCATAATCACACTGTCACAATGAAGCAGCATCAGAATCACACTGTCACAACGAAGCAGCGTCAGAATCACACTGTCACAACGAAGCAGCGTCAGAATCACACTGTCACAACGAAGCAGCGTCAGAATCACACTGTCACAATGAAGCAGCATCAGAATCACACTGTCACAATGAAGCAGCATCATAATCACACTGTCACAATGAAGCAGCATCATAATCACACTGTCACAATGAAGCAGCGTCAGAATCACACTGTCACAATGAAGCAGCGTCAGAATCACACTGTCACAACGAAGCAGCGTCAGAATCACACTGTCACAATGAAGCAGCATCATAATCACACTGTCACAATGAAGCAGCATCATAATCACACTGTCACAATGAAGCAGCATCATAATCACACTGTCACAACGAAGCAGCATCACAATCACACTGTCACAATGAAGCAGCATCAGAATCACACTGTCACAATGAAGCAGCATCAGAATCACACTGTCACAACGAAGCAGCGTCACAATCACACTGTCACAAAGAAGCAGCTTCAGAAATCACACTGTCACAACGAAGCAGCGTCAGAATCACACTGTCACAACGAAGCAGCGTCAGAATCACACTGTCACATTGAAGCAGCGTCAGAATCACACTGTCACAACGAAGCAGCATCAGAATCACACTGTCACAATGAAGCAGCATCATAATCACACTGTCACAACGAAGCAGCGTCAGAATCACACTGTCACAACGAAGCAGCATCAGAATCACACTGTCACAATGAAGCAGCATCAGAATCACACTGTCACAACGAAGCAGCGTCACAATCACACTGTCACAAAGAAGCAGCTTCAGAAATCACACTGTCACAACGAAGCAGCATCATAATCACACTGTCACAATGAAGCAGCATCAGAATCACACTGTCACAATGAAGCAGCATCAGAATCACACTGTCACAATGAAGCAGCATCAGAATCACACTGTCACAACGAAGCAGCGTCACAATCACACTGTCACAACGAAGCAGCTTCAGAAATCACACTGTCACAACGAAGCAGCGTCAGAATCACACTGTCACAACGAAGCAGCGTCAGAATCACACTGTCACAACGAAGCAGCGTCAGAATCACACTGTCACAACGAAGCAGCGTCAGAATCACACTGTCACAACGAAGCAGCAAACAGGAGTTAACTCTAAGTCAATTTGAGTAAACACGAGTTAACTCTGAGCACACAGTTAACTCAGAGTAAACTTTAATTAACTCTCAAACACTTTAACCGGTTACGTTTCTTTTTGCAGACTCGACCCAGAAAACCCTGACATGTTCAGCACTTCATCTGCGAAGCAGAATCCATCTGGGCTGGACTTCATCTTCCAGGTTTCTGCATGCAGAACATCTCTCACTTCAGTCAGCAGACACATGAATAATAAAAATAAAAATCACAGGTCCAGATGACAGACAGAAAATCTCTGCGTGTCAGTTCAACAGTTTATCTGGATAACAGGGTTCAGAAAGTCCCTTTAAATGTGACAAAGGCTCATTTGATGGTTATGTAGATCAGTGAAGGAGTCTGATCTCAGGCTGCTCTGATTGGTCAGCAGAAGCTTGTTTGTTACTGTTGGACCAGATTCAGAGGTTTTTATTTCAGCAGCAGTGTAACTTTCCCCTCCTCAGACAGACCTTCTCAGAAAGACCTCATCAGACAGACCTCCTCAGATAGACCTCATCAGACAGACCTCCTTAGATAGACCTCCTCACAGAGACATTCTCAGATAGAGTCCCTCAGACAGACCTCCTTAGATAGACCCCCTCAGAGAGTACTTGAAGTGTGCGTGTGTGTGTGTGTATGTATCAAACTCCCCTGAGGAGAATGCAGATGGGACACTTGGTGGAGAGTGAAGGTCAAGCTGTTCTCTGTATCGCCATGTAATTTCCCCCGTGGGACAACAAAGGCATATCAAATCATATATATAAATTCCCCTCTCACCACTGGGCGGTGTTTTTCCCGTTCCAAGCTCGGGTTCTCTACAAGATGCCTGGGAGCTTGAGGGTCCTGTGCAGTATTTTAGCTGTTCCGAGTACTTTTCTGGACTGAGATGTCTGAGGTTCTTCCAGGGATCTGCTGGAGCCATTCCTCCAGTTTGGGGGTTACTGCCCCAAGTGCTCCGATTACCACGGGTACTATTGTCACCTTCATCTTCCAAGTCTTCTCTAGCTCCTCTCTGAGCCCTTGGTATTTCTCAAGTTTCTCATGTTCCTTCTTCTTGATGTTGCCATCACTTGGTATCACCACATCCACCACAACTGCTTTCCTCTGCTCTTTATCAACCACCACAATGTCCGGTTGGTTCACCATTACCATCCTGTCTGTCTGGATCTGGAAGTCCCACAGGATCTTTGTTTGGACATTCTCCACCACCTTTGGAGATGTTTCCCACTTTGACCTTGGGGTTTCCAGCCCGTACTCCACACAGATGTTTCTGTATACTATACCAGCCACTTGGTTATGATGTTCCATGTATGCTTTCCCTGCCAGCATTTTACACCCTGCTGTTATGTGCTGGATCGTCTCAGATGACTCTTTGCACAGCCTACACCTTGGGTCTTGTCTGGTGTGGTAGATCTGGACCTCTATCGCTCTGGTGCTTAGAGCCTGCTCCTGTGCTTCCAGGATGAGAGCCTCTGTGGTGTCCTGTAGGCCGGCCCTCTCCAGCCATTGGTAGGATTTCTTGAGGTCAGCCACTTCAGTTATGTTCCAGTGGTACATCCCATGTAGGGGCTTGTCCTCCCATGATGGTTCCTCCTCCAGCACTTCCTCATCTTGCCATTGTCTCAGGCATTCACTGAGTACGTCATCCGTTGAGGCCTTGTCCTGGATGTATTTATGGAGCTTCAATGTTTCATCCTGGATGGTGGCTCTCATGCTCATTAGTCCTCTGCCTCCTTCCTTACGGCGTGCATACAGTCTCAGGGTGCTGGATTTGGGATGGAATCCGCCATGCATGGTGAGGAGCTTTCGTGTCTTAACATCTGTATCTCATCCTTTGGCCATCTTATTATTCCCGCAGGGTGTCTGATCACTGGCAGGGCGTAACTGTTTATTGCCTTGGACTTGTTCATTCCATTGAGCTGGCTTCTTAGGACTTGCCTCACTCGTTGTTGGTATTTGTCTGTTGCTGCTTCCCTTGTTGCCTGCTCGAGGTTGCCATTTGCCTGTGGCATTCCCAGGTACTTGTAACTGTCCTCAATGTCTGCTATTGTTCCCTCTGGGAGTGAGACCTCTTCAGTGTGGACTACCTTGCCTCGCTTTGTGACCATCCTACTACATTTTTCAAGCCCGAATGACATCCCGATGTCATTGCTGTAGATCCTGGTGGTGTGGATCAGGGAATCAATGTCCCGTTCACTCTTAGCATACAGCTTGATGTCATCCATGTAGAGGAGGTGGTTGATTGTAGCTCCGTTCTTGAGGCAGTATCCATAGCCGGTCTTGTTGATTATCTGGCTTAGGGGGTTCAGACCTATGCAGAACAGCAGTGGGGACAGAGCATCACCTTGGTATATTCCACATTTGATGGATACTTGTGCAAGTTGCTTGACATTTGCCTCAAGGGTGGTTCTCCACAACCTCATCGAGTTCATGATGAATGCTCTAACAGTCCTGTTGATGTTATAGAGCTTCACGCATTCATTGATCCATGTGTGGCATCGAGTTGTAGGCTTTCTTGTAGTCAATCCAGGCAGTGCACAGGTTGGTCTTTCGGCATTTGCAGTCTTGGGCAACTGTTCTGTCAACCAGGAGCTGGTGTTTAGCACCTCTGGTATCTCTACCAATGCCCTTCTGTGCTTTGCTTATGTATTGATCCCTGTACTTGTTTATCTTGGTAGGGATGATGCCTGACATGAGCTTCCATGTTGTGGAGAGACAGGTTATTGGGCGATAGTTGAATGGGACTGCACCTTTGATGGGATCCTTCTGGATCAGGATTGTTCGCCCTTCGGTTAGCCATTCTGGGTGAGTCCCATCTCTTAGGAGCTGGTTCAGTTGTGCTGCTAGGCGCTCATGGAGTGCTGTGAGTTTCTTTAGCCAGTAGGCATGGATCATGTCTGGGCCTGGTGCTGTCCAGTTTTTCATACCTGAGACTCTTTCTTGGATGTCTGCCACTGTGATGGTGTATATATATTTACATAAAAGTGCAGTACTTGGAACAGCTAAAATACTGCACAGGACCCTCAAGCTCCCAGGCCTCTGGTAGAGGACCCGAGCTTGGAACGGCAAAAAACACTGCCCAAGTGGTGAGAGGGGAATTTTTTTTATAATTTAATTCATAGATACATGTACATATATTGTATTTACTCTCTGCACAACTTCATGTTCCAACATTCAAACATCCTTCTTTCAGATTCTTGAGGAAACTATAGTGGATTTTGTGAGGAGCGAGCTGACGAGGTTCCTGACAATTCTACATCCAAATCCTAGAAACTGTTCAGACAGTCATCAGAGAGTTGGGGAGATATTCCAGGATCCAGATGAAGAGCAGATGAGCAGCAGCAAAGAGGCATTTTTAAATATTACACTGCACTTCTTGAGAAAAATGAAGCAGGGGCAGCTTGCTGACATGTTGTACAGCAGTAAGACACCTTCACAGACAGTAACAGTATGATTGTTTGTTTTTACACTTTACTTGATCTGTTTTGTTCCTTGAACTTCCAGAAACAGCTGCACCTCTATGTATAAGTTCACTGAAATCCAGCCTGAGGAGGAAGTTCCAGTGCGTGTTTGAGGGGATCTCTAAAGCAGGAAACCCGACCCTTCTGAACCAGATCTACACAGAGCTCTACATCACAGAGGGCGGGACTGGAGAGGTCAATGATGAACATGAGGTCAGACAGATTGAAACAGAATCCAGGAAACCACACAGACCAGAAACAACCATCAGACAAGAAGACATCTTTAAACCTCCACCTGCAAGAGATGAACCAATCAGAACAGTGATGACAAAGGGCGTGGCCGGCATTGGGAAAACAGTGTTAACACAGAAATTCACTCTGGACTGGGCTGAAGACAAAGCCAACCAGAACATCCACTTCCTGTTTCCATTCAGCTTCAGAGAGCTGAACCTGCTGAAAGACAAGAAGTTCAGCTTGATGGAACTTGTTCATCATTTCTTTACTGAAACCAGAGAAATCAGCAGCTTTGAAAAGTTCCAGGTTCTGTTCATCTTTGATGGTCTGGATGAGTGTCGACTTCCTCTGGACTTCCACAACAATCAGATCCTGACTGATGTTACAGAGTCCACCTCAGTAGATGTTCTACTGACAAACCTCATCAGGAGGAACCTGCTTCCATCTGCTCTCCTCTGGATAACCACACGACCTGCAGCAGCCAATCAGATCCCTGCTGAGTGTGTTACCATGGTGACAGAGGTCAGAGGGTTCAGTGACCCACAGAAGGAGGAGTACTTCAGGAAGAGGTTCAGAGATGAAGAGCAGACCACCAGGATCATCTCCCACATCAAGACATCACGCAGCCTCCACATCATGTGTCACATCCCGGTCTTCTGCTGGATCACTGCTACAGTTCTGGAGGATGTGTTGAAAACCAGAAAGGGAGGAGATCTACCCAAGACCCTGACTGAGATGTACATCCACTTCCTGGTGGTTCAGACCAAAGTGAAGAAGATCAAGTATGACAGAAGAGCTGAGACAGATCCACACTGGAATCTAGCGAGCAGGAAGATGATCGAGTCTCTGGGAAAACTGGCGTTTGATCAGCTGCAGAAAGGAAACCTGATCTTCTATGAATCAGACCTGACAGAGTGCAGCATCGATATCAGAGCAGCTTCAGTTTACTCAGGAGTCTTCACACAGATCTTTAAAGAGGAGAGAGGAGGACTGTACCAGGACAAGGTGTTCTGCTTCATCCATCTGAGTGTTCAGGAGTTTCTGGCTGCTCTTCATGTCCATCTGACCTTCATCAACTCTGGAGTCAACTTGCTTGAACAACAACCAAAAATCTCCATGAAGTCCAAAACAAAAAAAGCAGTTTCTACAGAGACCATCCTCTACCAGACGGCTGTTGATGAGGCCCTACAAAGTCCAAATGGACACCTGGACTTGTTCCTCCGCTTCCTGCTGGGTCTTTCTCTGCAGACCAATCAGATTCTCCTACAAGGCCTGATGACACAGACAGGAAGTAGTTCACAGACCAATCAGGAGACAGTGCAGTACATCAAGAAGAGGATCAGTAAGAATCAGTCTGTAGAGAAGAGCCTCAATCTGTTCCACTGTCTGAATGAACTGAACGATCGTTCTCTGGTGGAGGAGATCCAACAGTCTCTGAGTTCAGGACGTCTCTCCACAGCTGATCTGTCTCCGGCTCAGTGGTCGGCTCTGGCCTTCATCTTACTGTCATCAGAAAAAGATCTGGAGGTGTTTGACTTGAAGAAATACTCAGCTTCAGAAGAGGCTCTTCTGAGGCTGCTGCCAGTGGTCAAAGCCTCCAACAAAGCTCTGTAAGATTCTAGACAAGAAGCTTCATGAAACATTTAACACAGCGGGAAGATTCATGAATCTGTTTGTGCTTCATGTTCTCTTCTCAGGTTGAGTAACTGTAATCTGTCAGACAGAAGCTGTGAAGCTCTGGTCTCAGTCCTCAGCTCTCAGTCCTCCAGTCTGAGAGAACTGGACCTGAGCAACAACGACCTGAAGGATTCTGGACTGAAGCAGCTGTGTGTTGGACTGCAGAGTCCACACTGCAGACTAGGCTCTCTCAGGTCAGGGTTTCCATTTTTAAAAACCTTCATCCGTTAAACAACAGACATCAAATAATGCAAAATCAACTTTTTCCATGTCTGTCTACTCACCCTACAAACAGAAGAGAAGACTGACGTGTCTCCTGCTGGTTTTACAGGCTCTCGGGTTGTCTGATCACAAAACACGGATGTTCTTCTCTGGTCTCAGCGTTGAGCTCCAACCCCGTCCATCTGAAAGACCTGGATCTGAGCTACAATAATCCAGGACACTCAGGAGTGGAACTGCTGACATCCAGAAAGAAGGATCCAGACTGGAGACTGGAAACTCTCAGGTACTAAGAGGATGTGGACTAGCTAAGACCATCCCAACATGACTTCCACATTGATCCTGTTTCAAATCAAGACTACTGATATTATTTTGCACACTTATAAAAAAAAAATCATCATGTGATTGTGATGGTTATAACATCAGATCAAAGGAACATGGCAGTATGGCCGACAACTGGTCCCATACCTGGCTAGCCATGGGAGGACCTCAACACAGGACAGGCCGTCCACATGTGGACATGTGTTTAAAGACTGCACCAGGATGTGTATCTCAGACATGTGGGGCAGGTGGTCACTGGTGTTGAGGTGTTCTGTTGGGTCTCTCAAAGTTACCTGAAGTCACATCTTATGGCTCCTGCTTTCATTGCTGAACTTGTCACGATGTCTCCTTACATCAGTCCACACCTCCCAGTTACGGTGAAACTCCAGACCTGGTACTTGTGGTGATGAACCCTCAGTCAGGCTGATGCTAGTTGATGAGGGACAGTGCAGGATGAAGGGGAGGGGTGTGCAGTTATAGACTCACTGGTTCCAACACCGGGTCACAGTGAAACGTGCACGCCTCACATGCACAGAACATCCACCCAGTCTAATGTCAGTTAATGATCCACATGATAAACACTTTGAATCAAAGAATACAATATTACTGCTTACGATATTGATGTTGTGGGTTTCTGATTCCTCAGACTGGACCATGCAGGAGTCTGGACTCTGCAAGCCGGGATAAAGAAGTGTAAGTTTGTTTCTCACAACAACAACCACAAAAACTCAGTCAATGGAGAGTTTTTCTCCTGAATGGTGTAACTTACACTTTCTGTCCTGTTATTGTAGATGAGTGTAAACTCATTCTGGATCCAAACACAGCACATAGAAACCTGAAACTGTCTGAAGACCACAGAGGAGTGGAAGAGCTGTCAGTGCAGCAGCACACAGTAGAGTGTCCAGAGAGGTTCGACCACTGGAAACAGCTGCTCTGTACGAAGGGTCTGACTGAACGCCACTACTGGGAGGTTGAATGGAGAGGAACTGTGGGCGTAGGAGTGACTTACAGAGGAATCAGCAGGAAAGGAAACGATTCCAGCTGTTTACTTGGAGGGAACCATCAGTCCTGGAGTCTGTACTGTTCTGGGAAGACTTACTTTGTTTTTTACAAAAACAAAAGACACAATCTCCCTCCAGCTTCCTCTGTCTCTGACAGAGTAGGAGTGTACCTGGACTGGACTTCTGGAACTCTGTCCTTCTACAGAATTTGCTTGGACACACCGATCCACCTCCACACCTTCAACACCACATTCACAGAACCTGTGTACCCGGCCTTTAGGGTCGGGATCCAGGAGAGCCTCTTTGGTTCTTCAGTGTCTCTTTGTGAGCTGAAACAGAGGAGACAGTTATACAGAACACAAACAAAGTGATTATTGATCATAAACTGATCTGATCTGTATGTTTAACTCAAATGACTCGTTTCTTTCTCATGACTTTATGTAACAGACAGAATATTCTGAGTTTTTACCTGAAAATCAACCGAGTCCGAGACACTTTACATCCAGACTGAGACCAACAGGAGGACAGAGGACAAACACAACACTTTTATGTTTGTTGGACATAGTGAAGACACCATCTACTTGCAGATGTTTCTACCTGAAGATTTTTCTATCACCAGATGTTTTCTACCTGCAGATGTTTCTATCACCAGATGTTTTCTACCTGAAGATTTTTCTATCACCAGATGTTTTCTACCTGCAGATGTTTCTATCACCAGATGTTTTCTACCTGAAGATTTTTCTATCACCAGATGTTTCTACCTGCAGATGTTTCTATCACCAGATGTTTCTACCTGCAGATGTTTCTATCACCAGATGTTTCTACCTGCAGATGTTTCTATCACCAGATGTTTCTACCTGCAGATGTTTCTATCACCAGATGTTTTCTACCTGCAGATGTTTCTATCACCAGATGTTTCTACCTGCAGATGTTTCTATCACCAGATGTTTTCTACCTGCAGATGTTTTTCTTCTTCAAACAGTTTTTCTAAAAATGAAACTTATTAGAGTTTGTGATGCAGTTTTGTGGTTAAATCATCAGAATAAAACTTGGTGTTGGTGAGAAACAGAGTCAAGCACGAACTTGTCTGTGTGGGCGGAGCTTGGTGTCAGTCGATCTGCATGACGCATGAATCTGGTTCCGTTCAGACCAGAACACATTCGGATCCACTGCAGTAAGACGCGGGAAGGTGAAATGGCGGAGAAGAAGGCGGTTTTGATGAACTTTTGGGGGGTTGTGGTTCCGTCCACACCCGGTTCGGTTTTCCACCAGCTGGAGGAGCTGCACGCTCTGCCGGGGTGAGAGGCTGTTGCATAATGAACGAACATTAGAATCAGAATGAAAGAGTTCAGTCTGCGATCAGAAGGTTTTAATCTCCCGTTAAAATGGTTCGATTCTTTTAAACCACTTTAACTTTACAGAACTAAAAGAAACTGATTTTGGACCTCAGCAGGTCCGGATCGGAACTACAGAATAAACTTTATAAACCAGAACTGTTTCTTTTCTACATTGTTTAATTGTAGAGAAGAAGTTAAAGAACTAGTGTAAATATTGATCATTATTATTATTAATTATTGAGATTGTTTCTGTTCTATCAGTTTTATTGTGGAGATAAAAACATTTCCTGAATGTTAAATCCGTTTGTCCTAAATTAAATGAATTTATTACAGAAATGACAGTTAAACATAAATAAAAATAAAAACTCATGAAATTCCTGTTAATAAGTGATTATTACTTTAATATTCCAACATTTTAGAAACAGGATCATTTACCTTGAAACTTGTGACACATGGTTGTTGTTAAATGTTTGAATGATAACATGAAGTCAGATGATCATTAACAGATCCTCATGTTGGTCCATCATGTCGTAATATTTGACCTTCCTAAACAAAATAAACATCTTTATCTCACTGAAACACTTTGGAATGATTGTTATCATAAACCCTGAAACACTCACCTAACATATTGAATCTAACTGCAGGTCAGTTTGTTTTTCTGACCTTTGTAACGCACCAAACCGGATTTTACTCGACCCCTTTCTGCTCCTGATGTAATGATTATACACTGAACTCCAACAGGCTGCATGTCAGTATTTGTTTTATCTGTATTTCTCAGAGGTTTTCTGTCCAGCGTAGCATCTAGAAAAGAAGGTGCAGTGATGCAGGCAGAGAAAGGCCGGATGACTCTGTCACAGGTTGGTTTATGTCACACCTGTCGTCTCTGCATTGGTTTGACTGAAGGAGTGAGACAGTATGTGTTTGTAGATGATCCCAGCGCTTGGAGCTGAGTGTGCAAAGGAAGCCCAGCTGAGACGGATGAAGCTGCCTCCTGATTGGTCACTCAGAAGCCTATCAGAGGAGTTTAGTAATGTGATGATTGATGTCAGAGACGCGGTTCTGAAGACGACTGCAGCGCTGCACCAGAACGGTGGAGTAACTCACTCGGAACACACACAACAGTTATTCACTCAGATGTCTCAAAGTACACGCACGGTGCAGGTCTTAAAGTACACGCACGGTGCAGGTCTTCAAGTACACGCACGGTGCAGGTCTTCAAGTACACGCACGGTGCAGGTCTTAAAGTACACGCACGGTGCAGGTCTTCAAGTACACGCACGGTGCAGGTCTTCAAGTACACGCACGGTGCAGGTCTTAAAGTACACGCACGGTGACACCAGCAGAACAGGAGCAGGTTTTTTACAGTCCATCATTCAGAACTAACTGGACCCGTCAGGACAGAATCCTTGAGGAGACGGGAACCCGTCTAGTCTTTGTGATAGAAGGTGACATTAAGTTCTGTGACAGTTCTGATCCTGACTGCTGAAGGCCAGAATCCTGCAGGTTGTAGATGTTCTGATCCACTTCATCAGAATCTGGACTGGACTGGACTCCACATCATCTGAATCTGTTTATCTGTGAATTTCTTTGCTGACATGTTGTCAACACTGATTTAAGGAGTACTGACAGCCGTGCTGGTCAATCGCTGGTCAGATGACAGCGCCACCGGAGACGACCCGGCCCGCCTTCTCTGTCTGTTGGGCCGCCATTTTAACCTGGTCGTCCAGTCATGTCACTCAGGTCACCGGGTCCCCGAGACCGCCATGTTCAGCAGTGCTTTGCAGCAGCTGGGAGTGTTACCGAAGCAGGTGGGGCGCTCGCCATGATGAGAACAACATGTGACCAGTTTCTGATGTAAAATCTGAACCAATCAAATCCCGTTCAGGCTCTGTGGCTGGATGTGGACGAGGAGGGCGTGAAGGCAGCAGAGCGAGCAGGGATGAAGGCCATCTGGGTGGAGGATCTGGAAGGAGCTCTGCAGAAGGTGTCGGACTTCACTGGAGTTCAGGTACAGGTGTTTTCACACCTTTTTATCCTCAAGCTGTGAGTAAACTGATACGTTAGCTGAAGCAGGTTAAAGATTCATGATGTGATCAGATGTGTTGGTACTTTGCAGGCTGCTGGAGCAGAGAGTCCTCCACCGTCCTGCAGTCCTGAACAAGTATCACATGGATACATCACCATCAGAGTAAAAACCTGAATCACCATCAGCTGATCGAGTTCATGATAAACAGCTGATATAAAGGTCTCTTTGTGTCTCAGCCTGGTGTGATGACCCACTATGTGGAGATGGGTTCTGGTCCACCGGTTCTACTGTGCCACGGCTTCCCTGAGTGCTGGTACTCCTGGAGGTACCAGGTGAGTCCGGTCCTGGTTCAGATCTGAAAACAGCATCAGTTTGTGGGGTGTTTTCATTCTACCTCCTCCCCGGTAGATCCCAGCGCTGGCTGCAGCTGGTTTCAGGGTCCTGGCTCTGGACATGAAGGGATTTGGAGAGTCTGCAGCGCCACCTGGTGGGTCAGGACAGTAAATATCTAACACAGTGTTTCTGTAAATGTTTAGTTAATTATGTGTCTGCTCACAGACATCGAGGAATATTCTCAGGAGAATCTTTGCAAGGTAAAAACTCCTCCACAGATGAAATATAAAACTCACTATTTTAACTTCTTTATTGAGACTTTTTCAAACTTTTACAGGATCTAATAACCTTCCTGGACAAAATGGTAAGAAAGAACTCAACACACTAACAAACAGGGTTGATCTCAGCTGACTCCTCCTCCTTCCGTTCCCAGGGCATGCCGCAGGTGACCCTGGTGGGTCATGACTGGGGCGGGGCTCTGGTCTGGAACATGGCCCGGTACTTTCCTGAGCGAGTCAGGTGAACACATTAAAAACACTTTCACAGAGTCTTTGATGTTTCTTGGATTCTGAAAGTAAAATGTGTTTGTCATGTTCATGTGAAGAGCCGTGGCGTCTCTGAACACGCCTCTGTTCCCACCGGATCCTAAAGTTCCTGCGCTGGAAAAAATCAAAGCTGTTCCCATATTGGACTATCAGATCTACTTCCAGACCCCGGTGAGTTTCTGCTCATGAATACCCGGTAAGAGCAACAGCTGATCAGTGTTTTCTAACAGTCTGAGGAGCCTCTTCAGGTCCTGATGAAACTCCTCAGGTGGTTTTCTTCCTGACTCTGTGGATCTGACGTCTGTGTTCCAGGGCGTAGCCGAGGCCGAGCTGGAGAAGGATTTAGAGAGAACCTTTAAGATATTTTTTTCCAGGAGTGGTGAGAGAGTGAGTAAACACACAACATGCAGCACCAGGTGAGTTCAGGTGGAATAAATCCAGGTGTTTCCTCAGGTGAGCGGTCCTGCTCTCAGCACTTCAGGTGTCTGCGCTCGAGGTGAGAAGATCACCTGTTCATCAGCATCTTCTAACATTTAGAATGATCTCATGATGTGTTCTGTGACTCAGGCGGTCTGTTTGTGGGTCTACCGGATCAGATTCCACGCAGCTCCATGCTGACGGAGTCCGACCTGCAGTACTACGTCAACCAGTTCAAGAAGACCGGCTTCAGGTAGATCTGATTAGATGTTTGATCTTCAGTAAGATTCCAGCTTTATGACTCAGTTACAGGAGAAAAGACCCGGATACGTAGAGTTAGAACCTCCATCAGCACCAGAACAATCGGAACTTTCTCCTTTGAGGTTTTTGGATGTAATAAAGGATTTCAAAGGTTTTCCTGTGTCTGGGTTCACAGGGGTCCTCTGAACTGGTATCGAAACAGCAATGGCAGCTGGAAGTGGATGTGCTCGCAGCCTGCTGGGAAGGTCTGACAGAATCACTATGAAGAAGCAAAACACTAAAACTACTAAAATATCTCAGTAAATATAAAAACATCCGACTTCCTGGAAGGTTCTGGAATCAGAGAACACTCGTTTACTTTTATCATCCTTTTTTCTCTGCAGCTCTTCGTTTTATAAACTCCCTTCATTAAATCACTGAATGTCAGAGAATCAGAACCGAAGTTCTAACCTCTGCAGACGTGTAACCTGAGATAAAATCCACTGTGTTTTATATATTTATATATTTTATTTGCTGCTGTCTGATGTTTTCCAGAAAGTTCTGACCCTGCTGTGTTTTCTGGTGTCTGATAGGTTCTGATGCCGGCGCTGATGGTGACGGCAGGTAAAGACATTGTGCTGCTGCCGGCGCTCTCACATGGGATGGAGGACTTGGTGAGAAAACAAACAGCTGAGTGATTAATAATCAACAGAAATAAATCTGCTGACGCTGCTGGTTTCTGAGTGCAGATCCCAAACCTGAGCAGAGGACACATCGAGGACTGTGGACACTGGACTCAGATGGACAAACCAGCAGAGACAAACAACATTCTGATATCATGGCTCAAAGATACACTCAAGAAGGCTGGTGGTGTTACCATGGCGCCCAAACTGTGAGGAGGGAGGGAGGAGATGATGGAATGATGGATGGATGGATGATGAATGGATGATGGATGGATGATGGAAGGAGGGTAAATGGATGATGGAAGGATGATAAATGGATGATGGAAGGATGATGAATGGATGATGGAAGGAGGGTAAATGGATGATGGAAGGAGGGTAAATGGATGATGGAAGGATGATGAATGGATGATGGAAGGATGATGAATGGATGATGGAAGGATAATAAATGGATGATGGAAGGATGATGAATGGATGATGAATGGATGATGGAAGGATGATGAATGGATGATGAATGGATGATGGAAGGATGATGAATGGATGATGGAAGGATGATGAATGGATGATGGAAGGATGATGAATGGATGATGGAAGGATGATGAATGGATGATGGAAGGATGATGGAAGGATGATGAATGGATGATGAATGGATGATGGAAGGATGATAAATGGATGATGGAAGGATGATGAATGGATGATGGAAGGAGGGTAAATGGATGATGGAAGGAGGGTAAATGGATGATGGAAGGATGATGAATGGATGATGGAAGGATGATGAATGGATGATGGAAGGATAATAAATGGATGATGAATGGATGATGGAAGGATGATGAATGGATGATGAATGGATGATGGAAGGATGATGAATGGATGATGGAAGGATGATGAATGGATGATGAATGGATGATGGAAGGATGATGAATGGATGATGGAAGGATGATGAATGGATGATGGAAGGATGATGAATGGATGATGGAAGGATGATGAATGGATGATGGAAGGAGGGTAAATGGATGATGGAAGGAGGGTAAATGGATGATGGAAGGATGATGAATGGATGATGGAAGGATGATGAATGGATGATGGAAGGATGATGAATGGATGATGAATGGATGATGGAAGGATGATGAATGGATGATGGAAGGAGGGTAAATGGATGATGGAAGGAGGGTAAATGGATGATGGAAGGATGATGAATGGATGATGGAAGGATGATGAATGGATGATGGAAGGATAATAAATGGATGATGGAAGGATGATGAATGGATGATGAATGGATGATGGAAGGATGATGAATGGATGATGAATGGATGATGGAAGGATGATGAATGGATGATGGAAGGATGATGAATGGATGATGAATGGATGATGGAAGGATGATGAATGGATGATGGAAGGATAATAAATGGATGATGAATGGATGATGGAAGGATGATGAATGGATGATGGAAGGATAATAAATGGATGATGGAAGGATGATGGAAGGATAATAAATGGATGATGGAAGGAGGGAGAACAGAAGAACGCAGATAGGAAAATAAATTTAGAAGAACTGATTAACTGTTAAAAGGATGGACAATGTTCTAGATGAGGAAATTGAAGGAAGGAGTCATTTAAAGAGAAATCATAAGAATAAAATTCCTTCACAATAAAAGCCCATCAATTGTAGTCTGATAAAAGAATACAATATTGTTGGTGTATAATTTACTTCTCAGAGGTCTTTTAAACAAAAAGGAGTTTTGCACATTGTTTAGATGATTTTTGTTTCAACCCTGTGATTAAAATCTAATAATTATCCATCTTTATTAAATATATATGTGTACATCTCACTACATCTATTTCACACATCTGGATTTTCATTGAGTTTGCGTTGCTAAAAAACAAACTAAGACTCGAGTCAACATGAATCCTAACAGTAATTTTTTTTCATTTCATCACACTGCGTCAGATTAATGTAAAAAACATTTTATTATTTTTATTTGTGGTGATGTACAAACAGAAAACATACTTCAAAGATTCAAAAAGAGAAAAAAAAAAACAGCAATTATTGTTTCAAATTAGAACAGAAATATTTAAACTAACAACATGAAAACCAACTTTTAATTGTAAGTTTCTTCAAAACAAAGAAAACATGAAACAAGGTGATTTGAGTGTAAAACAGACTGACGAGTCCTCTGGAGGTCCGACCTCATCACAGCTTCTTCTGTTTAAATAGTTTCTTCCAGGCCGGCAGGATGTGTTCATACACCTGTTCAATCTGTAACACACACACACACCTAAGTTCCACTGAAACGAGCTTAAAGTGTATCTGTGTGTGCGTGTGCACGTGCACTCCGGTCGCTCAGCTCACCTGTTGAGATTTCTTTATTCCGTATCTGAAGAGCGTCGCCTGGTGCTCGCTGTTGTGAAACAGGATGTCAAAGGTCACCTCGCGGCCCATCATGTCTTCGATGGCGGGCTTCACCACCGTGTGGAAGTCTCTCGGAGCGTGCACGCCATCGAGCATGTTGTTTACCTGGTTGATGTTTGAGGTTCTGTTTTAAAGTGAAACTGGTTCCATCAGAACTTTAAGTCATATTTTCTATATCTTCTACCTTGTATTTGTTCCCCAGCAGCTCCACAGGATCCAGTTTGATCTCCGACCTCAGGGCTCGACCGAACAGCAGAATCTTGGTGTCAGAATCTGGTAAAACAACATGAAACAGTCAGTCAGCGCAGGATGAGCAGCTGCAACAGACTAAAAATGTTTTAACATCCTAAATAATAGAGAATTATCTTCATCTCATAGACTCGAAACAGACTCAAAACATCTCGTAAGTCTATAAGTTTGAATTAAGCAGGTAAAATACTGACCTCGACACGTCAGGTGGGCGACATAAGGAATGCCATCTCTCTCCCCAAAATATATTCCAAAATGAGAGAAGTACCTGTTCCTGGGATACTCCACGATGTCTCCCGGGAACAGTTTGGGTTGGGAATGTTTCTGCAGGTAGAAACCACGACGCTGTCTGAATCTCAAATAAAATGATTGAAAATCCAACTTTAACCTTTGAGCTAATAAATACTTCCTGGAACATGATTAATATCTGTATCACTGAGCCAGTCAAGCCTGAAAGTTCAACCACACAAACCTAGAAAGTCTGTCAGGAAGCCACGGAACCAGAAACATCTTCAGCTTCATTATTATTTTAGTTAAATGTTCAATCTTCCTTCTATTTAATAAAGCTTTAAGTTTTCTGAGTCCCAGTTAAAACTATATCTGATCCCACATCAGATAATTCTTAAATCATTCAAGCAAACCAGCAGATGTGATACTGAAAGGTGGGCGGAGCCTGTTTGGGTTGATTGAATTGACAGAATAAAGATAAAAACTTCATGTTGAGCAGAAACTTAATGTTTGTTGCTGCTTCATGGAAAATAAATCAAAAACAACAAATTGACCAAATAATGTAAAATGTGTCCAAATACATGAAACAGACATTCTGTAGTTGTCATGATGCAACATGCTGAGTCATCTTTTCTGAGACCATTCAACATTTAAAACGACATCAAATAAACGAACAAACAGACCAGTGAAATCTGAAGCTGAAAGACGTTCATTTCTTCTTACATCCAAACGGAAAAACCTGCTGGTTCATTATCTGACGACCTGAAAGCATCTGGAAACATCTGGATACGATGTATTAAACATGAAGTTTACTCACCAGGCCCATGAGTCAAGTTTTCACTGTGATGCTCTTCACATGTCTGTAAATAAACCCAGTGCAGAGCCACATGGGAACATCCTGCTTTACATACATGCAGGAACCATGTGATATCTGCCTGTCCCCATCACAGCCCAATGAGCACACCGCTTCACACCCACACCAGAAACACCCTCTGTTCGGGTTGTTTCACCTCTGGGTGTGTGCGTGCAGGTGTTTCCTACAGAGACGCTGAAAGAGGAAGTAGCTTCATTTTATTAGAGATAATAAAACAAACAGATCAGACGTGAACGAGGATCTAAACCCACGAGGTCTTCATCATGAGGATGGAACCAGAACTTATAAAACCTGATTTACAGTCATGTATAGATGAGTTTGAATCCAGGTATTGAACCATCACCCGTCAGTTAGATTCAGCTTTTTAAGATGTTAGTTTAGACATTCAGGTTGCTGGTTTGTAGCTCAAACACCAGACTCTCAACACACTGTATTTAAAACCAAGCAGCTAAAAAAGTTTTTACATAGTTAAATATTTTATTCACATAAAACTATGACTATGTTCTTTTACATTTTACATATTTAATTAGTTGGACAAAAACAAAGTGGTTGTTTTTTAATGTTTATTACATTTTTTCATCTGCAGCATGAGGTAGCCACTAATAACATGTTTCATTAAAAAGAGCTCGGACTTAAAATAGATACGATTCTTCCTTCAGCTTCAAGAAGCTGCGCTGGTCTTAAAAACTCTCCCTCAGTTCTGAATCTTTATAGAAGATAAATTTACCCTGAACACGAAGTGATTCATCTGCTGACATCACTTCCTGTTTGTCTCTATAGTTTTTACAGTTACAAGTGCTTTAATCCCTGCAAACAGAGCAGAAACAGCTGTATACAGAGCAGAAACAGCTGTATACAGAGCAGAAACAGCTGTATACAGAGCAGAAACAGATGTATTCAGAGCAGAAACAGCTGTATACAGAGCAGAAACAGCTGTATACAGAGCAGAAACAGCTGTATACAGAGCAGAAACAGCTGTATACAGAGCAGAAACAGCTGTATACAGAGCAGAAACAGCTGCAAACAGAGCTGAAACAGCTGCAAACAGAGCAGAAACAGCTGTTAACAGAGCAGAAACAGCTGTATACAGAGCAGAAACGGCTGTATACAGAGCTGAAACAGCTGTATACAGAGCAGAAACAGCTGTATACAGAGCAGAAACAGCTGTATACAGAGCAGAAACAGCTGTATTCAGAGCAGAAACAGCTGTATACAGAGCAGAAACAGCTGTATTCAGAGCAGAAACAGCTGTATACAGAGCAGAAACAGCTGTATACAGAGCAGAAACAGCTGTATACAGAGCAGAAACAGCTGTATTCAGAGCAGAAACAGCTGTATACAGAGCAGAAACAGCTGTATTCAGAGCAGAAACAGCTGTATACAGAGCAGAAACAGCTGTATACAGAGCAGAAACAGCTGTATTCAGAGCAGAAACAGCTGTATTCAGAGCAGAAACAGCTGTTGTAAACAGAGGTACGGGCAGATTGAGATGAAACGACTGACAAACTGAATAATATTTACAATAAACATTAAATCTGCTGGAAGCTGAAGTGAAAATCCACTCACACCTCAGAAATATAGAACATCTGTAGAAAAAAAATCTGATTCGTCTCTGAAGGAGAGAGTGAAACACACACACACACACACACACACACACACAAGTGTGTTTTGGTATCCTTATGGGGACCGTCCATTAACTTCCATTGATTTTAGTAACTAGATTTATACCTAACCCAAACCCTTTTACTAACCTTAACCATTACTGATCTATAACTAACCCTAAGACTAACTAAAACTCTATTCACACCATACCTATAAACCTAACCCCTAACCCTAAAAAGGGGAGTCCCCCTCATGGGGACCAGGCGTCGGTCCCCACAAGAACCCTCGGACCCCAGAAAGATAGTAAAAGTCAGGAAACTGGTCCTCAGGAGGTCAGAAATACAAACCCACACACACACACACACACACACACACACACACACACACACACACACACACACACACACACACACACACACAAGTGTGTTTTGTTATCCTTATGGGGACCGTCCATTAACTTCCATTGATTTTAGTAACTAGATTTATACCTAACCCAAACCCTTTTACTAACCTTAACCATTACTGATCTATAACTAACCCTAAGACTAACTAAAACTCTATTCACACCATACCTATAAACCTAACCCCTAACCCTAAAAAGGGGAGTCCCCCTCATGGGGACCAGGCGTCGGTCCCCACAAGAACCCTCGGACCCCAGAAAGATAGTAAAAGTCAGGAAACTGGTCCCCAGGAGGTCAGAAATACAAACCCACACACACACACACACACACACACACACACACACACACAAGTGTGTTTTGGTATCCTTATGGGGACCGTCCATTAACTTCCATTGATTTTAGTAACTAGATTTATACCTAACCCAAACCCTTTTACTAACCTTAACCATTACTGATCTATAACTAACCCTAAGACTAACTAAAACTCTATTCACACCATACCTATAAACCTAACCCCTAACCCTAAAAAGGGGAGTCCCCCTCATGGGGACCAGGCGTCGGTCCCCACAAGAACCCTCGGACCCCAGAAAGATAGTAAAAGTCAGGAAACTGGTCCCCAGGAGGTCAGAAATACAAACCCACACACACACACACACACACACACACACGCACACTAATGCCCCATTAATGTGAGTCAGTGCAACATAAAGGTTGTGCAGGTTTTTTTAAGGCACCTGAGTTAAACTCCAACCTGAGCTGGAGGACAGCCAGTGTCTCCACACACACGTTCCTAACGTTCCTGCTGTTCTGGACTCGGCCTGTCTGGAGCTGTTTGGGTCCAGCTCAGTCCGCTGATGGGGTCGTGTTTTTCCCAGCTGTTAGTGTCGTGTCCGTGTTTCCTCTGATGGCGTTTGTAGTTGTCCCAGTGACCTGTGGTGTAGTCGCACTCAGCACAAGCGTATGGTTTCTCCCCGGTGTGCCGCAGCATGTGTCTCTTCAGGTTCATGCTCTGGTTGCATGAGTAGCCACAGATGCTGCAGTGGAACGGTTTGGCGCCGGAGTGGATACGCTCATGGCGCTTCAGGTTGGCCAGGTTCCCGCAGGCGTAGCTGCATGACGGGCACTGGTAGGGCTTCTCACCCGTGTGCACACGCATGTGGCGCTTTAGGTTGTCGAGGTGGGAGGAAGTGTAGGGGCAGTGTGGACAGCGGTGGGGTTTCTCCTCAGAGTGTGTGTGGGAATGACGGGTCAGGTGGTTGGGGTAGTGGGAGTTGAAGGGACAGCGAGGACAGCGGTACAGCTTTGTGTCACGCTGACCCCGCCGTGACGCTCGAGGAGTCACGGGGCTGCAGGGGGGCTCCGATCCATCTTTGGACAGGTCTAACGAGCAGCGACGGCACATCTGAAAACACAAAGACTCAGTCAGTAGTTTCATAACGCTGATGATGAAACCTTTTTCCACGCCAGTCTTCTTCGGCGAGCTGATCTGAACAGCGACACTGTGTTCGTATATTTGGATGAAGTCAGTAAACAGAACAAGCTGCATCACAAACGCAGAGTTTCATTGTTGTAATGAGAAAATCAAACTTTTCACCACAAATCAAAGCAGGAAGTTAATATAATGAAGTGCAAACAGACAAGACTGTTATTTCCTGTTGCTATGGAAACCAATGACACATTATGGAAACCTGGTTTCTCACCATTACATACATGTTTTACAAGGTTTCAGATACCTGTCCTCCGTCTCCCTCCACCTCTCCCTCGGCTCTGTCTCCTTCCAGGTCCGTCTCCTCCAGGGTCAGACCGCACACCCGGCAGCACAGCGGGAACAGGAGCACCGGGAGGGGCCCGGAGGGTGGGCCGAGGCCCCCCAACGTCCGGAGGTAAGAGGAGTCCTGGGACACTCGCAGGGTCAAATCTGACACAACTGAACAATGAAGACACGTTTAAACAGTTTATTTACATTCAACTGGTTTTAAACTTGGACAGAATTTAAACTTCCTCTTTACTTTCACTCAGATATCTGAAATAAAAACTGCTCCTTTTCCTCCTCGTGTTTTTAGAACTCAACCTTCTTTAACTCTGTGTCTTGATCATTTAGCAGCTGATGTGTAAAACCAGACCGTAAAGACTTTCTTCCTCATACTACTCACTTCATTAAAGATTCATTTTAGTCACTCAACCAGACAGAATTATTCTTCCTCTTTTCTGCTCAGCGCATGAAAGAAAAAAATGTCCCTGTTAGAATTTAAACTTTCCAAAATATTCACAACTTTGAATTCTGCATGTGACTTTTTGAAGACGCCTTCTGCTGGCGTGACATTCAGTTTTCTAAGATCCTGTAAAGTATGAGTCCAACCTGAAGACAACATACTGAAAGCACTAGTTAAACGTTGTGTTTGATCCAAAATGGCAGACGTCTGACAGCTCGACGGGACTGTCGGACTTGGCTCAGAAGATTTGTGCAGAAGAACCAGTTGTTTCCTCAGATGGACTGCACTATTTAACACGCTGTGATCTTTTTAAAGAACGGGTTCCATCGTGTTCTGTTACCTTCTTCACTGCCAGCTGCGGGTTTTTTCCTCCTCCCACGGTTCTTCTCCTTCTCCCTCCTCGGCAGCCGCTCCTGCGTGTGCATACGCTGATGCCGCCGCAGATTGCCGAGAGAGCTGCAGGCGTAGCTGCACTGGACGCAGTGGTATGGTTTCTCCCCTGTGTGGGTCCGGGAGTGTCGCTGTAGGTTGACGAGCTGGGCCGAGGCGTACGGACAGGCGGGACAGCGGTAGGGTTTCTGGCCATCGTGAATCTTCATGTGGCGTTTCAGATGGTTGGAATAACGTGAGGTGAAGGTGCACAGCGAGCATGAGTACAGTTTGGGGGTGGTGTTGGAGGCGTTTGTCTTTCCTCCACCTCTCCTTCGCCTGGCAGAACATCTAGCAGACAGGTTGGAACTCTCCACCTGAGAGGACGTGATGGAGGCAGCATGCTGCAGGTTCTCCTCACAGGTGAGACAGTAAAGCTCTGCCCCCAGGTCCAGGCTCATACCTGAAACAAAAACAACCAAGAGAAGTATAATAACTCTCAGGAGAAAGTAACAGCATGAAAACTGAATGAAGGAAAACAAACTGATCTGTCGCCATGAAGATAAACAGAAACATCAGTTACCGAGGTTTAGCCCCGCCTCCAGAGGGTGTGTGTCCCCCATCAGCTGACCACACCCTTTACATGAGATGAATGCTGGAAAGGCGGAGTCTGATGGTGCTGAGAGGTCGTCCTCCACGCTCAGAGAGAAAACCGTTATACCTGAAGAACATACAAGAAAATCAACGGTTTAATGATCCTGCTCCGATCAATAAAACACAATTTATGACATTAATAAAACCTTCTGCTTCTCGTTTCTGTCAGTCGCACACAAACACAGCTGAACTAAAATCATGTGACAGCAAGAAGGAGTCAGAGCGCAGACGTCCCTCATGATGTGACTTATACATAAAACTAAAGGTCCATCCTTTGTTTGGTGGCGGTCGGAGGGTCACACGTTCTCTCTTCCTATTTGCTACGTCTTGTGCTAACAGCTTTTAGCTAGCAGCATGCTAGGCGTGGTTTCAACTGCAGGAGCTGATGAATACTAACGAACAAAGGAGTTGTGATGTAACAGATACAGACCGTTAGAACTCTGGAGAACTCGGGTTTTATCACCACCTGCGTAGTTTGAGAGATTAAAACTGAAAGAGAAGTTGTTGACCTGTTTTCACCCACTATGAAGGTAAGAACACCTGTGGAGCTAAAATATTCAACAGAAACCTCAGAAACACTGTTTTTAATGGAAGGAACTCTTTAATAAAAGTGTCTATACAAGAACAGACATTTAACATTTATCAACATTATGGATTCATTCACCATGGAAACAAACTCTCTGCATTCAGACTCACACTGACATCATCATGACCTCAGTCATTATTTATTAGAAATAATATTTCTACAACCAACGTGTTTTTTGATCCCAACTTCTTCTACTGTTCCGTTCAGAACTTTTGGATTTATTTTGTTGACTAGAAAATAAAAGAACACAGAACCTTATTAGAGGAGGGAAAATACTTAATCATCTAAAATAATGAGCCAGTTTCCATTTAAATAACAGTGTTATTATCACTGAAAACGTTTATATTAGTACTTTTGATGTTTTTTGGTCTCAAACTGCATTTCATTTAAAACACATATAAAGAATGAAGCACTTTATTTAATAAATTCAGCTTTTTCCTCATGAGACCTTCATTTCTGGTAGAACCTCCAACTGGCTCTCCAACTTCCTGTTTGTGTTTCACTGACCCGCCTCTCTGTCCAACCTCACAATCTCCGAGTCTCCAAACGCCAGCTCGCCGTTCAGCAGGAAGTCGCTCTCCAGAACCAGGCAGCTCGACTCGCTCACCACCGCTGCATCCTCAGATTCCACTGATCACACAGACAGGGAACACAGTACACAGTACAAGTCGTTACAACAAGAACATAATTAGTTTAATGTTGGATTATAAACAGATGAAGCTCTTAAACTTTAATAAAGTTATTTTCACAGTGAATGTGGAGACGCTGCAGCTGGTGGATAAAAGAGAAGCATATTATAAAAGATAAGAGAGGCAGTTGAAGAAGAGGGCAGAGGAAGAGCTGGAGGAGGTGACGGAGATGAACTGCAGGAGGAAACCGGTGAGGATGAGATAAGTACTGAGGAGGAAGAGTTCCAGGGAGCGGAGCGTATCAGGAAAAGGAAGAGCGAGTCTGACACTAATGACTCGTTTTACAACTTCTGATGAGCGAAGACAAACTAACTAACTCCACCCAGTCTGAAGCATTTCTGCTCTTTTAAAACATTAATATCTGAAAATCCACAAAAAAAATGTAATTAGAATGAAATTATCCTATAAGTGATTTAATAAAACCAGAGTTTCTTTTTTTTCTGGTGTTGGAATAAAACATGAGATCTGAAGGGACTTTGTGTTTTGTGGCCAGCAGGTGGCAGTAAACAGTTGAACAGGTTTCAAACCAGAAATAAAACTTAGAGGAAGGAGATACAAATAAAACCCAGAGATAAGAAGAAGGAAATATTTTAACAGTAAATTCTTCTTCAACTGTTTCCCTTATAGAATCAGAACGTCTGTTTCCTGTGACGTGTTCTGTTCCAAACTAGACAGACCTCAGATCATCAGGGTGAGAACACAGGCCAGAAGTCTGGGTTCTACCGGACGGACCTCACATGATCAGGGTGAACGTACAGGCCAGAAGTCTGGGTTCTACCGGACGGACCTCACATGATCAGGGTGAACGCAGGCCAGAAGTCTGTGTTCTACCGGACAGACCTCACATGATCAGGGTGAACGTACAGGCCAGAAGTCTGGGTTCTACCGGACAGACCACACATGATCAGGGTGAACGTACAGGCCAGAAGTCTGGGTTCTACCGGACAGACCTCACATGATCAGGGCGAACGTACAGGCCAGAAGTCTGGGTTCTACCGGACAGACCACATGATCAGGGTGAACGTACAGGCCAGAAGTCTGGGTTCTACCGGACAGACCACACATGATCAGGGTGAGAACGCAGGCCAGAAGTCTGGGTTCTACCGGACAGACCTCACATGATCAGGGGGAACGTACAGGCCAGAAGTCTGCGTTCTACCGGACAGACCACATGATCAGGGTGAACGTACAGGCCAGAAGTCTGGGTTCTACCGGACAGACCACACATCATCAGGGTGAGAACGCAGGCCAGAAGTCTGGGTTCTACCGGACAGACCACATGATCAGGGTGAACGTACAGGCCAGAAGTCTGGGTTCTACCGGACAGACCTCACATGATCAGGGTGAACGTACAGGCCAGAAGTCTGGGTTCTACCGGACGGACCTCACATGATCAGGGTGAACGTACAGGCCAGAAGTCTGCGTTCTACCGGACAGACCTCACATGATCAGGGTGAACGTACAGGCCAGAAGTCTGGGTTCTACCGGACAGACCACATGATCAGGGTGAACGTACAGGCCAGAAGTCTGGGTTCTACCGGACAGACCACACATGATCAGGGTGAACGTACAGGCCAGAAGTCTGGGTTCTACCGGACAGACCACACATCATCAGGGTGAGAACGCAGGCCAGAAGTCTGGGTTCTACCGGACAGACCACATGATCAGGAAGAACGTACAGGCCAGAAGTCTGGGTTCTACCGGACAGACCACACATGATCAGGGGGAACGTACAGGCCAGAAGTCTGGGATCTACCGGACAGACCTCACATGATCAGGGTGAACGTACAGGCCAGAAGTCTGGGTTCTACCGGACAGACCACACATGATCAGGGTGAACGTACAGGCCAGAAGTCTGGGATCTACCGGACAGACCTCAGATCATCAGGGTGAGAACGCAGGCCAGAAGTCTGGGTTCTACCGGACAGACCACATGATCAGGGTGAACGTACAGGCCAGAAGTCTGGGTTCTACCGGACAGACCACACATGATCAGGGTGAACGTACAGGCCAGAAGTCTGGGTTCTACCGGACAGACCACACATGATCAGGGGGAACGTACAGGCCAGAAGTCTGGGTTCTACCGGACAGACCTCACATGATCAGGGTGAACGTACAGGCCAGAAGTCTGGGTTCTACCGGACAGACCACATGATCAGGGTGAACGTACAGGCCAGAAGCCGTTCTACCGGACAGACCTCACTTGATCAGGGTGAACGTACAGGCCAGAAGTCTGCGTTCTACCGGACAGACCTCACATGATCAGGGTGAACGTACAGGCCAGAAGTCTGGGTTCTACCGGACAGACCTCACATGATCAGGGGGAACGTACAGGCCAGAAGTCTGGGTTCTACCGGACAGACCTCACATGATCAGGGTGAACGTACAGGCCAGAAGTCTGGGTTCTACCGGACAGACCTCACATGATCAGGGTGAACGTACAGGCCAGAAGTCTGGGTTCTACCGGACAGACCACACATCATCAGGGTGAGAACGCAGGCCAGAAGTCTGGGTTCTACCGGACAGACCACACATGATCAGGGTGAACGTACAGGCCAGAAGTCTGGGTTCTACCGGACAGACCACACATGATCAGGGTGAACGTACAGGCCAGAAGTCTGAGTTCTACCGGACAGACCACACATGATCAGGAAGAACGTACAGGCCAGAAGTCTGGGTTCTACCGGACAGACCACACATGATCAGGGGGAACGTACAGGCCAGAAGTCTGGGTTCTACCGGACAGACCTCACATGATCAGGGTGAACGTACAGGCCAGAAGTCTGCGTTCTACCGGACAGACCACATGATCAGGGTGAACGTACAGGCCAGAAGTCTGGGTTCTACCGGACAGACCTCACATGATCAGGGTGAACGTACAGGCCAGAAGTCTGGGTTCTACCGGACAGACCTCAGATCATCAGGGTGAGAACGCAGGCCAGAAGTCTGGGTTCTACCGGACAGACCACACATCATCAGGGTGAGAACGCAGGCCAGAAGTCTGGGTTCTACCGGACAGACCACACATGATCAGGGTGAACGTACAGGCCAGAAGTCTGGGTTCTACCGGACAGACCACACATGATCAGGGTGAACGTACAGGCCAGAAGTCTGGGTTCTACCGGACAGACCACACATCATCAGGGTGAGAACGCAGGCCAGAAGTCTGGGTTCTACCGGACAGACCACACATGAACAGGGTGAACGTACAGGCCAGAAGTCTGGGTTCTACCGGACAGACCTCACATGATCAGGGTGAACGTACAGGCCAGAAGTCTGGGTTCTACCGGACAGACCACACACGATCAGGGTGAGAACGCAGGCCAGAAGTCTGGGTTCTACCGGACAGACCACACATGATCAGGGTGAACGTACAGGCCAGAAGTCTGGGTTCTACCGGACAGACCTCACATGATCAGGGTGAACGTACAGGCCAGAAATCTGGGTTCTACCGGACAGACCACACATGATCAGGGTGAGAACGCAGGCCAGAAGTCTGGGTTCTACCGGACAGACCACATGATCAGGGTGAACGTACAGGCCAGAAGTCTGGGTTCTACCGGACAGACCACACATGATCAGGGTGAACGTACAGGCCAGAAGTCTGGGTTCTACCGGACAGACCTCACATGATCAGGGTGAACGTACAGGCCAGAAGTCTGGGTTCTACCGGACAGACCACACATCATCAGGGTGAGAACGCAGGCCAGAAGTCTGGGTTCTACCGGACAGACCACACATGATCAGGGTGAACGTACAGGCCAGAAGTCTGGGTTCTACCGGACAGACCACATGATCAGGGTGAACGTACAGGCCAGAAGTCTGGGTTCTACCGGACAGACCACACATGATCAGGGTGAACGTACAGGCCAGAAGTCTGGGTTCTACCGGACAGACCTCACATGATCAGGGTGAACGTACAGGCCAGAAGTCTGGGTTCTACCGGACAGACCTCACATGATCAGGGTGAACGTACAGGCCAGAAGTCTGCGTTCTACCGGACAGACCTCACATGATCAGGGTGAACGTACAGGCCAGAAGTCTGGGTTCTACCGGACAGACCACATGATCAGGGTGAACGTACAGGCCAGAAGTCTGGGTTCTACCGGACAGACCACACATCATCAGGGTGAGAACGCAGGCCAGAAGTCTGGGTTCTACCGGACAGACCACACATGATCAGGGTGAACGTACAGGCCAGAAGTCTGGGTTCTACCGGACAGACCACACATGATCAGGGTGAACGTACAGGCCAGAAGTCTGGGTTCTACCGGACAGACCACACATGATCAGGGGGAACGTACAGGCCAGAAGTCTGGGTTCTACCGGACAGACCTCACATGATCAGGGTGAACGTACAGGCCAGAAGTCTGGGTTCTACCGGACAGACCTCACATGATCAGGGTGAACGTACAGGCCAGAAGTCTGGGTTCTACCGGACAGACCTCACATGATCAGGGTGAACGTACAGGCCAGAAGTCTGGGTTCTACCGGACAGACCACATGATCAGGGGGAACGTACAGGCCAGAAGTCTGGGTTCTACCGGACAGACCACATGATCAGGGTGAACGTACAGGCCAGAAGTCTGGGTTCTACCGGACAGACCACATGATCAGGGTGAACGTACAGGCCAGAAGTCTGGGTTCTACCGGACAGACCTCACATGATCAGGGTGAACGTACAGGCCAGAAGTCTGGGTTCTACCGGACAGACCACATGATAAGGGGGAACATACAGGCCAGAAGTCTGGGTTCTACCGGACAGACCTCACATGATCAGGGTGAACGTACAGGCCAGAAGTCTGGGTTCTACCGGACAGACCTCACATGATCAGGGTGAACGTACAGGCCAGAAGTCTGGGTTCTACCGGACAGACCTCACATGATCAGGGTGAAATTACAGGCCAGAAGTCTGGGTTCTACCGGACAGACCACACATGATCAGGGTGAACGTACAGGCCAGAAGTCTGGGTTCTACCGGACAGACCTCACATGATCAGGGTGAACGTACAGGCCAGAAGTCTGGGTTCTACCGGACAGACCTCACATCATCAGGGTGAGAACGCAGGCCAGAAGTCTGGGTTCTACCGGACAGACCACATGATCAGGGTGAACGTACAGGCCAGAAGTCTGGGTTCTACCGGACAGACCACACATGATCAGGGTGAACGTACAGGCCAGAAGTCTGGGTTCTACCGGACAGACCTCACATGATCAGGAAGAACGTACAGGCCAGAAGTCTGGGTTCTACCGGACAGACCACACATGATCAGGGTGAACGTACAGGCCAGAAGTCTGGGTTCTACCGGACAGACCTCACATGATCAGGGTGAACGTACAGGCCAGAAGTCTGGGTTCTACCGGACAGACCACACATGATCAGGGTGAACGTACAGGCCAGAAGTCTGGGTTCTACCGGACAGACCACACATGATCAGGGTGAACGTACAGGCCAGAAGTCTGGGTTCTACCGGACAGACCACATGATCAGGGTGAACGTACAGGCCAGAAGTCTGGGTTCTACCGGACAGACCACATGATCAGGGTGAACGTACAGGCCAGAAGTCTGGGTTCTACCGGACAGACCTCACATGATCAGGGTGAACGTACAGGCCAGAAGTCTGGGTTCTACCGGACAGACCACATGATCAGGGTGAACGTACAGGCCAGAAGTCTGGGTTCTACCGGACAGACCTCACATGATCAGGAAGAACGTACAGGCCAGAAGTCTGGGTTCTACCGGACAGACCACACATGATCAGGGTGAACGTACAGGCCAGAAGTCTGGGTTCTACCGGACAGACCACACATGATCAGGGTGAACGTACAGGCCAGAAGTCTGGGTTCTACCGGACAGACCTCACATGATCAGGAAGAACGTACAGGCCAGAAGTCTGGGTTCTACCGGACAGACCACACATGATCAGGGTGAACGTACAGGCCAGAAGTCTGGGTTCTACCGGACAGACCACACATGATCAGGGTGAACGTACAGGCCAGAAGTCTGGGTTCTACCGGACAGACCACACATGATCAGGGTGAACGTACAGGCCAGAAGTCTGGGTTCTACCGGACAGACCACATGATCAGGGTGAACGTACAGGCCAGAAGTCTGGGTTCTACCGGACAGACCTCACATGATCAGGGTGAAATTACAGGCCAGAAGTCTGTGTTCTACCGGACAGACCACACATGATCAGGGTGAACGTACAGGCCAGAAGTCTGGGTTCTACCGGACAGACCTCACATGATCAGGGTGAACGTACAGGCCAGAAGTCTGGGTTCTACCGGACAGACCACACATCATCAGGGTGAGAACGCAGGCCAGAAGTCTGGGTTCTACCGGACAGACCACACATGATCAGGGTGAACGTACAGTCCAGAAGTCTGGGTTCTACCGGACAAACCTCACATGATCAGGGTGAACGTACAGGCCAGAAGTCTGGGTTCTACCGGACAAACCTCACATGATCAGGGTGAACGTACAGGCCAGAAGTCTGGGTTCTACCGGACAGACCACACATGATCAGGGGGAACGTACAGGCCAGAAGTCTGGGTTCTACCGGACAGACCTCAGATCATCAGGGTGAGAACGCAGGCCAGAAGTCTGGGTTCTACCGGACAGACCACATGATCAGGGTGAACGTACAGGCCAGAAGTCTGGGTTCTACCGGACAGACCTCACATGATCAGGGTGAACGTACAGGCCAGAAGTCTGGGTTCTACCGGACAGACCACATGATCAGGGTGAACGTACAGGCCAGAAGTCTGGGTTCTACCGGACAGACCTCACATGATCAGGGTGAACGTACAGGCCAGAAGTCTGGGTTCTACCGGACAGACCACACATGATCAGGGGGAACGTACAGGCCAGAAGTCTGGGTTCTACCGGACAGACCTCACATGATCAGGGTGAACGTACAGGCCAGAAGTCTGGGTTCTACCGGACAGACCTCACATGATCAGGGTGAACGTACAGGCCAGAAGTCTGGGTTCTACCGGACAGACCACACATGATCAGGGTGAACGTACAGGCCAGAAGTCTGGGTTCTACCGGACAGACCTCACATGATCAGGGTGAACGTACAGGCCAGAAGTCTGGGTTCTACCGGACAGACCACACATGATCAGGGTGAACTTACAGGCCAGAAGTCTGGGTTCTACCGAAACAGACCACACATGATCAGGGTGAACGTACAGGCCAGAAGTCTGGGTTCTACCGGACAGACCTTACATGATCAGGGTGAACGTACAGGCCAGAAGTCTGGGTTCTACCGGACAGACCACACATGATCAGGGGGAACGTACAGGCCAGAAGTCTGGGTGCTACCGGACAGACCTCACATGATCAGGGTGAACGTACAGGCCAGAAGTCTGGGTTCTACCGAAACAGACCACACATGATCAGGGTGAACGTACAGGCCAGAAGTCTGGGTTCTACCGGACAGACCTCACATCATCAGGGTGAGCACGCAGGCCAGAAGTCTGGGTTCTACCGGACAGACCACACATGATCAGGGAGAACGTACAGGCCAGAAGTCTAGGTTCTACCGGACAGACCACACATGATCAGGGTGAACGTACAGGCCAGAAGTCTGAGTTCTACCGGACAGACCTCAGATCATCAGGGTGAGAACGCAGGCCAGAAGTCTGGGTTCTACCGGACAGACCTCACATGACCAGGGTGAACGTACAGGCCAGAAGTCTGGGTTCTACCGGACAGACCACACATCATCAGGGTGAGAACACAGGCCAGAAGTCTGGGTTCTACCGGACAGACCACATGATCAGGGTGAACGTACAGGCCAGAAGTCTGGGTTCTACCGGACAGACCTCACATGATCAGGGTGAACGTACAGGCCAGAAGTCTGGGTTCTTCCTCAGATCTTCTGCTTCAGTTCAGCACATGAAGTGATACTGCAGTTACTGACAGAGAGATGGTGGAAGAACTGAAACGGGAAGCAGATAAAGAAAGAAAGGAAGGATGATGGGAGCAGAGGGAGGACAGGAAGTGGAGGCAGGAACAGGAGGTGGATTCAGGATGAGATAAGACATCTTCCTCGTCAGCAGATAATAATGTAGAAGTCGAACCTGCAGCAAGTCAGACCAGTTAGACAACTTTTAATGTGGCTGATTAAACCTTCTGCTTTCACATGAAACTGTTCTGAAGTCCACAGGAAAGTCCTGGACGGACACACAGACACTTCCTGATTATGGACGACTGTCTGAAGCCTGTCTGAAGCTGTGTGAACAGAAAGCAGCAAGAAGAAAGTCCAAGCTGCAGGTAAACGGACTCACCTTTCACCGGCTGAGGGTTGGACTGCTTCCTTCGAGGCATGTTGGTCTGTCTCCGTCCCTGATCCTGCTTCTCCCAGTGTCTCTCGTCACTGTGGCCGGGCTCTGGTCCGTCCGTCCGTCCGCCACCCAGAAAGCTAACTGCATGTCATCATCATCATCACCTCCTTCCTCTTCCTCTTCCTCTAACCAACATCAGCAGTGGTGGCGTCTTCATGACCGACTACTCCCCGGAACAGACTCACGTCAATCCGTTTAAACAACTTTAAAGATTTACTAAAAAAAACCCGGATATAAAACTCACTGGTTTTCAGATGAAACGTGTTGTTAAACAACTTGTAACACAAATCTCACGGTTTCACGTCCCCAATGTGAAGCAGTCTGTTGTCATTTTTCAGCAATTAGTCGGAGCCGCTCTGCTAATCACCAAGCTAACTTCCACATTAAAACTTAAACTGGAGGTTAAACATGAACCTGAAAGTAAATCTTACATGACAGTGTGTTGGCTCGCTGTCAGACTGTCTGTTTTAACCACTGCGACCATGAAACGAAGCGAAACACAACGATAGCATGTTGTTTACGTTCCACTGCTGACAGCACCGAGCCGGATCCGGGCTCCCGCTGACGTCACTGACTACGGCAGCACGGAATCATGGGACATGTAGTTCTATTGGAGACTGCAGGAAAACAACACTCCCACAAACAGAAAGGAAAAACAAAACAACAACAATCTGTCGAACGTTTCAGGCAAATCATTTTAAGTCTTATTTATTTGTTTTCATTCACATTTTTTATTTATTCTTAACTTCACTTGTTTATTTTCATGTTTTCGTGTTTTGATTGAGGAAGTCATGTGACTTGTAAAGCGCTTCACACTACAGTATGTTATTCACCCATTCACACACACTCACATGTTTGTTATGTATGATAGTTATATTGATAGTTTTTGTAAAAAAAAAGGAAGCAGTAATATTGATATGAATATTTTTTACACCCTTCAGTAATTATGCAACACATGGTTTTCAGTTTTCTACTTGATCACACCTGTCAGTAATGCATAAAGGTTTATATAAAATTTTTATAAATTTGGATAAAAAAACATGATAATCAGTGGAAATAAACTATAAAATAAAGTAAAATAATCACCCTGAAAAAGTACTATTAAATATCATTCAACTAAAACTCACATGCGACTCTTTGAAACAACACAAACACTCAGTCCACATGAATCATAAACCTTCAAATTAAATCTCAGTTTCTTGTAAAATTAATCTTATGTTGGGATTTTTATTTCTAAAATGTTAAAACAATGTTACATTTCTTGAACACAACATTATTAAATCAATCCTACATGGAAATATTGAATAAATCTTCTTAGCTGAGTGCTTTGAGCTTTAACATTCCTGCTGTGTTTAATCCCACTGTGGCGTGTAAACACGTTTCCACATGAACTCACATGATGCTCCTTTCACTCAGCATGAAGCACGTGTTAACACTTACATGAAGTGTGGAAATAATTATAATTACTAGAATAAAAGCTACGAGTCCAAACATTCATTTGATACTTATTTTTGGTAAATTAGATGCACTTCATATAACCTGCCAGCAGATGGCGATCTAACCTGAAACCATCACATCAAAACAGCTGTTTGGAAAAGAAACATGGTATTTAACAGAAATCTCATCAATACTGTGAGAAATAATCAACTCTGATCGATCCTTTAAAGTTTGTGTATCTCATGTCAGATTTTGTACCATTTAAAATCAGTTACATGGTTGTTTCTACATAATTCATCATAAACCAGCTGAGACTGGATAAGGTTTGAGAGTGAAGGGGTTGCTGCTGCAGGATGGTTTATTTCATGAGATGCAAACTGTGCAGGAGAGCATGAGACAGAAGCATTTAGATACTACTGCTGAGAGAAACGGTTCAGTGTGTGAAGAGTCTTGTAGTTCCTCGTGTGAGAATCTTCATAAATATATTTTCATGACTGTTTTTTAATTGTACAGTTTTACTTTATTTGCCACTAAACAAGATAAAACAAGTCAGTGTTTATCAGGATGTTTATTGGGACAATAAAATCATGTAACAGCACAAATTTCCTTTCATCAGTAGTTTTACATAAACTTGAGAAAATGTGCATAAAGTCTATTTTCTATTTTGAAATGATGCAAACAAATTGTTAAATATTTTATACAATCAGTTACTGATGCAACTGACTGCAATGATTCATTTTAATGAAACATCAATGCATTTGACCTCATGAAGCTCCGCCCACTTTGCTAAACTGGTTTTGTAAAAGCACTTCCTGTCTACCACTGTGCCGAGCTGAACCTGTGTGAACAAATCAAACTACTGTCAGAACTCTGCAGTTAGAAACCTGCAGGAACATCCGTGTTCTGGTTTCAGTGTAGAACACGTCCAGAACACCTTTAGTTCTGTTTTAACAGTAAAATCTGGGACTGAATGAGACAAACATGTTAGTGTGGACAGGGTTGGAGAACAGGTGGAGGGCGGAGCTTCTTTTCTCCTCTATGACTCACTTCTCCGCTGTGACTTTGCCTCCTGCTGTGCTCGCCATGCAGCCAACACCTCGTCATCCTCAGCCTCCGCCGCAGCCCGGGCTCTGATTCTCTGCCGGGTTTGGGTGAGGAAGGCTGTTATATCATCCTCTTCATCATCACTTGTGTCCTCCCTCCTCCTCCTGCTCCCGTCTGTCTCACTGCTTTCATAGCGTGAGTGATGAGTGAAGTTCCTCTTGGTGGAGAAGTTTCCGTAGCTCTCCGTTCCCTCGTCGTATGACCCTAACCCTTCTCGGCTGTAGCCGTTGGACCGTATCAACCCGGGATATTCTGTCTCCTCGCTCGGTAGATTCTCACCTAACCTGGACGGATACCTGGACTGATACCTGGATGTGACCCCGTGTATTTCCTGTTCTTCGACCGTGTAGGAGCCTCTGCGACTTGAGAAGTCGAATTCAGAAGCGGAACCATCCAGATCATCGTATGGATCCTGTGCTGGATCCGGTTCTGCAGCTGAGGACGGTTTGGTTGGAGGAGGTCGGACACTCTTCAGCCAGTCATCGATGCTGGTGTTCTTGTCTTTTTCCAGTGCCGGGTTCAGATTGAGACACCCCGATAAGCCGTAACTCCTCTTTGATTTATCTTTTTTCTTCGTCTCTTCAAGAAACTCCTCCTCTTTCTTCTTCCTCTCGTCCTCTTCGTCTTCCTCCTCCTTTGGTTTCTTCTTCTTGTACAACGTACTGCGTTTGTTGTCTTCCAGGATTTTTTTCTTTTCATAGGTGGCAATCTTGTCCCTCATTTCACACTTGATGTCCTTGTCCATGTCATTCAGTTTTGTGAGGTTGACTTGGTCCTGGAACAGGCTGAACAGAGGGACACTGGTTGTGGTGATCTTGTTTTTCTTGGAGCCCAGAGTGGATCCAAAGTCTGAACCACTGAGACCAGAGATGCTGCTGGACCCCCCACCTGAGAGGACAGAGGCTGCTTTGCTTCGATCTTTGGACATCAGGTTGGAATAGGACGCCCCGCTTAGCAAGGAGGCTTTATCATCCTCCACACCTTGACCTGCCAGCACACTCACCCCTCCCCCGTAGCTGAGTTCAGACCCAGCACGCGACGGGGGAGGCAGACTCATCTCACTTTGCTTCTGTTTGATAGTTTCAGAGACGACAGTAGCGATCCAGTTCTGGATGCTGCTCAGATTGACCATGGGTTCCCCCCCAGGCCCCTGCGCTGTAGGAACTGGGAGGATTGGAGGTACAGAATTAAATGAAACTGCTGACTGAGAGGATTTTAGACCACGAGGTTGTGAAACGGAGGATATAACAGATGATCTGCCACTAAGCACGGACATGTTGTCTTCATTGGCAACACTTGGTGGACCTGTGACACCCGCTCCAGCCCAGAAAGCAGACAGAGGTATGGTTCCACTGCTGATGCAGCTCTCCGTCTCCCACCCGCACATGGACTGACTCTCTTCCAGAGTTTTCTTTGAGCGCTCCAGGATCTCCTCACGTCTCTGTCTTCTTTTGATGGTTGCAGAGTTTTCCCCCCGACTGAGCTCCAGAATCTCATCTTTGTTCTCCTCGCCAAGACGCTTCTGCTGCCTCAGCTTCCACGCCTGATACGCCGTCAGGTTGACTTCCTGTATGGACGGAGTCTTAGACTCTCCTCCTTCCGTACAGACGGAGCTTTTATCTCCATCCTCTCGATCTTTCTTGTTCCAGCCAAACTGGATTCTTTTGACACGCCAGCGCTCCAGCGGCGTCATCTTCTCTTTGTTCTTCTGGCAGAAGTTGTACATGGAACTCGTGTCAGAGAGGATGCTGTCAACTTCGTCCTCGATCCTCTTCTGTCCTTCTTCTGTGGTGGTGCTCTCACTGCCTTCATCATCTTCAGTCTGACGGTAACGAGCAGCAGCTTGTTCTTCGATCTCCTTCAGTCGCTGTTTCCAGATATCAGAATAAGTCATGCAGCTGCTGGTGGACATGGAGTCGGAGGCCGGGCGTCTGCTGCGGCGCTGTAACCGCTCTTTTACAGCTTGTATGTCCTGACTGGTGACGCTCTCTCCATCCACATCTAGTCCTGGTTTAGTCCTCTTCGAGTTCCCTCCTGTCAGAGACTCTCCATTGTCCTCCTCACTGTTCAGCTGGGCCTCCCACCATTCATCACTCTGGTATTTCTCATTTCTACGCTGCCACTCACGAATCATGCTGTCTAGACCATCATCATCGTCATCATCTCCCTCCTCTCTGCTGTTCTGGTCTGGCAGAACCAGCTTCTCCTGACCTGGTTCCTGGTGGTCCAGCCCATTCTGGACTCCAATCAGTCCATTTCTGAGTGCTGCAGCAGCTGCAGAGGAAGCAACGCTGCTCATGATGCTCTCTCCATCCTCCTCCTCCTCCATCATGATGGACTGAGCCTTCACTTCCACCATGCTCTGCTCTTCCTCTTTATCCGTCTCATCATCATCCCCTTCGTCTTCTCCGAAGATTCGAGCGCGGGTGCGAGCATCGATCACAGAGCACTGGCTGAGCGTTTCGTCGTCGTCATCGCGCTCCTCCATCAGGTTCTCGTTGAGTTCTCGCAGCTGCTTCAGGAAGCCCTCGTTGGGGTTGATGGCGCGTTTTTTCCGTACGGCGGTCAGAGCCTCCATGATCGTCATATGCTGGAAAATCATCAGGTAGGACGCCACCAGGACGGCAGAGCGGCTGATTCCCATCATGGAAACCACCAGAACTTTTCCTGTAAGAAAAGGAAACAGTAACGACATCATGTGACTGTTCAAGCAACTTGATCTTCTCTGTATGACTCATGGTCATGTGACTGTCCGGAGCTGATTCCTTCTGAATCATGTGCTTTTATAAACACAGTCTTCCAGGAACATGAATAACTGCTACCACATAAAACATGATGGAGATCAGCTGATAACTCCTGCTCAAGGACATCATGAGAGGAAACAAGAGCCTCGGGTTGATCCTTCACACCAAAAACAAACGAGTGCAACATCCTGTCAACATGATTTAAATCTGTTCATCAGAGAAACGAGTGAAAACTTGATCCAAACCGGTTTCCAATCAAAACACGTTAGATAAGACATAGACATAAATACAGTAGATACATAATTAGTATTAAGGTGATAAATATATCAGTAAAACTGAAAGGAACCAACATGTTTCTGTATTTGATCCAGTTTAGAAACACTTTGTGTATCTCATCAGGGTGAATGTGGAACCTGAAACTGTAGAACTGAATCATGAAGTTGTTACTTAATTGAAGAATGTTTGATGTAGACGAATCAAGAATCAGACTGACGTGTTCAAAGGACAAACCTTCTACCTTTGTGTGTGAGCAGAGCTTCATCCAGGAATTCGGCGCTGGGTCTGAAATGTTCGGTGATGTCGGCGTCTGGAAAGTCGTCCACCTCGATGCCTCGGTAGTGGATCTTCATACCGGAGTAGAAGGACTCGTTGGTGTAGACTCCTGTACCATGAGCCGCGTTCAGGATGTGCGTGATGCCCATTCGCTTCAGACGGCTCGTGTTGACTGCAACAGATCTGAAGGAGATAAATCATCTGTTGTTCTTCTGATGAAGGTTCTTCATGTGTCTTCATCAAATTCTACCTACAAAAAGTAAATAAACTCCAAACCTTCATGATGATCACAACAGATCAAATGTTTAGTAACTTACTTCTCAGCGATAAAGATGTTGGGCCACACCTCGTCCACGGGGTTGATGGGAGACTCCAGGCGGTCCTGAATCATGGCTCTCTGGATGTCCAGGACACACGGGGTGTTGTACGGGCTACGGTCATCAATCATGTCACGGACGCGGTTGTACAGGTCCTCCACCATCAGCTGCTCGGCTGACTCCAGCATGGACTCTGGGACGGACTCGGTACGAACAGCACGAGGAGGCAGCTCTGAGGACGAGACAGTCTCAGAATAATGATGCAGTTTATCAAGTCTCAGCTGCTGCTGGACCAGGAGGGACGTTAACCTGGTCCAGGAGGGACGTTGTCCTGGACCAGGAGGGACATTAACCTGGACCAGGAGGGACGTTGTCCTGGACCAGGAGGGACGTTAACTTGGACCAGGAGGGACGTTGTCCTGGACCAGGAGGGACATTAACCTGGACCAGGAGGGACGTTGTCCTGGACCAGGAGGGACGTTGTCCTGGACCAGGATGGACGTTAACCTGGACCAGGAGGGACGTTGTCCTGGACCAGGAGGGACGTTGTCCTGGACCAGGAGGGACGTTGTCCTGGACCAGGAGGGACGTTAACTTGGACCAGGAGGGACGTTGTCCTGGACCAGGAGGGACGTTGTCCTGGACCAGGAGGGACGTTGTCCTGGACCAGGAGGGACGTTAACTTGGACCAGGAGGGACGTTGTCCTGGACCAGGAGGGACATTAACCTGGACCAGGAGGGACGCTGTCCTGGACCAGGAGGGACGTTGTCCTGGACCAGGAGGGACGTTGACCTGGACAAGGAGGGACGTTGACCTGGACCAGGAGGGACGTTAACTTGGACCAGGAGGGACGTTGTCCTGGACCAGGAGGGACGTTGTCCTGGACCAGGTGGGATGTTAACCTGGACCAGGAGAGACGTTGTCCTGGACCAGGAGGGACGTTGTCCTGGACCAGGAGGGACGTTGTCCTGGACCAGGTGGGATGTTAACCTGGACCAGGAGAGACGTTGTCCTGGACCAGGAGGGACGTTGACCTGGACCAGGATGGACATTAACCTGGACCAGGAGGGACGTTGTCCTGGACCAGGAGGGACGTTAACTTGGACCAGGAGGGACGTTGTCCTGGACCAGGAGGGACGTTAACCTGGACCAGGAGGGACGTTGTCCTGGACCAGGAGGGACATTAACTTGGACCAGGAGGGATGTTGTCCTGGACCAGGAGAGACGTTGTCCTGGACCAGGAGGGACGTTGACCTGGACAAGGAGGGACGTTGACCTGGACCAGGTGGGATGTTAACTTGGACCAGGAGGGACGTTGTCCTGGACCAGGAGGGACGTTGTCCTGGACCAGGAGGGACGCTGTCCTGGACCAGGAGGGACGTTGTCCTGGACCAGGATGGACATTAACCTGGACCAGGAGGGACGTTGTCCTGGACCAGGATGGACGTTAACCTGGACCAGGAGGGACGTTGTCCTGGACCAGGAGGGACATTAACCTGGACCAGGAGGGACGCTGTCCTGGACCAGGAGGGACGTTGACCTGGACCAGGAGGGATGTTAACTTGGACCAGGAGGGACGTTGTCCTGGACCAGGAGGGACGTTGTCCTGGACCAGGAGGGACGTTGTCCTGGACCAGGAGGGACGTTAACTTGGACCAGGAGGGACGTTGTCCTGGACCAGGAGGGACGTTGTCCTGGACCAGGAGGGACGTTGTCCTGGACCAGGAGGGACGTTGTCCTGGACCAGGATGGACATTAACCTGGACCAGGAGGGACGTTGTCCTGGACCAGGAGGGACGTTAACTTGGACCAGGAGGGACGTTGTCCTGGACCAGGAGGGACATTAACCTGGACCAGGAGGGACGTTGTCCTGGACCAGGATGGACGTTAACCTGGACCAGGAGGGACGTTGTCCTGGACCAGGAGGGACATTGTCCTGGACCAGGAGGGACGTTAACTTGGACCAGGAGGGATGTTGTCCTGGACCAGGAGGGACGTTAACCTGGTCCAGGAGGGACGTTGTCCTGGACCAGGAGGGACATTAACTTGGACCAGGAGGGATGTTGGCCTGGACCAGGAGAGACGTTGTCCTGGACCAGGAGGGACGTTGACCTGGACCAGGAGGGACGTTGTCCTGGACCAGGAGGGACGTTGTCCTGGACCAGGACATAAAACTTATCAGATTAATAATCTACATGAACTATCTTTTGTCTCTAAATTTCATCATAAATTCATTATTCAAACTTTTTTCTCTTGACGTGTCCTTTATAAGACAGATGTCCATGTTTGTCTCCAGAATGATGAAGATCGACTCGCTGCCTGACAGGAGCTTCACCCTTTAGGACAACATACATCCTGTCTCACGGGTTGTCTCTAAATGCCACCAGCCTAAAATCAAACATCTGCTGCAGCTGCAGTCGTCTCTTCATATCTTCTTTACTGTGGATGAAACACGTAACGTCCATTAAGCTGCCACTCATGTCTGATACCAGAGCTGATCTCAGATCTGCCACACAGGCTAATTCCTTCAATTAGTGTCACTCTGCTCCTCCAGAGAGAAGCGTCTCCTCGTTTGTCCATCTGTTAACGAGCTGAAGGACTGGAGGACGGACCGTCTGGAACTAAAGAGTGTTTGACCCATTTAGAGTTTATTATTTCCATCCTGCACGTGACTGAGGAGAAAGAATGCGCATGTGAGGAAACCTGATGTGATCAGAGTATGTAGATGTTTCACATGAGCGATAAACAGATGTTACGTTGAACAGCTCAGCTTCTATATAAACATCTGGAGTCCATCTAGTTATAGATCTGTTATCAGACCGACTCAGTCTGAAAGACCAGAACAACTCCTTCTCACCCTCGTTGATGATCTTCTTGGCGGCGACGGCTGACGACAGGTGGATGGGTTCCATGAAGACGCTCGCTGCATCCGACCCAGAGATCATTGAGAACCTGGACTCTGAGGTCACAGAGAAACTGGGAGGAGATTAGAGATTATTGGAGCATCTGGTGAGTTGATTTCTACAGGTGATAAAAACTTGAAATCTACACAAACTGCTTAAAATCCCATTTTTAAATTTGAGTTTGAAAAGTTCAGATTCTTTTTCTTCAGATATAAAACTGGAATGTTTCTCAAGAGATTTCAACTGTAAATTTAAACATAAATAAAAGTTTTACAGACAAATATCAGAAATAAATCTCAGACAGTTTGTTTCTATGTGAGAAACACATTGAAATCTGATTCTGAATCTGTTTAAATATGTTTTATTTTACAAAACGTTTCAAACTTTTATTACACAATCAATCAATCAATCAATCAATCAATCAATCAATCAATCAATCAATCAATCAATAAGAATAAAGGTGATCTTAATAAATCAGTTTCTGATTTATTGATTTCTCAGAGTCTTTTTATTTCCCTGAAGCTGAACCACATGAAGGTTTAATATATTTATAAATGTAAAATACCTGGGTGACGGACAGCGCAGGTAATGAGACTGAACTCCGTGGACGCTCCTCTCTGGTTCGTCTCCATGTGGCACCGTTTGATCGCTCAGCTCCTCGCTCTGATTGGATGACGCCATGGCAACCAGTAACCCTCCTAATGAGCAGTGATAAATAAAAACATTTTTACATGTTTGTGTTGAAAGAAGCTGGATTTTGTTTCAGTAGTTAAAGTAACAAACATCTGAAGTGAAACCGTGAGCAGCGCAGCACCNGGACATTAACCTGGACCAGGAGGGACGTTGTCCTGGACCAGGAGGGACGTTAACTTGGACCAGGAGGGACGTTGTCCTGGACCAGGAGGGACATTAACCTGGACCAGGAGGGACGTTGTCCTGGACCAGGAGGGACGTTGTCCTGGACCAGGATGGACGTTAACCTGGACCAGGAGGGACGTTGTCCTGGACCAGGAGGGACATTAACCTGGACCAGGAGGGACGTTGACCTGGACCAGGAGGGACGTTGACTTGGACCAGGAGGGACGTTGTCCTGGACCAGGAGGGACGTTGTCCTGGACCAGGAGGGACGTTGTCCTGGACCAGGAGGGACGTTGTCCTGGACCAGGTGGGATGTTAACTTGGACCAGGAGGGACGTTGTCCTGGACCAGGAGGGACGTTGTCCTGGACCAGGAGGGACGTTGTCCTGGACCAGGTGGGATGTTAACTTGGACCAGGAGAGACGTTGTCCTGGACCAGGAGGGACGTTGTCCTGGACCAGGAGGGACATTAACCTGGACCAGGAGGGACGTTGTCCTGGACCAGGAGGGACGTTGTCCTGGACCAGGAGGGACGTTGTCCTGGACCAGGAGGGACGTTGTCCTGGACCAGGAGGGACGTTGTCCTGGACCAGGAGGGACGTTAACTTGGACCAGGAGGGACGTTGTCCTGGACCAGGAGGGACGTTGACCTGGACAAGGAGGGACGTTGACCTGGACCAGGTGGGATGTTAACTTGGACCAGGAGGGACGTTGTCCTGGACCAGGAGGGACGTTGTCCTGGACCAGGTGGGATGTTAACTTGGACCAGGAGAGACGTTGTCCTGGACCAGGAGGGACGTTGTCCTGGACCAGGAGGGACGTTGTCCTGGACCAGGTGGGATGTTAACTTGGACCAGGAGAGACGTTGTCCTGGACCAGGAGGGACGTTGACCTGGACCAGGAGGGACGTTATCTTGGACCAGGAGGGACGTTGTCCTGGACCAGGAGGGACGTTGTCCTGGACCAGGAGGGACGTTGTCCTGGACCAGGAGGGACGTTGTCTTGGACCAGGAGGGACGTTGTCCTGGACCAGGAGGGACATTAACCTGGACCAGGAGGGACGCTGTCCTGGACCAGGAGGGACGTTGTCCTGGACCAGGATGGACGTTAACCTGGACCAGGAGGGACGTTGTCCTGGACCAGGAGGGACGTTGTCCTGGACCAGGATGGACGTTAACTTGGACCAGGAGGGACGTTGTCCTGGACCAGGAGGGACGTTAACTTGGACCAGGAGGGACGTTGTCCTGGACCAGGAGGGACATTAACTTGGACCAGGAGGGATGTTGTCCTGGACCAGGAGGGACGTTGTCCTGGACCAGGAGGGACGTTGACTTGGACCAGGAGGGACGTTGTCCTGGACCAGGAGGGACGTTGTCCTGGACCAGGTGGGATGTTAACTTGGACCAGGAGAGACGTTGTCCTGGACCAGGAGGGACGTTGTCCTGGACCAGGATGGACGTTAACCTGGACCAGGAGGGACGTTGTCCTGGACCAGGAGGGACGTTGTCCTGGACCAGGAGGGACGTTGTCCTGGACCAGGATGGACGTTAACTTGGACCAGGAGGGACGTTGTCCTGGACCAGGAGGGACGTTGACCTGGACCAGGAGGGACGTTGACCTGGACCAGGAGGGACGTTGACTTGGACCAGGAGGGACGTTGTCCTGGACCAGGAGGGACGTTAACTTGGACCAGGAGGGACGTTGTCCTGGACCAGGAGGGACATTAACCTGGACCAGGAGGGACGTTGTCCTGGACCAGGAGGGACGTTGTCCTGGACCAGGATGGACGTTAACCTGGACCAGGAGGGACGTTGTCCTGGACCAGGAGGGACATTGTCCTGGACCAGGAGGGACGTTAACTTGGACCAGGAGGGATGTTGTCCTGGACCAGGAGGGACGTTAACCTGGTCCAGGAGGGACGTTGTCCTGGACCAGGAGGGACATTAACTTGGACCAGGAGGGATGTTGGCCTGGACCAGGAGAGACGTTGTCCTGGACCAGGTGGGACATTAACCTGGACCAGGAGGGACGTTGTCCTGGACCAGGAGGGACGTTGTCCTGGACCAGGATGGACATTAACCTGGACCAGGAGGGACGTTGTCCTGGACCAGGAGGGACGTTAACTTGGACCAGGAGGGACGTTGTCCTGGACCAGGAGGGACGTTGTCCTGGACCAGGAGGGACGTTGTCCTGGACCAGGTGGGATGTTAACTTGGACCAGGAGAGACGTTGTCCTGGACCAGGAGGGACGTTGACCTGGACCAGGTGGGATGTTAACTTGGACCAGGAGGGACGTTGTCCTGGACCAGGAGGGACGTTGTCCTGGACCAGGACATAAAACTTATCAGATTAATAATCTACATGAACTATCTTTTGTCTCTAAATTTCATCATAAATTCATTATTCAAACTTTTTTCTCTTGACGTGACCTTTATAAGACAGATGTCCATGTTTGTCTCCAGAATGATGAAGATCGACTCGCTGCCTGACAGGAGCTTCACCCTTTAGGACAACATACATCCTGTCTCACGGGTTGTCTCTAAATGCCACCAGCCTAAAATCAAACATCTGCTGCAGCTGCAGTCGTCTCTTCATATCTTCTTTACTGTGGATGAAACACGTAACGTCCATTAAGCTGCCACTCATGTCTGATACCAGAGCTGATCTCAGATCTGCCACACAGGCTAATTCCTTCAATTAGTGTCACTCTGCTCCTCCAGAGAGAAGCGTCTCCTCGTTTGTCCATCTGTTAACGAGCTGAAGGACTGGAGGACGGACCGTCTGGAACTAAAGAGTGTTTGACCCATTTAGAGTTTATTATTTCCATCCTGCACGTGACTGAGGAGAAAGAATGCGCATGTGAGGAAACCTGATGTGATCAGAGTATGTAGATGTTTCACATGAGCGATAAACAGATGTTACGTTGAACAGCTCAGCTTCTATATAAACATCTGGAGTCCATCTAGTTATAGATCTGTTATCAGACCGACTCAGTCTGAAAGACCAGAACAACTCCTTCTCACCCTCGTTGATGATCTTCTTGGCGGCGACGGCTGACGACAGGTGGATGGGTTCCATGAAGACGCTCGCTGCATCCGACCCAGAGATCATTGAGAACCTGGACTCTGAGGTCACAGAGAAACTGGGAGGAGATTAGAGATTATTGGAGCATCTGGTGAGTTGATTTCTACANCAATCAATCAATCAATCAATCAATCAATCAATCAATCAATCAATCAATCAATCAATAAGAATAAAGGTGATCTTAATAAATCAGTTTCTGATTTATTGATTTCTCAGAGTCTTTTTATTTCCCTGAAGCTGAACCACATGAAGGTTTAATATATTTATAAATGTAAAATACCTGGGTGACGGACAGCGCAGGTAATGAGACTGAACTCCGTGGACGCTCCTCTCTGGTTCGTCTCCATGTGGCACCGTTTGATCGCTCAGCTCCTCGCTCTGATTGGATGACGCCATGGCAACCAGTAACCCTCCTAATGAGCAGTGATAAATAAAAACATTTTTACATGTTTGTGTTGAAAGAAGCTGGATTTTGTTTCAGTAGTTAAAGTAACAAACATCTGAAGTGAAACCGTGAGCAGCGCAGCACCAACTTACAGCTGATGTGGTTTAATAACAGATGTTGATCTTCTTGCTGTCGTTCTTTCTGATGTTTCTCTCTCAGATGTTTTAAACAACAACATGTTGACTGAATCATCTAAATCCAGAGTTGACTGTGTTGTAAAGTGTGTGTGAAGTGTGTGTTTGTCCTTCCAGCAGATCTATTTTAAGCAGGTGACAGCTGCCTCGGCCTGCAGGCCTCACAGCCCCGAGCTTCAACAGCAGATCTCAGATCAGACGTGTGAAAACAGGCAGAAACAGGGAAACGCTGTCCTGATGCTGTCCTGTGTGTCTCTCTGTGTCTCTGTCTGTGTCTCTGTGTGTGTCTCGGTGTGTGTGGGGGGGTGTATCAGTGTTTCTTACCTCAGGGTGAATAAAGCTGCTCTTCTGAAGCTTCCTGCGGCCGCTCTGACTCCCCCTCTCCTAAACTTAGACCCTGACCCCCCCTCACCCCCACCCCCAGGCCTGACACCCGACACCAGGTCTGCAGGTATCCGAGTACTTTTACTTGAGTACTTCCTGAGATAACATTTTTTGTAACGTGTTCTCTGTTTATTTTTATTTTATTTATTTATTCTTCATCTCGTCCTGTATTTTATATCCTGATTATTTTCCTTCTTTCTTTCCTTATTTAATCTCTTTTCTTTCTTTGTAAATGTTTTTTAAATCTGTTGATCCTTTCTTTCATGTTCCATCTTTTTTTTCCTTGTTTTAATGTTTGTGGTTTTTTGTTTCATCTTTGATCTCTAATTTTTGTTCATATCATATTTTTTAAGTAAAAGTTTTGGTTTTTAATTGGAAACTTTTTCTCAGACTTTGTTTTTTTCTTTGAAGTTCTGGTCAGAGAAACTGGATGAACGAGCTGGAAACGGGTGCGGTCTATATTCTGGATTTTCACTTAGAACTACAATCATAAAGTTTAGTTTCACTTTCACTCATTAATGAAACATCAGATCAACTTTTCTTTCAGTTAGAAGTCTGAGAGTGTTTATCTGCAGACTGACGACCACACACACGTGCACACGCACACACACACTATGAGGTCATCCAGGAGGAATCTTATTTCATTTATGAGATTATTATTTTAACTAGTTCGTCTTTCTGAGAGATAAAAACATGTTTTTTTGATGTTTGTCGTCCTTCGTGTTGAAAACAGAAACATGACAAAATGAATTTAAGTAGATTTTATTTACTCTCAAGGACAAAATCTTTTTGTTAGTAAATCTTTAACATCACAGTTCTACAGTAGAAAAGGTGAAATACATGTTGATGGTTCTGAGTTTCTTCCTGTTTGATCTCATTTAATCCAGTTGATTTACATGAATAAATAAACTCTCGCTCATCGTATCAACATGAATGTTTTCAAGTCTCACGTAAATGAAACTGATCATTTAGTAAGTTCAGGTTCATGGTTCAGTTGCTTTTTAAGGGAACTCATGTGTTACATTTCCTTTTAGAGGTTCTAAAGTCACATTGACAACAGAGTCGATAGTTTAATTAAGTCTCTTATCCAACATTCACCATCGAGCGTTCGCCTATTGATTGCTGCTCATTGAGCATTTGTCTGCTGATTGTCCACCTGCTGAATATTCATCAGTTACCTTTAAGAGTTTACTCATATTTACCTGCTAAGGGATCATTAGTTGGATGTTTAATTGTTGAGCATCTTCCCTGCAGGAAGAACATTTAGGGGTGAGTAGAAGTGAGATCTGAGAAACAGGAAGTAAGGAGAAACAAACAAACTGCTCGGGGGAGAAAAAGGCACAAAGAGAGACGACAACACGATGTGTAACTGCAAAAGAAACACAGAGACGGTACGACATCACTGCTGAGTTCCAAATATCAGAAGGGAGGAGAGTCTGTGTCACATGGTTTACATTAAACATCAAAGGTTTACATCTACGACCTCATCTCAATATCAGGTTGAGAGATTTTACCAAAATGACCAAACTGATGAAACTTCTTTGGTGCATGGAGGGATGTTTGGCACTATTTAAGCTCTTTTTGTAAAAAAAAAAAACAGATTTATTATTAAAACTTAGAGGTTTAGAAGTAGAATTTATCACTGAGCTTTAAAGTCATGCTAGTTCCAACATGATGACACCTGTTGAAAGCAGGTTTCATGCTGCACTTGATTGTCTGAAAAGCTGCTTCTGAAGCATTTTTAAAAATTACAGCAATCACATGGAACTTTTTCTAACTGCTGGATGTTTAATTTTTAATCAAGAGTTTGGATGTTCAGTAAACGGGACAGAACTACTGGATCCGTAGACACACCTGGATCCGTAGACACGCCTGGATCCGTAGACACGCCTGGATCCGTAGACACGCCTGGATCCGTAAACACGCCTGGATCCGTAGACACGCCTGGATCCGTAGACACACCTGGATCCGTAGACACACCTGGATCCGTAGACACGCCTGGATCCGTAGACACGCCTGGATCCGTAGACACGCCTGGATCCGTAGACACGCCTGGATCCGTAGACACACTTGGATCCGTAGACACGCCTGGATCCGTTTTCTGTTGATTGTTCTACAAAAATCTTTTCTCTCAAACACAAAAAACTTCTTCTTTTTGTTTGAATTCATCATTAAAGGTCACGTACGAGTTCTAAAATATACAAAATACTTTTCTACTAGTGTTACACGGAACTACAGCCATTTATTACAAAAATATTTCTTGTTTATTGGTCAGAGGTGACTAGTTTTGCGCTGCATTAAAATGACACTGATTGCATATTTGCAGGACCATAAAGAGACATTTTAATAAAAGGTGGATGTTCGTGGATCTGCAGACAGACTGACGGTGATTTCTAGTGTTATTAGAATCTGCTGGTCAGACAGTTTCTGAGCATATCAGCCCTGAATGGCAACCAGACCAAGATAATGAGAGTGAAAAAGCAGAAATATATTCCATTCATGTTCAGCATAATCACATATTCACATGTAGGTACCAGAACACTTTGAATAAAGGACCAAGTGCATGTCGTGAATATGAAAATCCTGCACAGCGTAATGTGTGTAGAGGACTAAAAAGAAGTTTCATCTGGTTTTATTGGAGCTTTTATCTCTTCTGTCATGTGCATGAAGGAGTTACAGGAAGGTTTGAGTGTGAATGTAGCAGGAAACAACCTGAATCCTCTCCAGCAAACATCATCGAAGCTTTTATTTTCCTGAGAGAGACAAAGTGTGAAACCCTGAACGGGAACCTGACCCCATTTAAAACTTTGCTCTTCCTTCAAGTTTCATGGACTTCATTTCCCAAGTGGATTTCTAAAAACTTCACAGTGAAAGAGACCAAACATTTAGATAAGAAGCATGTTCCCATCTTCTTTGTTTTTTACCTTATTAGTGGCTGAAACATTGATGCACCCGTCGTGTTTTTATGTCTCTCATTAAACTTGTTTGCAGAGTGACTTCCAGAGCAGGAACGTCTTAGAATTTGTCCTGTGGAGGAGCTTGAGGAGAGAGCAGGACCAGAACAGAACCAGACAGGAGCAGAGTTTTGGGTCAAACCAGCAGATTCTTGTTGTCTCCATGTTTCAGCCTGTATCATCAGTAGAAACAGGAAGTAGAGGAACAGATGCTTCGCTCTTCTCCTTCTCACCTCCATCTTTAATTACGCTTTTACTCGCCTGGTATTCTGCCAGCTTCTTCTTCTTTTTCTCCTCCTCCTCAGCTGCATCTAAACTCAGAAAGGGTGGGAAATCCCGGCAGTACGCTGAAGGTAAACATGGCACCAGATGCACCTCGCCACTTTCCTTCATGAGCTGAACGCAGGTGTAGAAATCCTGCGAGTGGGCGGTCAGGTCGGGACCGGGGGCGTTGTTGTTGGAGAGGCCAGGATGTTCCATCGTGCTGTAGTCCGTCCCCGGAACCGACATGATCTCAAGCCCCTGCCAGGGTGATGGAGCGTCCAGCAACGGAGTGAAGACCTCTGGAGGAGACGTGCAGTAGGGAGACACACTTTGGACATACGGCGTTGGATTCTGGATGTGAAACTGCAGCTGAGAGGATCCGGGAGCCCCCTTTCCCCTGTCTGCAGGATCAGCTGGGACGCTGCAGTCGCTCGGTGAGGTGAGATAGACGCAGTCAGCGCTCACTTTGTCCCACACCTCAACAGAATAACTCGGAGGGCTGTAGCTGTGGAAGTTACTGAAGTGATGGTTGATTTCATCCAGGTTCCCCTTCTGAGGTCAGAGAGAACAAGAAGGACAAGAGTTAAAAATATCAACTGGAAGAAACGGTGAAAAAGATGCAAAAATGATGAGAAAAAAAGAAAAGAGAAAAGAAAGAAGGTGAAGAACAATTTAGAAATATTACAAGAGAAACAATCATTTAATTAAACTTTAAAAAGTGGAAAATGGAGACAATAAGAAGAGGAAAGAAAAACTCCCAACCCTAAAAGCATCGTGTTACCTTCAGGAGCAGTGGGTCGATTCCGATGATACGTGGTTTGGGAATGGGAGGCAGGAAGTATTCTTTTATTCTGAAGGTAAAAATACAAAACCAGGAAACTTAAACTGGCTGCAGACAAACAGTGACGTGAGACCTGAAGGGTCTGTGACCCAGAACAGAACCAAAACACACGTCATGAGGTTTAGTTCAATCCCAGTGCATCAAAAGATCACGGTGCGTTTAAAGACACAGTGTGTGCACGTGCATGTGCGTGTGCACGAAGGTGTGTGTGTCTGTGCATGCAGGTGTGTTTGAGGGTGCATGTGTGTGTGTGTGTGTGTGTGTGTGTGCATGCACGTTTGTTTTGTTATCCTTATGGGGACCGTCCATTGACTTCCATTGATTTTAGTAACTAGATTTATACCTAACCCAAACCCTTTTACTAACCTTAACCATTACTGATCTATAACTAACCCTAAGACAAACTAAAACTCTATTCACACCATACCTATAAACCTAACCCCTAACCCTAAAAAGGGGAGTCCCCCTCATGGGGACCAGGCTTCGGTCCCCACAAGAACCCTCGGACCCCAGAAAGATAGTAAAAGTCAGGAAACGGGTCCTCAGGAGGTCAGAAATACAAGAACACACACACACACACACACACACGCACGCACCTGCACACCCACACCTGCATGTACACACACACACACACGCACACACACACACACACACGCACAGTGTGTGTGCAGGCTGAACTCCAGCTGCTTCTCCTGTTGACTCTGCAGCATCTGTTGGCTTCAATATGAGCCATCACTGACCCACATGGGATTTAAAGGCTGCTGCTTCTATTAGAGATGACAGATGTCAGAGACACACAGCAGCAGCTCAGGAGGGCGGAGCCTTTAATGCAACACACCAACACACACCACTATAACTGTGATGGTTCAACACCGAGCGGTGTGTCGGCTGTAGATCAGCCTGTCTCTGTGGATCTGAGAGAATCCTGCTGTGACCCGTTTGGAGCTCAACAAACAAACTCAGAGCAGAGAGGCCAGCTGTGTTCCAGATGTGTCGCTGTGCAGGTTAACACATCTGTCTCATTAGCACCACTTTAATTAACAGGATGTTTCCAACCTTCAGTAATTACTGAGGAAACTTCCAGTTTGATTCTGTGTTCAGAGTTTATATCAATTAGACATCATCAGCTAAGACGAGATCCAACTTAAGCATATAACGTCAACAGCAGGTGGCGCTACAGGATACAGTTCACACAACAGGTCTGATTCAGGTTTAGTTAGTCCTGATTCAGGTTTAGTTAGACCTGATTCAGGTTTAGATAGACCTGATTTAGGTTTAGTTGGTCCTGATTCAGGTTTAGTCAGACCTGATTCAGGTAGGTTTAGACAGACCTGATTTAGGTTTGGTTAGTCCTGATTCAGGTTTATTCAGACCTGATCCAGGTTTAGTTATTCCTGATTCAGGTTTGGTTAGTCCTGATTCAGGTTTGGTTAGTCCTGATTCAGGTTTGGTTAGTCCTGATTCAGGTTTATTCAGACCTGATCCAGGTTTAGTTATTCCTGATTCGGGTTTAGTTGGTCCTGATTCAGAGTTAGTTAGACCTGATTCAGGTTTAGTTATTCCTGATTCAGGTTTGGTTAGTCCTGATTCAGGTTTGGTTAGTCCTGATTCAGGTTTGGTTAGTCCTGATTCAGGTTTATTCAGACCTGATCCAGGTTTAGTTATTCCTGATTCAGGTTTAGTTAGACCTGATTCAGGTTTATTCAGACCTGATTCAGGTTTAGTTATTCCTGATTCAGGTTTGGTTAGTCCTGATTCAGGTTTATTCAGACCTGATCCAGGTTTAGTTATTCCTGATTCAGGTTTAGTTAGACCTGATTCAGGTTTAGTTAGTCCTGATTCAGGTTTAGTTAGACCTGATTCAGGTTTAGATAGACCTGATTCAGGTTTAGTCAGACCTGATTTAGGTTTAGTCACACCTGATTCAGGTTTAGTCAGACCTGACTCAGGTTTAGTTAGTCCTGATTCAGGTTTAGTTATTCCTAATTCAGGTTTAGTTAGACCTGATTCAGGTTTAAACAGACCTGATTTAGGTTTGGTTAGTCCTGATTCAGGTTTATTCAGACCTGATCCAGGTTTAGTTATTCCTGATTCAGGTTTGGTTAGTCCTGATTCAGGTTTGGTTAGTCCTGATTCAGGATTGGTTAGTCCTGATTCAGGTTTATTCAGACCTGATCCAGGTTTAGTTATTCCTGATTCGGGTTTAGTTGGTCCTGATTCAGAGTTAGTTAGACCTGATTCAGGTTTAGTTATTCCTGATTCAGGTTTGGTTAGTCCTGATTCAGGTTTGGTTAGTCCTGATTCAGGTTTGGTTAGTCCTGATTCAGGTTTGGTTAGTCCTGATTCAGGTTTATTCAGACCTGATCCAGGTTTAGTTATTCCTGATTCGGGTTTAGTTGGTCCTGATTCAGGTTAAGTCAGACCTGATTCAGGTTTAGTTGGTCCTGATTCAGGTTTAGTCAGACCTGATTCAGGTTTAGTTATTCCTGATTCAGGTTTGGTTAGTCCTGATTCAGGTTTGGTTAGTCCTGATTCAGGTTTATTCAGACCTGATCCAGGTTTAGTTATTCCTGATTCGGGTTTAGTTGGTCCTGATTCAGGTTTAGTCAGACCTGATCCAGGTTTAGTTATTCCTGATTCGGGTTTAGTTGGTCCTGATTCAGGTTTAGTCAGACCTGATTCAGGTTTAGTTATTCCTGATTCAGGTTTGGTTAGTCCTGATTCAGGTTTGGTTAGTCCTGATTCAGGTTTAGTTAGTCCTGATTCAGGTTTAGTCAGACCTGATTCAGGTTTGGTTAGTCCTGATTCAGGTTTGGTTAGTCCTGATTCAGGTTTGGTTAGTCCTGATTCAGGTTTATTTATTCCTGATTCAGGTTTGGTTATTCCTGATTCAGGTTTATTCAGACCTGATCCAGGTTTAGTTATTCCTGATTCGGGTTTAGTTGGTCCTGATTCAGGTTTAGTCAGACCTGATTCAGGTTTAGTTGTTCCTGATTCAGGTTTGGTTAGTCCTGATTCAGGTTTGGTTAGTCCTGATTCAGGTTTGTTTATTCCTGATTCAGGTTTATTCAGACCTGATCCAGGTTTAGTTATTCCTGATTCGGGTTTAGTTGGTCCTGATTCAGGTTTAGTCAGACCTGATTCAGGTTTAGTTATTCCTGATTCAGGTTTGGTTAGTCCTGATTCAGGTTTGGTTAGTCCTGATTCAGGTTTGGTTAGTCCTGATTCAGGTTTATTCAGACCTGATTCAGGTTTAGTTGGTCCTGATTCAGGTTTAGTTGGTCCTGATTCAGGTTTAGTCAGACCTGATTCAGGTTTAGTTATTCCTGATTCAGGTTTGGTTAGTCCTGATTCAGGTTTGGTTAGTCCTGATTCAGGTTTAGTTGGTCCTGATTCAGGTTTAGTCAGACCTGATTCAGGTTTAGTTATTCCTGATTCAGGTTTGGTTAGTCCTGATTCAGGTTTGGTTAGTCCTGATTCAAGTTTAGTTATTCCTGATTCAGGTTTGGTTAGTCCTGATTCAGGTTTAGTTATTCCTGATTCAGGTTTGGTTAGTCCTGATTCAAGTTTAGTTATTCCTGATTCGGGTTAGGTTATTCCTGATTCAGGTTTAGTTAGACCTGATTCAGGGTTATTCAGACCTGATCCAGGTTTAGTTATTCCTGATTCGGGTTTAGTTGGTCCTGATTCAGGTGTAGTTATTCCTGATTCAGGTTTGGTTAGTCCTGATTCAGGGTTATTCAGACCTGATCCAGGTTTAGTTATTCCTGATTCGGGTTTAGTTGGTCCTGATTCAGGTTTAGTCAGACCTGATTCAGGTTTAGTTATTCCTGATTCAGGTTTGGTTAGTCCTGATTCAGGTTTGGTTAGTCCTGATTCAGGTTTGGTTAGTCCTGATTCAGGTTATTCAGACCTGATCCAGGTTTAGTTATTCCTGATTCGGGTTTAGTTGGTCCTGATTCAGGTTTAGTCAGACCTGATTCAGGTTTAGTTATTCCTGATTCAGGTTTGGTTAGTCCTGATTCAGGGTTATTCAGACCTGATCCAGGTTTAGTTATTCCTGATTCGGGTTTAGTTGGTCCTGATTCAGGTTTGGTTAGTCCTGATTCAGACCTGCTGCATCCCAGTCAGACAGCAGACACACCTGAGATTTAACTATGATACTAAAAGGTGTGTGGAGTGTTTCCTCACCTCCTGCTCTGTGGAATCACACTGAAGGCGATGACCAGCAGAGCCACAACACCAACTCCCACCACCAGAACCAGAACCAAGACTTTACCTGCACAGGTAAACATAGTTTCATGTTTAAAGTGTTTTATTCTTTTTAAAATGACAGAAGTTTAACATCTGTTCTGTTCTCAAACACATCCAGAGGTGATGACATAAAGACAACATAAAGTTACACAATAAACGTATTTCCTGTTCAAATAAAGGTAAAAATAAACAAAAGCAAACAGCTCAGAAACACGTTGGTTTATAAAATAAAACAGTTTAAATCATCACGTCACTCTGCAGCAGGTAAACAGATGTTCTTACAGATGTTGCTGTTCAATCTCAGCCTCAGAATTTGCAAACTCAAACAAACAAAAAGTGATTTAATGTTATAGACATCCTGTTGCCGTGGAAACCCTGGCTGTGGGCATTCACCTGTGGGGAGCCTGTTGGGGATGCTCATCAGCAGCGTGGAGCTCCATTTGCTCCACAGGCGGGAGTTGTGTGAACGGCACCGAACCCGGACCATGTAGTTACCGACTCGGAGTCCGAGCAGCTCCACATGAGGCTCACGCAGAGGATGTTTCACCTGGAAACAATCAAAACAATCCAGAACACAGGTAAGACTTCATCATTTCAGTAAACAGGTTGATCATTGTTCTCATGCAGCTCCTCTCATCTCGAAAATCAGACGTGTTCATCTTGTTTACATGCTAATTTACATACAAAGTCCATGTTTAAGAACATGTCCAGATGGCGTGCGCACCTTCCAGTTGTCAGTCTCGGTGATCCGTCTGTACTGCAGCTCGTACACCAGCGTGATCCAGCCGTACCGCAGGTCCTCCGGTACCGGATACGTCCAGGACAACAGCACGTTGTGACCCATCTCATCACCGCCGGCGTCCGTCAGCGTGTAACTCAAGTTAACTGGAGCCTCCGTCTCCACTGTCAGACAGACAGACAGGCAGACAGGCAGACAGACAGACAGACAGACAGACAGACAGACAGACAGACAGACAGACAGACAGGCAGGCAGACAGACAGACAGACAGACAGACAGACAGGCAGACAGACAGAGAGACAGACAGGCAGACAGACAGAGAGACAGACAGACAGACAGACAGACAGACAGACAGACAGACAGACAGACATTCTTTAATAGACTGAACAGAATCACATGATCATTCCAGTAACTTCATGAAGAACTCGGAGGTTCGTGTGTGTGTTGGTTGATTCTGGTGTTTGTTTTCAGTCTGATACTCGAGGTGGAACATCTAAACTGAATAAAATGTTTTTAAAATACGTAATGTGAAGGCTAAATTTTAATAACATTTCTACAGACACGTCACAGTGACAAAGAGTTCTTGTTTAAGCTTCCAGCTGCAGTCTCAGATATATTATGACGACCATATTCTGATAGCTCACGGTATCAGCGTACCTATAAAAACAGCCAATCTGCAGTGACCTCCAGAGTCTTTGTGCATCTGCCTCTACATTTGTCTGAACACTCACTTCATGCAGGATTTTATGGAATCAAATCTTTATAAAGATTCACTCGCCTGACTTATTTTTAACCAAAATCTCTGCCACAACACTATAAATCTGAATTAAAGGTAACTTTTACCCTGTTAGAACCAAAACCTACGGATCATTAAATGGAACCTAAAATCAGACCAAATGAAGTTAAAGAATGAATTCATTACAGTTTTGGAACTCGTTCATTTCCGCATGTTGTTCTGGGTCGGGTCTGATCTACCTGAATGTTCCTCTCTTACTTGACATTTTGGTGGATTCGCTCCAACATTATGAAACTGTGACCTTTCGTTGGCTCACTGATGCCGCGCCCTGCACTGCGGTGACTCTGCTCCACCCTGATAAGAGCATCAGCCCTGACCTGCTTCCACATCTGAAACCAATGAAAGATCACCACCACTGCAGCACGCGTTACAGCTGATAACACACACGCGACTTCGGTTGTTCACATGGCACAGAGCAAAGCTCAGGAAGTAGACTGATCCAATCCAGATCTGCAGCTTCTGGATAACAATGTAGTTCTAAATAAATGAGATTATGTTCTGCAGAGAACGTCTGCTGTTCTTATAAAACATCTGCTCTGAAATCAGATCAGGCTTTAGGAGTTTTATGTTCATCTGTTAAATGGAAGAAGAAACGAACTGCTGAATGAAAATCTGCAATCTGCATGACTGACCTTCATACTGATGGAGCTAAGCTACAGCAGGAAGAACTGGACTGATCTCAAACCATGTGGATCCACCTTCACATGCTGCTCCTGAACATCAGACATGTTCAAAATACACCTATCAGCAGTCACATGACTGATTGTCCGAATGTTGCTGCTGAGTGTCGGTGAACTGACCTCAGAACTGTGAGACGTTCACACACGTCCTCCATCAGACCACATGAGACACAATCTTAATGTCTTCAGTTTGACAACAGGTTCAGACGACTCGACTAACGAGTCGTTAAATAAAACTAAGTATGAAATCAGGATGTGAGTCCAAACATGTCAGGTGACAGCGTCCAGTCTGTTGTGAGGATTAATGATGTCACGGTGACACTTCCTCGTATCAAATGTCCCCTGAAGGAGACTCATCAGGACCAGAAGCCCGTAGTTCCTGCAGTTATTCAATTAGCTTAATGCAGAATATGTGAACTTTGTAAATGAATCTGAACATGAACTTCCTGATTGTGATTGACATGGTGGACCTCTGATGTTACACATGAATGTGATAAGGTGAGTCCAGGTAAACTGTGTAGACTCGTGTCCTTCCTGTCCTCTTCAGATGACGTCATTTCATTTAGATGTGATTCGTCTTCTGACAAACTGGATCAATTAAAGCTCCACGTTTAAAGGAATGTTCTTTAAACTATATAATGTTCATGATTTGACATTTACATCAGACTCTGAATGGTGATGTGACATTTTATACTAATTATCATCTTCTGCTGCTTTTAGTTTCACACGTTCAGCTGCACCTTCTCTGTTTTAACACCTGAGAGTTTCACCTCCTCATCACATCTCTGTAACATCCATTTACACATTTTAAAATGTTTGAAATCAATATCACTTGAATAATAAAGAATAAACTTGTGAAGATGGACTTTGTGGTTTGAGCAAGTTCAGAGAACTGAACTACAAACTCGACTCCAGAAAGAAATCACAACAGAGAGAACTGGATCTTTATCTCCGCATCACCTGTACTCTGATCGGAACTCTGATCGGTAATCTGACCTGTACTCTGATCGGTACTCTGATCGGTACTCTGACCTGTACTCTGATCGGTACTCTGATCGGTACTCTGATCGGTACTCTGATCGGTACTCTGATCTGTACTCTGATCGGTACTCTGATCGGTACTCTGATCTGTACTCTGATCTGTACTCTGATAAGTACTCTGATCAGTACTCTGATCTATACTCTGATCTGTACTCTGATCGGTACTCTGATCTATACTCTGATCGGTACTCTGATCTGTACTCTGATCTGTACTCTGATCTGTACTCTGATCCGTACTCTGATCTGTACTCTGATAAGTACTATGGTCTCTACTCTGATCTGTACTCTGATCGGTACTCTGATCGGTACTCTGATCGGTACTCTGATCTGTACTCTGATCGGTACTCTGATCTGTATTCTGATCTATACTCTGATCGGTACTCTGATCGGTACTCTGATCGGTACTCTGATCTATACTCTGATCGGTACTCTGATCGGTACTCTGATCTGTACTCTGATCGGTACTCTGATCTATACTCTGATCGGTACTCTGATCTGTACTCTGATCGGTACTCTGATCTATACTCTGATCGGTACTCTGATCTATACTCTGATCGGTACTCTGAGCGGTACTCTGATCTATACTCTGATCGGTACTCTGATCTGTACTCTGATCGGTAATCTGACCTGTACTCTGGTCAGTACTCTGATCTATACTCTGATATATACTCTGATCAGTACTCTGACCTTTACTCTGATCGGTACTCTGATCAGTACTCTGATCAGTACTATGGTCTCTACTCTGGTCTGTACTCTGATCGGTACTCTGATCTGTACTCTGATAAGTACTCTGATCAGTACTCTGATCTGTACTCTGATCTGTACTCTGATCTGTACTCTGATCTGTACTCTGATCTGTACTCTGATCGGTACTCTGATCTGTACTCTCTGATCTGTACTCTCTGATCGGTACTCTGATCAGTACTCTGATCGGTACTCTGATCTGTACTCTGATCGGTACTCTGATCTGTACTCTGATCGGAACTCTGATCTGTACTCTGATAAGTGCTCTGATCGGTACTCTGATCTGTACTCTGATAAGTACTCTGATCAGTACTCAGAGAGTAACCGCCTAAAACAAAGTCAACATATTCTTCTCGACTGATTGTTGCCGGTTAGAATCTGCAGATATTTCAGACGATGGAATCGTTACCTATTTCAGCCACGTCCACGCAGTGCTTCGGGGAGGTGTAGTTCCTGTGGGCGGTGACCGCCATCACGTTCATACAGTAGGCCTTCCAGATGGAGGTGTGGCTGCTGTCGAAGTGGCAGCTGTTTGGTCCTTCAGAAACGTAGTCAGGACACTCGTGTTTGGGCCCCTCACTGAAAAAAACAAACAAAAATGAATCAAAGTTTGATCCTATCTGCCTCCATTATTTTGTTAAAAGACATAAAATATTCAAGAAACTTCTGAAGTCATCTGAAAAAGACTGGACCAGGGTCTGGGCCTCAGATCCTCATCTGGAGATGGCAGGGCCAGGGTCCAGGTCCCAGATCCTCATCTGGAGATGGCAGGGCCAGGGTCCAGGTCCCAGATCCTCATCTGGAGATGGCAGGGCCAGGGTCCAGGTCCCAGATCCTCATCTGGAGATGGCAGGGCCAGGGTCCAGGTCCCAGATCCTCATCTGGAGATGGCAGGATCAGGTTCTGGGTTCCAGGTGATGCTAGACAGTGATGTCAGATTTAAGAAACAGATGAAGTCCAGGTACTGGAAAGAGGTCTAGTGGTTCCAGACTGTGATGTCGTGCACTTCAGTATTAACCCGCCTTCCTTTGGTCCAACATGTTGGTGCTTGGCTCTTCACAAAGGGTTCAGGTTAAAAACTGAGACCATAGAACCTGGTTTTTCACTGGTTCTGGTTTGTTTTCAAACAGATTTGAAGTTTTAGATTTGAGTTTTTCAGACTTCCTCTGCACATCCAGAAGAATCACTTCCATCTTCAGCTCAGGTTCTTCACGAGGACTAAACGGAGCTCCTGCTATAGAACATGTTACTCCTGCAGACAGCAGCAGCCTCTCACCTGATACTTCAGAGTTTGATTATTTTCTGTACTTCAAGTACATCATCTGATTAATGTTATTTATTTTTATTTGACTAGTAGGACTTTGATTTGATGTAAACAGTAACGCTGTGAAGAACTTTGGTCAACAGGAAGTTGTTTGCTATTTGATTATTCATGAGGATTTAAACTGCAGACCTGCATGAACAGAACTGTGACACAAACAAGGACAAACTATGAAAACTGAAGGTACTTGAAACAGAGAGTTGTATAAACACAACATGCATTATTCCAGGTAATTAACTGTATCCACTGATTGAGATTCAAGCTCTTGATCATTTCCTTTGTGCAGCAGACTGCCATCAAACCTGCAGCCAGAGCTAAAGGTCGAGAAGAAACAGATCGTCTTAAAGCTCAGAGCTGATTACAATCAGACACGGAGACTTACTAAATCCTCAGAGTCAAACCACTAATTCTCCAAGATGCTTAACAAACATCCAACAGAGCAGCAAGAGAACTTCATTTTCTAACAGGAAGGAACGTCTGAGACGATATGAGTCAGAATAAATACTCCAGTTTGAGCTAATATCACAGTTCAGACAACAGAGGCACTAAACTGTTTAACAGCATTAAGCTATAAACTAACTGGAGAGGGCAGAGCTCCACCACGCTGCTCATTTCACACACAGTAAAACTAAATCTGATAAACATTACCGGATTCTTCCTTTAACATCTGGTAACAGACCGCTGTAGAAACCGATAAACCATCACATGAAACACATGAAACACATGTATCTATGTGAACATCATGCTTCCATGTGTTGGAGGGAGTTAGGGTCACACACCTCCACACTTCCTCAACAACGCGTTGTCAAGGACTAAAGTCTGAAATCTGAAGTGAGTTTCCTGCAGTGTGAAATAATTCTGAGTGACGCAGCTTCAAATATTGATTCCTAACGAACCAGAGAGAGAGAGCGAGAGAGAGAGCGAGAGAGAGAGAGAGAGAGGGAGAGATAGACAGAGAGAGAGAGAGAGAGAGAGAGAGAGAGAGAGAGGGAGAGATAGACAGAGAGAGAGAGAGACAGAGACAGAGGGAGAGGGAGAGGGAGAGGGAGAGAGAGAGAGAGAGAGAGAGAGAGAGAGAGAGAGAGAGAGAGAGAGAGAGAGAGAGAGACCTGTTGCTGTAGTTAATTATAACAGATTTTATTAAACAGACAATCTGCAGGATTCTGATAAAACAGCTGATTAAAGCTTCAACCT